>CM065806.1:108373562-108973562 GCA_033398695.1 Orobanche coerulescens
TCCACCAACTCCTATCGAACCTGTCGTTGACCTAGAAATCAACCCCGCAGCTGTAAGAACCAATGTAGATGAATCCGATGCTGTACAAGCTGAAGCCGAAACTACAACAACTCAAGATACAGTACGGGACCCTGAATTAGAACCCGACAAAAGATGGTTGAGAGATCACCCGCAAGAGCTGATCATTGGAAACATTAATGATGGTGTTTCTACCCATAGGAGAATACAGAGTACACAAGGGAATGTACTATGTGCGCAAGAAGAACCCGATACTGAGATATCACCATTTTCTGAATGGAAATCTCAATCCGAGATTAGAAGACTTAATATGTGCACTATTGCTTTATTCTTAGCCCAATCCGAACCTGTTTCTACCAAAGAAGCTCTCAACAATTCTCATTGGATTACATCTATGGAAGAAGAGCTTAACAGTTTCGAAAGAAACAATGTATGGTATCTTGTACCCAGACCTTCGCACCAATCAGTAATTGGAACTAAATGGGTATTTAGAAATAAGAAGGATAGAAATGGACTCATTATGAGGAATAAATCCCGACTAGTCGCCCAAGGCTATAGACAGGAAGAAGGCATAGACTACGATGAGACATTTGCCCCTGTAGCTAGACTAGAAGCCATTAGGATATTTTTAGCCTTTGCCGCCCATAAAAGCTTCATTGTATATCAAATAGACGTCAAAAGTGCATTCCTAAATGGAGACCTCGCTGAAGAAGTATATGTTGAACAACCACCAGGGTTTGTCAATCCAGAAGGCGAAGACCTAGTATACAGGCTAAGGAAAGATCTGTATGGACTTAAGCAAGCCCCTAGAGCATGGTATGAGACCCTGTCCCAGTATCTAACCAATAATGGATTCGAGATAGGTGCTGTGGACAAGACCTTGTTCAAAATACAGGAAGATGATAACCTCTTGATGGTTCAAATCTATGTAGATGATATAATATTTGGTTCAACTAACCTTGCTTTATGTCAAAGGTTCTCTCATCTCATGCAAAGTAAATTTGAAATGAGTATTATGGGAGAGCTTAGTTATTTCCTAGGTTTGCAGGTAAAGCAGTTGCCTACAGGGATTTTTATCAACCAGGAAAAATACAGCAAGGAGCTTCTCAACAAATTTGGAATGAATACTTCCAAATCATCGTCAACCCCCATGAGCACTTCCGTGCAAATTAGTGCTTATGAAGCTGGAAAGCCGGTTGATCAATTACTCTACAGGAAGCTTATTAGCTCTTTCCTGTACCTAACGGCTAGCAGGCCCGATATCCAGTTTGCTGTGGGAGTGTGTGCGCGATATCAAGTATCACCTAAAGAATCACACTCCGCAACAGCTAAACGAATCCTGAAATACGTCAAAGGAATATTTGATGTAGGACTGTGTTATCCTAAAGAAGGCGGATTCGATTTAGTTAGCTACAGCGACTCGGATCTCGGAGGCTGCAAGCTAGATAGGAAGAGTACAAGTGGAACTTCTCACTTTCTTGGACCTAGACTTGTATCTTGGTTTAGCAAGAAACAATTGGCTAACTCGCTTTCAACAGCTGAATCATAATAATATGCTGCTGGAAGTTGCTGTATGCAGATCCTTTGGATGCAACAACAGCTGTCAGATTATGGAATTGAAGCCAAAGAAACGCCGATTATGTGCGATAGCACGAGTGCAATTGCTATCACTCACAACCCTGTATTGCACTCTCGCACAAAGCATATTCACATGAAGCATCACTTCATTAGGAATCATGTTGAGAACAAGGATGTTCGTGTACCGCCCCGACTTTCTAGGGTAATTATTGGGGATATAAATAAAAGGGTAATTTTGGCGAAAAATAATTTCTTTTGAGAATATAAAAATTCTCGCCTACAAAGTCGAGTCACTACAATTACATAAAAATAAATACCTTTAAATAAGTTAACATTTCATCATAAATACGAGGCAAAAATTTGCGGCAGAAGAATAATTCATAATTTATAAATTTTCAAATCGAATTTTCCCCAAATGAGTTACAAAACATTTGACATAAAGAAAACATCATGTAATAAATTCTCTTTAATATGCCCTCTTGGCTCGCTCCTTCGTCCATCCGGCTCGGTTCAACCTGTGGGGTCAATAAAGGTGGGGGTGAGCTTCCTTCAGCTCGTGGAAATCACACTGATCACAGTAATATACAATCTCATGGAAAGCATAACATGAATAATCTACCATATTTTTCCTCAACGTCAATGCATACTCACAATATTACGTGTAGCATGATTCGAGCACGCATAACACGAATATTGAGGTTGCGCAGGTGCCCCCGCAACAACATGATACATACTCACAATATTACGTATAGCATGAATCTAGCACGCATAACACGAATATTGAGGTTGCGCAGGTGTCCCCACAATAACATGAAACATACACGCAATACCACATATAATATGAATCGAGCACGCATGTGAATATTGGGTTGTGCAGGTGTCCCCACACAACATGAATCTTAAGATAACCTCTTACACGAATACAGGTGAGCCTGATTTACAACGTGCATAAAAATTTTAAACATGAATAGAACATCACATACACAGTCCAATTAAAGCAATTAAAGTGATAGTGAAAATTCCCACCTGAATAAATGATGATGTCTGACTTGAAATGAAGATGCCCGACTCACAGTCCTAAGCCCGTAAATCCTCGATAAAGTCTACATATAATAATAATAATAATTATTATAATCCTTACAATTTATTATCTATATAACAAATGAAAAGATACAAATATCACCATAATAACTGAAAATAAATTACAGTTGCTTATTAATATTAACTGAAGAGTTAACATTATTAATGACTGAAATTAAAATATTCAGGTAATAATTCAGATTAATTATTAATATAAATTGAAAGTCAACGTTTTTAATGTCTTGGTCAAAATTAGGCTTGAGTTGAAGTTTAAAGGTTGACTGGGGGTCAAATTGTAAAGTTGAGAAGCTGACTGGGTTTAAAAACCGAAGTAAATGGAAATTTTGGGGTTAAATCGAAAGTTCCTGGAACTGGGAGGACTAAATTGAATACTCCTAAAAATTCGGGGGTATAAATACCCTAAACCTAAGCTGCAGCCGTCAAGAGCTCATTTCACCTCCCGCATATCCTTTTCTCACGTTGTTCTTCACCCCAAAACTCTCCCTCTCATCTCCCCTCTCCAATCGACCGGAAATAACCAACAGAAACCCACACAAACACACACGGGAAGATCATACGGAACACGCGCATGCACTACCTGGCTCGCCCGAACTTGGGTGGACCAGTCGCAGATACCGGACGGCGGCGACGGTGGCTTCCGATGGTGACGCGCGTCTCTGGGGAGAGGATGTGCATACGGGTTCAGAACGAGATCAGGGTTCGTCCATGACGGGTTGGAAAACACACACATACACACTCAAACGGCCGGAAACAAAATCACATGAATTGGAAAAGGTAAATGCCCGACAAAGCGGCGGTGGCAAATGGATCGTGATGGTCGCAATCGAAACAGCACAGGCGCACGGACAGGTGGTCAGTCTGCCACTCGTCGGGAACTATGAGGCGGCGACGCGATTCCTAGCGAATCTCAGGTGAGGGCACCGATTTCTATTTATGATTCTGGAAAATTGGTTTGGTTGTTAACGTAGATTTAGGGCTGGAATCGGATTATGGGTTGCAGTTGATTTTTGGGATTGGCCTGATTTCGGGATTCTGGTTTGATTTCTGATTTTGGGGCTTGAATACAGTTTTTTCTGTTTTTTGTGATTAAAAGTACAGATTGGTATGTGTTCGATTGTATAAAGATGAAGTCTAATATGAGCATAAATATGAATATACATAATTTCAGATTTTACCTGCACAGGGATGATGATGATTGCAGCAGAATTGGTGAGAGTGTTCAGATGGCGGAAAAGAATACTGGCAATATGCGGCTGGAACGATTTGCAGAGGACCAAATTGCGATCTGATCTTCCCGTTGAAAATTATGGCGTGAATATTGTTTCTTTTTTCTTTTCTTTTTTTTCTTTTTTCTGGATGTTGAACGACGGCTGGGAAGAAAATAAGAGTGTAGTATTCTTTTACTGCAGAAGCAATGTATTTATACTCCTAGGTTAGGGTTAGGTAGCCCTTGGAGTATGTATGGCAGTATATGTTGCTCGGCTTGTATTTTTAATTTGGGTCAAAAAGAATGACATTATAATTAAAGTTTGTTGGGTCTTGTACAATTATTAATGATATAATGATATTAATATTAAAACTATTAGTATTAATATTGCCTTTAATAATAAATAATGCTACTATTATTATTAATAATAATACTATCAATAATAATAATATAATATTAATATTAATAATTAATATTAAACATCTCTTGAATTTATTAATCCGACTCGGGCTTAGAATTTATTAGATGTCATGAATATATTTATGATCTCATTAATGAGTTTAAACGGATTGAAAATGCATTATTAATATTATTAATAGTAATTGACTACTTGAAAATAACTGACAAAAATGATTCGGGCTAGGACTTGTGATACGTCGAAATAAATATTCATGATTCTCTAAATGGAATTAAATAACATGAAATATATTATAATATTATTATAATTAACAATATTGCATTATGAAAATAGCGGGTATTACATCCTACCCCTCTTAGAAAAATTTTCGTCCTCGAAAACAAATGATATACCTCGATTGAAGAAATTTGGATAACGAGCTTGGAGTTCTTCCTCGCGCTCCCAAGTGGCTTCATCCTTACTGTGGTTACTCCATTGGATCTTGACAAACACCTTCTCTTTGTTCCTCAATTGCCGGACTGATCGGTCGAGAATCAGTTTTGGTTGTTCTTGTTAGGAGTATGCCCTCGAATGCCACTCAGAGGTTGTTGAGTGAGGGCATTGTACTTGTAATTATGTAAACCATTTATATAAGGCAAATGAATGTTTCTTTATTTACTGGTAGTTACTGGCATTCCTAACTCGTAAATAAACATATAGAAACTAGTCCGTGTATTTGAGAGCAAAACGTTCCACTCCTTATTGGATAAGGGGGTCGGCACTGGAAATGTTTTTTGCTCTAATTCTTAATCGTTCGCAAGTCGATGAAACTTGACTGGGCGTTAAGTTTATGTGAAGACTTGTATGACGTGTTCTTTGACATGGAGAGTGCCTGTCGAACACTAATGGTTAGTGGGAGCACACATTATAGGTATGCTTATTAGATTAGTATACTCGAACCGACTCACCCTCGATTCGTCACACGGATTTCACTCCGGGACAGTCAATGACGGAATCGAAAGGTTGTGATAGGTACTCGTGAACCTTCGACTAGAGGATTTAGTAGGGATGTGCTTGTGACGTCAAGACTTTCATTAGAGTAGTTCGACCCTGTAAACCGGAAGGCGGGGGTCAACCTCGACGTGCATCTTGACGGGCAAGTAGCAGGTCCTACTGAATACCAAGATAGAATTCTTTCTCCTGTTAGTGAACGGGTTATATGTCCTATGCGGTTATTGGCAGATGAGATCATAAGTCTTTGGCCAAAGCATTGGAGCTAGCTGTATTAGATACACGAGAGCTCGATGATCTCGATTTGCATTAACGCATGCACAGCGTCAAGTATAGATAGGGTTTGACTGACCGTGACCCTATAACTTGATCGGGATATTTGAAAGAAGGGTTTATACGTATACTGGTATTCACGACAGAATGGTTCTTGAATGATCCCAATCATTCGTTCTCAGTTGGGGTACGGTGTAGGCCACCAGGCTGGCTAGGTGGTGCTACTACTCTTTGGTTCCTCCCATTGCTGACTGATACGGACCTACCGAGTCGCGCATTAGGATTGACGACGGAATGAATCAAGCTAATTCTCTCATTATGAATATTAGATATTGGATATCTAAATTTAGGACATTAGATGTCTAAATCGATTTATTGGATAAATTGATTTACGGCCTAATGAATTAAATATATCACTGGGTGATTAATTTAATTCATGGATATAATTATTTCTTGGAGAAATTAATTATGTTATAATGTATTTGATATGTTTAATTAATTGGATTAATTAATCGATATAAATACATCGATACGAATCGGAGTTTATCTGTTTGGACTCATGAGTCCGAAACGAACCGAACTCGTCCTATTTCTTCATCATAGCCGCCCCCCTTCCCCACACCTTGACAAGACTTTGATTTTTAAATCAATTGGAATCTTGATTAGGTGTTTAGTGAATAGATATTTGATATCTTTTTCAAGGTGGGGTTAACATGAGTTGTTCTCATGTGGAAAGGAATTGAATAAGAAGAGAAGACTTGTCACTCTCTTGAGATGAATGTGCCATCCGTGAGATACATTGAGAGAGAGAGAAAGTGAGACTTTGAGTTCAAACACTTATCTTCATCTTCTTCTTCAACTTGTTCTTGGTGATTCTTGGAGAAAAATCAAGAAATAAATGAGAGTTGTGAGTTATACACTTAGAGTGTGATAATCTCATATTGGAAGCTTCATCACTTAGCTCTAGCCGTATCCTCGGAGGATAGCAAGGTGATCGTCGTTCCGGTCGTTTCTCCGGCGCGTGGCAAGTAGAGACGCGGTACTTTCGGCGTTGGATCGTTCAAGAGCTTGGGGAATAGCTCAAGAGAAGGTTACCATTTAATCAACGGACTTCGAGGGTTAGTTTCTTACGACTCTTGCTTTTCGTTTATATATTCGTATATACGTAGCTCGATCGATCCTCGTAGGGATTCGGATCGAATTAATTTTCATTTTACCGCTTCTGCTGGGCCTTCGTTTTAGGCACCGAATCCCAACAGTGGTATCGGAGCATAGGTCTTGCGATCGTATATACGATATTAGCATTTGGAATGCTTGATTATATGGTGAATGATTTGGAATCATTATAGTCATAATCGTGGTATATATTTTTACGTTCGTTGTAGTTATATTTTTCGTAAGTTTATGTCTAAATATAAATCTTAATTTCTTGGAAATATGATTTATATTGAAGATATGAATGTTGAAAAATATTGATATTGGATATCCGGTCGAAAATCGAGCTCCGAATCGTCGTCGGACGACTTTTCGGACAAAGGGCGTGAAGTCGCCAGGGTGACTCGGCCGTGTCCGGTGACACGGCCGTGTCAGCGATCCCAGTCATCGCCAGCGAGACCCGTGTCGAGACACGGGCCGTGCCTGGCCGTAGGCTGGCGGGACTCGGCCATGCCAGCGATCTGCCGGAAAGATGCGCAGTGATGACTTCGGCCCATGGCAGCCAATTTCCCCGGCTCGTTTTCCGCGTATTCTTGAAAATTAATCTCCGCATGTTAAATTGGATTTAATATGATTAAAATGATTTATGTTATTTCATTTTATAAGGGAAATTTGATTAATTGGAATATTTATGGTCGACCGAATTATTTTGAACGTTATCATATTACCGATTGTGTGAATCGATTTGATCGGTTCGTATTGTTGATTGGATCAATGTATCTCTACGCTTTTCATTTATATAATATTTATTGGATGAATGCTTTTGAATGGGGATGTGGTTCGTGGACTTAGTTTTGAATCGTTCGTTTTATTCGATTGGGTTGTAAAGGCCGTTTTGAGCCTATTTATTTTACTAGAAAAAATTTGTATCTAGGATGCAATTTTCAATGTATAATTTATATGTAATGACGAAGACCGGAGGAAGATCCATTTCGAGAAGACGAAGATTCAAGACGAAGACTTGTAATTAGATTACGAAGTTTTTGTTTTCTAGGAACGGTCCATGAACCACATGTTGGTAGCAACTAGGTTGTGAATGGTTGTTTCATATTGTATGAATGCCACAAACGCGCTTAAACGATTAATGTGCAAAGTGCAACGTAAATCGCGAAAATTCTCCCACAATAAATTATTATGTTTATAAGGTTTCAAGGTTTCCCTTCCCTCCATCGAGTTTTCGGGAAATTGAAATCCAAACCGGATATGCTATGCTTCCGAGTTATCGGGGTAGTCGTTCGGGGAGGACGGATAAATTACCGGGAGCGCATTGGATGCCTTCGGTTGGAGCAAATTTTATCCCTAGAAACCTGATAGGTTGCCGGATAAGATTCAATTGTGAAACTGATTTGCGTCGATGCTATAAACTTAACTTGTTCACGAACCATAGAAACCGTATAGGTTGAGGGGAATGATCAAGGGGAAAAAGAAGATCGAATCATCCATTAGATGGGTTGGTGTTGGACACCACTTTATGAAAATTAATAGACTAGAAACCTGTTCGGTTGCCCTCTATTAAGATTTATAAAGAACTCGATCACTACTATGAAGTAGAGCGACGATACTTCCGGTTTTCACATGGGAGTGTGTTATTCCGATAAAAATAGTGGGAGCTGGGTTACAAGAATAGAAAAGACCTAAATTCTATACTCAGAACATAATATAACAAGTCACTAATTAATTTGTTATACTTAATGCAGACATAACTCAATATGACAATGAATCCACTCGCAATTCTACTCGAAAAGAACACCTTAATGGGACCTAACTTTGTGGATTGGCTCCGCACCGATGATTGTCCTCGGTATAGAGGCACTGGGATACGTCTTGGAGACGGACATTCCGGCGCCTCCTGTGCGGACCCGAGCCAATCAGGAAGAGATTGAAAACCACGAAAAGTGGGTTAAGGATGACGTGAAAGTCCGTGCTTATATGATGGCTTCCATGTCTAATGAGCTTCAGAGAGCTCATGAGAAAATGACTTACGCTAGGCGATTCTATCTCACTTAACCGAACTTTATGGTGAGTACAGCAGAATCGCTAGATATGAGATATCCAAGCAAGCTGTTCGGTGCAAGGATGAAGGAAGGTGAGAAGGTTGGGAACACGTCCTCAAAATGATATCCATGATCGAGAGATTGGAGGCTCTTGATTTTAAAATGGATACTTCTCTCCAAACCGACCTTATCCTACAGTCTCTCCTCGATTCCTTCTCACAGTTTGTTATGAACTTCAACCGTAATGAGATTGCATGTAACTTAGCTGGGCTAATGAACAAGCGGTGACCGCTCGGTCTCGGATGAAGACCCGCGGATGAAGGAGTTCGCACTTGTGATTTCTTCTGGACTTCGGAAGTCTAAGAATAAGAAGAAAAAGACCAAGAAGCGGACTGGACCACAAGCTAAGGACCTTAAGGAAAAGGGCAAGGCCCCGATGGTTCCAAAGAACAAGAAGAAGAAGGATGCTTGTCTCAAGTGCGGTGAGCTGGGCCACTGGGCTAGAGACTGTCCGATTCTTCATGGCACTTCAGGTACAGAACTTTTAGTTTTGGAAACAAATTGTTCTGCTACTGTATTTTCTACTTCCTGGATCGGATTCGGTGCTAGTTCTCATATTTGTACCGTGAATCAGGATCTGGAACAAAGTAGGAAGCTTGGAGCTGGAGAAGTTATGATCACAGTCGGAAGCGGGCATAGTGTCGAGGCGACCGACATAGGATCACTTCTTTTGGGTTTAGAATCCGGCTTTGTTTTGACTTTAGAAGATGTACTTGTTTTGCCCAAGGGGCACAAAAATATTGTATCCATTCCGGTCATGGACCGAAAAGGCTTTTCATTTTTCATTGGTGATGGTTCGTGCAAAATTTATTTTAGAAATAAACTAGTGGTCTTGCTACATTGTTGAATGGATTGTATCATCTAAATCTCAGCAACAAAGTAGTTGTGAATACTATGACTAGAAAACGTGGTAGGGATGAAACCAATCAAGTTTTGAAATGGCATCTTAGACTTGGTCATGTTGGTCAGACCAAGGTTTACAAGATGGAAAAAGATGGACTTATGGGTCCATTGGGATCAGATCCTTTTCCTACTTGTGAATCTTGCCTTAAAGGCAAAATGACTAAGTCCCCCTTCACAGGGATATTTCAAAGAGCCGCTGATAAAGTGGGATTAATCCATACCGACGTATGTGGTGATTTGGAAGCAGCACGTGACGGATATCAATATTTCATTACGTTTACAGATGATCATACTAGGTATGGTTATGTATACTTAATGAAACATAAATCCGAGGCCTTTGAGAAATTCCAGGAATTCAAGGCCCTAGTCGAGAAACAAACTGGTAATCATATCAAAGCACTTCGGTCGGACCGAGGTGGCGAGTATATGAGTATGGAGTTTAACGAGTTCCTTAAGGAACATGGAATAGTTTCACAACTAACACCTCCAGGTACTCCTCAGTTAAATGGTGTGTCAGAAAGAAGGAACCGGACCCTGTTGAACATGGTCCGTTCCATGCTGGGGTATACTGACTTGCCAATTTACCTGTGGGGGTATGCACTCCTGACTGCCGCGTATATCTTGAACAGATGTCCTTCCAAATCCGTTCCTCAAACTCCACAAGAGATGTGGGAAGGAAGGAAACCAAGTCTTAATCATATTAGGATTTGGGGATGTCCCGCCTATGTCAAGAAGACTAAGGTGGAAAAGTTGGAAGCTAGGTCTGCGAAGGGACGTTTCATTGGATTCCCGTCTGGGACGATGGGATATCTATTCTACATGCCCGAAGATCGAAGGATCATTGTTGCTTTACAAGCACACTTCCTGGAAGATGAGTTCATTTAGGAAGGCGGAGCAGGTAGAAGTATTTCTTTAGAAGAATACAATGAAACTCCTCGAGAGACACCTGTGCAAGAAACTGGAACCGAACTTTCTGAAACACAAGTACAACCACCTCGTAGGTCTAGTAGGGTGTCTCATTTACCTGAGAGGTATGGGCTTGTGCACTTGGAGGAGCTGGGTCTCCATGAGGTTCCAAGTGATAGCCAAGAGACCGACCCAACAACCTATGACCAAGCGATGGTGGATGTAGACTCCGCGAAATGGCGTGAAGCTATGAAAGCTGAGATAGACTCGATGCATGTCAATCAGGTCTGGACTCTAGTAGACCGCCCCAAGGGCATAGTGCCTATTGGGAACAAGTGGATCTACAAGAGAAAGACTGATGGTGATGGCAAGGTTGACGCCTATAAGGCCAGGCTTGTGGCAAAGGGTTATACCCAAAAGGAAGGGATCGATTACCACGATACCTTCTCGCCCGTAGCCATGATCAAGTCTATTCGCATGATGCTTGCTATAGCTGCCTACCACGATTATGAGATATGGCAAATGGGCGTAAAGACGGCTTTCCTTAATGGATTCCTCGAGGAGGAAATCTATATGGAGCAGCCTAAAGGCTTTGTGTCCGAAGTCGATATTCAGAAAGTGTGCAAGCTTCAGCGTTCCATTTATGGACTGAAGCAAGCGTCGCGTAGTTGGAACCTTCGTTTTGACGAGGCGGTCAAAGAGTTTGACTTCGTGCAAAATGAAGAGGAACCTTGTGTATATAAGAAAGTTCGTGGGAGCAAGATCGCATTCTTAGTACTATATGTAGATGACATTCTACTAATAAGAAATGATGTGGGAATGCTCAGTTCTGTGAAAGCTTGGCTTTCGAGTAATTTCTCCATGAAAGACTTGGGAGAAGCAACCTATATTCTTGGTATTCGACTCTACCGGGATAGAGCGAAGAGAACAATAGGCCTTTCCCAAGCCCTCTATATAGATAAGATCTTAAAGCGATTTAAGATGGATGATTCTAAAAGAGGGTTCCTACCGATGCAACATGGAATAAAACTCACCTTGAAGATGTGTCCTCAAAGTGAGGAACAACGCAAGGAAATGAGTAATATACCATATGCTTCGGCTGTGGGTAGCCTTATGTATGCTATGTTGTGTACAAGACCTGACATTGCGCATGCTGTAAGCGTGGTGAGTAGGTTTCAGGCAAACCCAGGTAGGGAACATTGATCTTTGTAAGAACGTTCTCAAGTACTTGAGAAGAACGAGAGATATGGTTCTTATGTATGGCGGTGGAGATTTGGATGTGGTGGGATTCACCGATTCGGACTTCCAAGGACGAAGGACGACTCGATGTCCACTACGGCTACATATTTACTCTTAATGGAGGAGCAGTATCTTGGCGTAGTGCCAAGCAAAGCGCGACCGCCGATTCCACTGTCGGTGAGTATCAAGCGGCCTCGGAGGCTTCAAGGAAGGGTTACGGATTAAGAAGTTTCTAGGAGATCTTCAAATGATACCATGTCTTGAGCCGCCTGCTGCCGCTGCGACAACGACGGAGTCAGCACGTGCCAAGGAGCCGAGGTTTCACAACACCAAACATATTGAGAGGAAGTATCATCTCGTAAGAGAATTTGTTCGCAAGGGATACATTGTCCGCATAGAGTAGACTCGGCCGACAACATCGCCGATCCACCGACCAAGCCACTATCTCGGACTAGCTTGGAGCGTCATCGGAGAACATGGGTATTAGATACCATAGTGTGTGGCATTGAGTGCAAGTGGGAGATTGTTAGGAGTATGCCCTCGAATGCCACCCAGAGGTTGTTGAGTGAGGGCATTGTACTTGTAATTATGTAAACCATTTATATAAGGCAAATGAATGGTTCTTTATTTACCGGTAGTTCTTGGCATTCCTAACTCGTAAATAAACATATAGAAACTAGTCCGTGTATTTGAGAGCAAAGCGTTCCACTCCTTATTGGATAAGGGGTCGGCCTTTGGAAAGGTTTATAGCTTAAATACTTAATCGTTCGCAAGTCGATGAAACTTGGTAGGCGTTAAGTTTATGTGAAGACTTGTATGACGTGTTCTTTGACATGGAGAGTGCCTGTCGAACACTAATGGTTAGTGGGAGCACACGTTATAGGTATGCTTATTAGATTAGTATACTCGAACCGACTCACCCTCGATTCGTCACACGGATTTCACTCCGGGACAGTCAATGACGGAATCGAAAGGTTGTGATAGGTACTCGTGAACCTTCGACTTGAGGATTTAGTAGGGATGTGCTTGTGACGTTAAGATTTTCATTAGAGTAGTTCGACCCTGTAAACCGGAAGGCGGGGGTCAACCTCGACGTGCATCTTGACGGGCAAGTAGTAGGTCCTACTGAATACCAAGATAGAATTTTCTTTCTCCTGTTAGTGAACGGGTTATATGTCCTATGCGGTTATTGGCAGATGAGATCATAAGTCTTTGGCCAAAGCATTGGAGCTAGCTGTATTAGATACACGAGAGCTCGATGATCTCGATTTGCATTAACGCATGCATAGCGTCAAGTACAGATAGGGTTTGACTGACCGTGACCCTATAACTTGATCGGGATATTTGAAAGAAGGGTTTATACGTATCCGGTATTCACGACGAGAATGGTTCTTGAATGATCCCAATCATTCGTTCTCGGTTGGGTGCAGTGTAGGCCACCAGTGGCTAGGTGGTGCTACTACTCTTTGGTTCCTCCCATTGCTGACTGAGACGGACCTACCGAGTCGCGCATTAGGATTGACGACGGAATGAATCAAGCTAATTCTCTCATTATGAATATTAGATATTGGATATCTAAATTTAGGACATTAGATGTCTAAATCGATTTATTGGATAAATTGATTTACGACCTAATGAATTAAATATATCACTGGGTGATTAATTTAATTCATGGATATAATTATTTCTTGGAGAAATTAATTATGTTATATTGTATTTGATATGTTTAATTAATTGGATTAATTAATCGATATAAATACATCGATACGGAATCGGAGTTTATCTGTTTGGACTCGCGGGAGTCCGAAACGAACCAAACTCGTCCTATTTCTTCATCATAGCCGCCCCCCCCTTCCCCACACCTTGACAAGACTTTGATTTTTAAATCAATTGGAATCTTGATTAGGTGTTTAATGAATAGATATTTGATATCTTTTTCAAGGTGGGGTTAACATGAGTTGTTCTCATGTGGAAAGGAATTGAATAAAAAGAGAAGACTTGTCACTCTCTTGAGATGAATGTGCCATCCGTGAGATACATTGAGAGAGAGAGAAAGTGAGACTTTGAGTTCAAACACTTATCTTCATCTTCTTCTTCAACTTGTTCTTGGTGATTCTTGGAGAAAAATCAAGAAATAAATGAGAGTTGTGAGTTATACACTTAGAGTGTGATAATCTCATATTGGAAGCTTCATCACTTAGCTCTAGCCGTATCCTCGGAGGATAGCAAGGTGATCGTCGTTCCGGTCGTTTCTCCGGCGCGTGGCAAGTAGAGACGCGGTACTTTCGGCGTTGGATCGTTCAAGAGCTTGGGGAATAGCTCAAGAGAAGGTTACCATTTAATCAACGGACTTCGACGGTTAGTTTCTTACGACTCTTGCTTTTCGTTTATATATTCGTATATACGTAGCTCGATCGATCCTCGTAGGGATTCGGATCGAATTAATTTTCGTTTTACCGCTTCCGCTGGGCCTTCGTTTTAGGCACCGAATCCCAACAGTTCTTCATAGGTAAGGTCTTTGTTCATCTCCACGGCGGTATAGTTGATGACGTGGCTGGGATCGTGCACGTACTTCCTCAACAATGATACGTGGAAAACATTGTGCACATCCGAAAGTTCCGGGGGTAAGGCCAAGCGGTAAGCTAATTCTCTAATCCGTTCAAAAATTTCGAACGGTCCAATGTATCTTGGCCTCAACTTGCTCCTTGGACCAAAACGAACAATTTCCTTGGTAGAAGGTACCTTCAGGAATACTTTTCGCCAACACAGAATTCGAGATCCTTCCTACGCTTGTCGGCGTAAGACTTCTGACGATCCTGTGCTATCTTGATCCTCTCACGAATCTTATCCACCACACCAACTGTCTGTTCGATCATCTCGGGACCCAAATTTCTCCTTTCACCTACCTCATCCCAATACAGTTGTGATCGACACTTCCTACCGTATAAGGCTTCATATGGTGCCATACCGATCGTCGACTGATAACTGTTGTTGTAAGCAAATTCTACCAATGGCAACAGTCGTTCCTAATTATTTCCCATATCTAATACACATGCTCGCAACATATCCTCAAGGATCTGAATGGTCCTCTCGGACTGACCATCAGTTTGAGGATGATAGGTCGTGCTAAAATTCAACTGCGTTCCCAAGGATTCTTGCAAACTCTCCCAAAAGCGCGATGTGAAACGAGTATCCCTGTCGGATACTATAGAGACTGGCACTCCATGTAATTTAATAATCTCACGGATGTAGAGTTGAGCATACTGATCCATTCTAAAGTTCATCTTGACTGGGATGAAGTGAGATGACTTTGTGAGTCGGTCCACAACAACCCAAATAGCGTGGTTTCCTCTTTCCGTTCGAGGCAAACCTACCACAAAGTCCATCGTAATGTGTTCCCATTTCCATTCCGGAATATGAAGTGATTTAAGTAATCCAAAGGGGCGTTGGTGTTCTGCCTTCACTTGTTGGCAAACTATACACTTTCTGACAAAGTCTGCCACATTTCTTTTCAAACATTCCCACCAAAATGTCCCCTTAAGATCTTGGTACATCTTTGTACTCCCAGGGTGTGCTGTATATGGAGTACTATGTGCCTCTTTCAATATAGCTTCTCTCAACTTAACAACATTGGGCACACAAATCCTCCCTTCATAGTATATTATGCCATCATCAGACACACTGAATCCTTTATCCTCACCTGAAAGGGTACGTTCTTTCATTTTGACCAAGAAGTCGTCTTGACCTTGACTTTCTTTGATCTGCTTCTTCAAGGTTGGTTGTACCACCAAACTGTCCAATAACGACTCAACTAGATTCGATGGTGTAGCCATCTCAAGGTTCATCCTTGCAAATTCCTTGACCAAGCTTTCCTCCTTGGTCAACAAACAAGTTAAGTCTCCTCTCGCCTTACAGCTCAGTGCATCAGCAACTACGTTTGCTTTACCAGGGTGGTAATGAATTGTACAATCATAGTCTTTGACCAACTCTATCCATCTGCGCTGCCTCATATTCAATTCCTTTTGTGTGAAAATATATTTCAGACTTTTGTGGTCTGTATAGATTTCACACTTACCTCCATACAGGTAGTGTCTCCAAATCTTCAAGGCATGAACTACCGCTGCTAATTCCAAATTATGAGTAGGGTAGTTCAGCTCGTGCGGTTTCAACTGTCTCGAAGCACAGGCAACTACCTTGACCTCTTTCATCAATACACATTCCAAGCCTTGCTTGGATGCATCACTGTAGACGACGAACTCTTTCGTCGGATCGGGAATAGTCAAAACTGGTGCAGCAGTCAATCTTTGCTTAAGTTCTTGGAAACTCCTTTTGCATTTCTCATTCCATAAGAAAGCTTCTCCCTTTCGAGTCAATTTAGTCATAGGTGTAGCAATCTTCGAAAATCCCTCGATAAATCTTTGATAATAACCGGCTAATCCCAAGAAGCTGCGAACTTCATTCGCATTACTCGGTACTTTCCAATCATTTACGGCCTCAACTTTAATCGGATCAACCTCAATTACTTTATAAGTGACCACATGTCCCAGAAAATGCAACTCAGTTAAGCCAGAATTCGCACTTGTTGAACTTCGCATACAACTTCTCCTTGCGCAGTATTCCCAGTACTGTTCTAAGATGCTGCTCATGTTCAACCTTGGTCTTTGAATATACAAGTATGTCATCTATGAATACAATGACAAACTTATTCAAATAAGGTTGAAACACACGGTTCATGAGGTCCATGAATACCGCTGGAGCATTAGTCAAACCAAATGGCATCACTATAAACTCATAGTGTCCATAACGAGTTCGAAATGCAGTCTTCGGGATATTATCATCCTTAATCCTCAGTTGGTGATATCCGAATCTCAAATCTATTTCCGAGAATACTCCCGATCCTACAAGTTGATCGAATAGGTCCTCTATTCTAGGAAGTGGATATTTATTCTTTATCGTGAGTCGATTAAGTTCACGATAGTCAATGCACATCCTCAAACTTCCATCCTTCTTCTTCAAGAAGAGCACTGGTGCACCCCATGGCGAAACACTCGGTCGGATAAATCCAGTGTGGAGTAGTTCCTGGAGTTGTACTTTCAGCTCTTGTAATTCCTTAGGCGCCATCCTATATGGAGCCTTCGATATTGGTGCCGCTCCTGGCACTAAATCAATCGAGAACTCAACTTGACGATTCGGCGGGACTCCGGGCAAGTCTTAGGGAAAGACATTTAGATACTCCTTGACGATAGGTACATCAGCTACCGTCTTCTCCGAAGTTGTTTTCCCCATCACGTTCACCAAGAATCCTTGGCAACTACACTTCTTCAACATCTTCACCGCTTTCATGGCTGAAATCACAATCGGGCTACCAGAGTGTCTTACTCCCTCGAATACGGTTTTTACATCGATAGACGGACATAAAGTTACTCTCCTTTCGGAGCATTCAACTACAGCTCTATGTTTGTTCAACCAATCCATACCCAAAATGACATCAAAATCGTTGAGTTCAACTATGTGCAAGTCGGCTAAGAAGCTATGTTCGTTAAACTCTATCTTCACGTTGTTAGTTATCGAGTCTACATACACTACTCCCCATCGTCACTGCTAATAATCTCTATAACATGAATAGGGGGTCGCGGCTCAATCCACGAAGTGACTTCATCTTCAGACTCGATGTCTGCCATCAAAACATCCTTCATTTTTTCGGCGAGATCCATCTTTGAGCTTTTACCGGGAATTTTTTCTGGATCTTCCTCTGGATCTTCTTCGGGATCCTCCTCCGAGTCTTCCTCATCCGTCGAGTCGGCATTCCGATTTGCCGTCGGTATCGCCTCCCGAGCGCACAAATCCAATAAGCATCCAGTGACGAACTGAAAATCATCCACGGCCTCTTGCTCTTCTAGCGATCTCTTGATGGCCTTTTTCCAAAGCCGGAATATGCAGCAACTCTAGTCTTCGGATAACTTCTCCATCAGGTGCTCTAGCTGTCGCGTGATGGAACCTTGTTTCCCAGATTACAGCCACTTACTCAGCCTATTAATGACATAGTGTGGTGCATTTTCTGGTAGACTAGGATCATCCCACCAGTCTTTACGCGCTAGGAAACGCGAGTCAAAAGTAGCTGGGACCTTCTTACGTGGAGTCATTCTAGGTTTGGCCATTCTAACAGTTCGTACATACATAAATAATTATATAAGTAAAATGAAATGACATATGCATGATTAATGACTAAAATTCGGTACCTCAGGCGGAGTGACGAAGTGGCGAAGCTGAGAGCATATGATACTTTTACATTTTAGCGAGTCTACAGAAAGGTAAAACCCGCTCTGATACCACTATGTAACGCCCCGACTTTCTAGGGTAAATATTGGGAAAAATAAATAAAAGGTAAATTTGACGAAAAATAATTTTCTTGAGAATATAAAATTTCTCGTCTACAAAGTCGAGTCGCTACAATGACTTAAAAATTTAATACCTTTAAATAAGGTAACATTTCATCATAAATATGAGGCAAAAATTTGCGGCGGAAGAATAATTCATAATTTATAAATTTTCAAATCGAAGTTTCCCCAAATGAGTTACAAAACATTTGACATAAAGAAAACATCATGTAATAAATTCTCTTTCATATGCCCTCTCGGCTCGCTCCTTCGTCCATCCGACTCGGTTCAACCTGTGGGGTCAATAAAGGTGGGGGTGAGCTTCCTTCAGCTCGTGGAAATCACACTGATCACAGTAATATACAATCTCATGGAAAGCATAACATGAATAATCTACCATATTTTTCCTCAACGTCAATGCATACTCACAATATTATGTGTAACATGAATCGAGCACGCATAACACGAATATTAAGGTTGCGCAGGTGCCCCCGCAACAACATGATACATACTCACAATATTACATATAGCATGAATCTAGCACGCATAACACGAATATTGAGGTTGCACAGGTGTCCCCGCAACAACATGAAACATACACGCAATACCACATATAACATGAATCGAGCACGCATGTGAATATTGGGTTGTGCAGGTGTCCCCACACAACATGAATCTTAAGATAACCTCTTACACGAATACATGTGAGCCTGATTTACAACGTGCATAAAAATTTTAAACATGAATAGAACATCACATACACAGTCTAATTAAAGCAATTAAAGTGATAGTGAAAATTCCCACCTGAATAAATGATGATGTCTGACTTGAAATGAAGATGCCCGACTCACAGTCCTAAGCCCGTAAATCCTCGATAAAGTCTACATATAATAATAATAATAATTATTATAATCCTTACAATTTATTATCTATATAACAAATGAAAAGATACAAATATCACCATAATAACTGAAAATAAATTACAGTTGCTTATTAATATTAACTGAAGAGTTAACATTATTAATGACTAAAATTAAAATATTCAGGCAATAATTCAGATTAATTATTAATATAAATTGAAAGTCAACGTTTTTAATGTCTTGGTCAAAATTAGGCTTGAGTTGAAGTTTAAAGGTTGACTGGGGGTCAAATTGTAAAGTTGAGAAGCTGACTGGGTTTAAAAACCGAAGTAAATGGAAATTCTGGGGTTAAATCGAAAGTTCCTGGAACTGGGAGGAGTAAATTGAATACCCCTAAAAATTCGGGGGTATAAATACCCTAAACCTAAGCTACAGCCGTCAAGAGCTCATTTCACCTCCCGTATCTCCTTTTCTCACGCTGTTCTTCACCCCAAAACTCTCCCTCTCATCTCCCCTCTCCAATCGACCGGAAATAACCAGCAGAAACCCACGCAAACACACACGGGAAGATCGGACAAAACACGCACATGCACTACCTGGCTCGCCCGAACTTGGGTGGACCAGTCGCAGATACCGGACGGCGGCGACGGTTGCTTCTTATGGTGATGCGCGTCTCTGGGGCGAGGATGTGCATACGGGTTCAGAACGAGATCAGGGTTCGTCCATGACGGGTCGGAAAACACACACACACACCCACACACACTCAAATGGCCGGAAACAAAATCACACGAATTGGAAAAGGTAAATGCCCGGCAAAGCGGCGGACTGTGATGGTCGACAACTGAAACAGCGCGCGGCGCACGACGAGATAGGGTTGGGTTCGCCCGACTCGTCGGGAACTATGAGGCGGCGGCGCGATTCCTAGCGAATCTCAGGTGAGGGCACCGATTTCTATTTATGATTCTGGAAAATTGGTTTGGTTGTTAACGTAGAATTAGGGCTGGAATCGGGTTATGGGTTGCAGTTGATTTTCGGGTTTGGCCCGATTTCAGGATTCTGGTTTGATTTCTGATTTTGGGGCTTGAATACAGTTTTTTCTGTTTTTTGTGATTAAAAGTACAGATTGGTATGTGTTCGATTGTATAAAGATGCAGTCTAATATGAGCATAAATATGAATATACATAATTTGAGATTTTACCTGCACAGGGATGATGATGATTGCAGCAGAATTGGTGAGAGTGTTCAGATGGCGAAAAAGAATACTGGCAATATGCGGCTGGAACGATTTGCAGAGGACCAAATTGCGATCTGATCTTCCCGTTGAAAATTATGGCGTGAATACTGTTTTTTTTTTTTTTTCTGGATGTTGAACGACGACTGGGAAGAAAAAGAAGAGTGTAGTATTCTTTTACTGCAGAAGCAATGTATTTATACTCCTAGATTAGGGTTAGATAGCCCTAGGAGTATGTATGGCACTATATGTTGCTGGGCTTGTATTTTTAATTTGGGTCAAAAAGAATGACATTATAATTAAAGTCTGTTGGGTCTTGTACAATTATTAATGATATAATGATATTAATATTAAAACTATTAGTATTAATATTGCCTTTAATAATAAATAATGCTACTATTATTATTAATAATAATACTATCAATAATAATAATAATATAATATTAATATTAATAATTAATAATTAATATTAAACATCTCTTGAATTTATTAATCCGACTCGGGCTTAGAATTTATTAGATGTCATGAATATATTTATGATCTCATTAATGAGTTTAAACGGATTGAAAATGCATTATTAATATTATTAATAGTAATTGACTACTTGAAAATAACTAACAAAAATGATTCGGGCTAGGACTTGTGATACGTCGAAAAAATGTTCATGATTCTCTAAATGGAATTAAATAACATGAAATGCATTATAATATTATTATAATTAATAATATTGCATTATGAAAATAGCGGGTATTATAGTTCGGCTGGAAAAAGTTCATACAGATATCTAGTTAGCCGACATCTTCACCAAGCCTCTCGACACAGCTAGATTCTGCGTGCTTCGACATGAATTGGGATTGCTACAGCCTGACTCCCTGTAAGTTTTTAATGATTTTACTCAACAATTTGAGGGGGAATGCTGTAAGACCCAAGAATACAGTATCCACCGTTAGTTATCTGTACAGTCAGTTCATCAGAACAGCACTGTAGGAACCAAGTGATATGAATTACCCTACAGCTGACATATGCAATAATTAAGGGGGAATACCGTACAACCCAAGAATACAGCATTAATCCGAAAGCTGCTGTATCGAATTGAAACCCGTATGTACCTTTTATGGGGGAACGCTGTATTTTCGCGGATACAACACATACAAAGAGAAATCAATTATCATGTTATTTATTTTAAAATATTTTATGTCCACGTGCCCTGTTATCATTACAAGCCGTTTGCATTAAATGCTTTACACAACATCTGGACTTTGGTATCTTCAAGCCGCGATGTTTTCAAATTTTTTATTAAGTGTACACCGCCGTTTCAGGCAATAAGGGTAATTTGAAAAGTCAGAAGTGGGACCCACTCCTATTTTAAATTAATTGGATAAGTTGTACCGATTACACTCAGTCCAATCGTGATCGTCTATTTCAAACAAACAGTTCCCATCCCTTAAATATGACCATTCAGTCTCTGGAAACCCTTCTTCGCCGCCCACTATAAAAGGACTGAAAATGCCATTTGAGACTCTTTACGCTTTCTGCATATTGTAAGAGTTCTTGAGCATACAGTCTACAAGTTTTCTGTGTTTACTGCATTCTTACTTGAAACCTTTTTAACTTTTCTTCGAGTATCAACAATGGCATCTTCTCAGACCTCTTCCATCTCTCTCAAGAAAACATCCAACATGATCGACAGACGGATCTTTTCCAGATCTGTCTTGCTTGAACGTGTTCATGCCGAAATGGATGACGTCGAATCGATTGAATACGTCATCACTAGGATTCGTCAACAAGGCCTCTATCGCCTTGGCAGCCACTCTACTGAACGATTTGATGTTCATCTGGTTGAGGAGTTCTACCTCAATGCTGTAGTTCGTTTCCTTTCACAAGCCCAAAGAGGACATGTCGCTGACATCACAGCTGTCGTTTGCGGAGTTGAGATCTGCGTTGACCAAGAGCTACTCCAGAATATCTACAGGCTACCTGTTGATGGTCTGTCAATGGAAGATCTCGAGTCCTTTGGGTCCCAGGAACTGTTAACCGCCTACTATGGCTTGTTCACCGGTTCATCCTCGGTTGAAATGGTTCACATCTCTTGCCATAAGAAAAACTTATGTTTACCTTTTGTCTACTTACATGATTTCTATTGTCGTATCATTAAGAACAGAACAGGTGCCTTTGAGATGTGCACAAATCTTAGGTTTAGAATGATGGTTGCAATAATGACCTGTGAGAAGGTCAACTGGTGTCAAATCATCCTCAAACGGTTGCAGGAAGAAGTTTCTAAGCCTGCTTCGCAGAAGAAATCATTTGGTCTACTGTTGAACTATATTCTGACAAAATGCGGTGTTCCGCAAGATGATAAAGCCAAGAAGATCACTTCTCGCATTTATATGGGAAGCATCCGACCCACCGTCTTCAGGAAATGACCCCTCATTGCTACAGGCCCTACGTTTGCAATTTGACGCTTTCTACCGATCCAAGGGATATATCTTCGAAGTCTCATGGAGACGAGACTTCAAGGAAAAGAAAAAGATCTCACAGCAAAACTCCAGTTGCTGTTCAGAAGCCGAAAAGGAAGCTAAGGAGGCTTTCAAAAGTTAAGGCCACAGAAATCTCCAAGGACGCTTCTTCCGTGGCTCAACCCACTGAACAACTCCCCCAGGGCCCAACCCCTGTGGAAGAGATGCCTGCTAATGTCGATACAGTAGATCCCGAGCCTTTGGCGGCTATGACGGATGCTCAGACATCTGCCAACATACAAGACTCTGGCGAGTCGGCTGCCACTTTGGAGCCAATAGCTACTTCTCCTATATAGGATCCCACACCCGTTCAGGATCCATCTCCCATCAGGGTACCAACCCCTGTAAGGAATCCCTCTCCGATACAGGATTCCACACCTGTAGAGGAACCCATGCCTACAATGAACCCAGGCGCTGTACGCAGCCCCTCCCCGGACACGATTATTAACAAAACCTTACTACATGTGCAAATCGAACAGGCTTACGAATGGTTTGTCCAATGGAAGAGTTACAGACTTGCTCCGTACGAAACCCTGTACAACTGGAGCGAATGGATTAACGAAGAAAGATTTGTTTTGGAAGTGACGGACACTCAAGAAATTGCTGTCCTGATCCAATGGAACAACCTATTCATTAAAGAGCTTATTGAGAGACATCTGTTTGAAAAAGCCGAAGCACGAAAGAAAGGTAAAGCTAAGTCCGAGGAATCTCCCGAAAGTCCAAAGTCAGATCCTGACTCAGACGATGATGACGATGCCCTACAGGCTGGTCTAAGAAAGAGTCGCAAAGAATCTAAATTTCAGATGGGTGCAGGAACTTCAAGTCAACATCAATCACCTCCCCATCAACAAGACACTGTTCCCGACAACGAGGATTCAGCCCCTCATGTCGAGGAAGAACAATCTGTTTCGCACAGGCACCCGAGCCTATCGCCGCCCAAGTAGAAGAAGAATACAGCGCCATCCCGCATGAGGAATCAGTCCCTCTGCAGGAGCAGGCGAAAGCTGAGAGACAGCAGGAGGAATCAGTCCCTCCTGTATCCATGTCCTCAGAACCCACTTCAGCATAGGAGGATGCAGCACCCCCTGTCGTCGAGCCCGAATCTAATGCTCCCGCACCATCAACTGCCTTGGAATCTGACGACGGTATAATACCTGAGGATGTCCAACTCAATTCACGTCCCAATGTGAATTTGAGACGGTTAAACGGAGTTGAGGATTTTGCATAGCCAGTCTCTCCTAGGACTGCCACAAGAAAAGAGCGATTACATGCTCTTGGCCTCCAAACTGTTTTCATCCAGGATGCCGTCAATGCCCTGTACTCTATGGAAAAAGCTTTTGATTGGCTACATACATCTGCCGTCGAAGAAATGACAGGACTGAAGCACGAAGTCTCCCGGGTGGCAGAAGCCTTCACTGTCTTGCCACATGTATTCAAGCAGGCACTGAGCCAATTGCAAGAAAAACAGGAGCAGATCCTGAGAGAAGAGAAATCAAATCTACGCGTGTCTGAGTCCAAGATAGAATCTGCTCTAATCGAATCTGGTTCCCAGCTTCGAGCCCACGACAAGAAAATTCAAGATATGTCGCAGGTGCTCTCCTCCCTTGTTGAGAAAATGTCTAATATTGAGACGAAACAGGATGCTGCGTTGCAAATCCTGGGACGCCTTGATGAAAAGGTGTCATACCTTGATGACGCCAAAAAGGGGGAATAATCGAGGGAAGCTGCTAGGAGAACGAGGTTGGAGCAAGAGAAAGAAATTGTTAGCTCCTTTTGAAGACTCCACTACTGTTGATATAGCCCGTATCTCATCTCCAAATGTTAGGATACAGGGAGAGCGCCCAGAATTACAGGATCCTAAGTATCCTTGGAAAAGCCTAGTCCGAAAGCCGCAAGCTATGAACCTCCCGGCCGACCGACAGCCTACTGCTGAAGAGATCAAGAACTGAAGGAGAAATGAACTGCTAAGACACTTTGTTGTTCTTATCAGGGAATCCTCATTATTCAACAGATGCAGGACGGTAAAAGAAGCCGCAGAGGAGTTCAAGAAAAGGCTGGAAGAAGGAACGCTCCCGCTAAAGATGCAGATGAAATCAAAGCACAAGAATGGTGACTTGGTTACCCATACAGAGGATTGGATCCTAGTCTTCGATAAATCATATGAAGGTAGAGCCATATATCTGGATTGAGACAGGGACGCACATCAAAACTGGTGGAAGGGTACCAAGAATGACCCTAAAAGGCCATAGAGGCATTCAGACTACAGGAGTTAGAATTTCCTTGTATTTTTTTTTAATCTTATTTTCAGAACAACAAAATTTTGTACTGTTCATTTCAATATCAATACAATTTTTACTTGTCTTGAAAGATTACAACTCGTAATCTACTATGTTATTGTATGTTACAAACACTTAAATTTATCCTTGTTGTATTCATATATGAAACTTATCTTAATACATAAACTGTAAAGAACTTGTCTGCGAACAATTCATAGTTTAAGTTTTATATATCTAGAATACAATGTAAGATTGTGCCTGCGAGCCAATCATAAGTTTAAACATGTATAAATTTTTTAAAAGCTGGACTTGCCTGCGAGCAGTTCTTAGTATTAGGCTAAATGCTGAAGACCAGATCATTCGAACAGAAGACCAAGAAGTCTGCCCTACTTCAAGACGCTAAATGTCAAAGTTTTGGCATCATCAAGGATGTTTGGATAACATCATAGAGTTTTAAAAGGAAGACTTGGAAGGACTTGGCAAATTATCAAAAAGGGGGAAATTGTTGGGATAACAATCCCTGTATCGAAATTGTTGGATAACAATCCCTGTATCGAAGAGATCAAGACAGAATATTTTGACAAATATGCCAATCTAGCATACAACAAGCAGCTGTATCGAAAAGCTGATCAAAAGGTATCAACCTGTATCGAAGACTTCTCGTAGCCCCATCATACAGAATCAAATCATACAGCAAAGAAGTCTTATAAAGACTAAGTATGGAAGCTGTCTCGAATCGACAATACAGCTATCATTCCATACAGCATCCAAACAGGACAAGAAGGAATCTTTGTTATTCACAAGTCAAAGTCCCATTTAAGAAGATATATTTAAATACTAAAAGATAAAGTATTTAAATATCAAGCCATCAGAGATCTTCAATCTAGCGTAAAATCCGGATCGTGTTTTATTCAAACACATCATCCCGTTGGAATGGAATCTTGCTCAACGGATTTATATCAACGGATATATTTCAGAAAGCTATATATATCCCCAGCCTTTGAAGATCTAAATACAGACACATACACGCAATCGATCGAATTCATATGCAAGTGAAATAAGTGCTTACAAGAATATTCAGAGCAAACATATCTCCTAAGGCATTCTGCTATTCTGAAAGAAGAGATATACAGTGCTCAAAACCGTGAACAACACATCAACAGCTAAAAGCTCAGAAAGTCAAAGTTGTTGTTCAAATATTGTTCTAATATTGAATGGTGTTTCCATAATGATCGTAGACTTAATATTGATATCGCTCTTGTTAGACGGACTTGAGAGAAGGATCATTGTAGGTTTTATTATATCTTGTAAAGGTGGATTTTTAACCGATCTTCAAAGATGATGGTTTGAATGTATTGATAATATTGATAACAACCTCAGATTTTCCGAACTACCTTTAAAGATTTATAATCGAGATTGGAGTAAGTTTTATGATGGCATGTTTAACCTGGAAATTCGAAGACATCAACACCATAGGATCATTCAGATGCACATGAGTATTATATGTGTGAGTATAACGTACGTTAAGCACTATACATTACGTACTTTATACCCTCAGGCAAGGCAGTTGTCTGAGCTGAGAAGAAACTGTCTAATGCATGCTTAGCGTGCGCTAGGCTTTGTAGCTTACGTATGCTAATGTGCAGCCATAACGTACGTTATGTAGCTGTGTAACGTACGTTATGAAGAGTACAGTTAGGATGCGGTCATCTTTCGATGTTTTTACTCATGTGATTGATTGTTTACTTAATGATAAGGTATTAGGGTCGAATTCCCTATGATAATCCAGTGTTGAGCCTTTCCGATCGTCGTTTTCATTGGAGTTCCGGATTGTTCCAATCAACCGTATTTTCGGAGTATTCGCGAGAGATTACCAAGGCAAGTACCTTGAGATACGAATTATAACTACGTGAAATCATTGTTGCTGAAGTGTATAAATCATGTTACGAATATATGTATATATTATATTATAAATATATGTATGTATGTAGACATACGTATATATATATATATATATATATATATATGTGTGTATGTATATATGTATAGATATATGTTTATACATATATACATATGGAGATGAATGTTGGGTGATTAATACCAATGCTAGTCGACGTACGCAACTTGGATTATAGTACGAATTATATTTATAGAGGTAATATGATAAGGTTTGTATTTTCGGTTGAGTTACGGTATAAGGATATATGTGCAGTGTTGATTGGTAGTAATGAAGGCTTAATGTGTTAAGTCTTGATGAATAACATGCGAGTTGTTGTTCATTTTGCGTGGTTATGGACTGACGAATAAATTGTGTGAATTGATGAATTGATTTGATAATTGTTACAACGATTGACTATGTGCTTGATATTTGTAACAACGTGAATACTTGTTATGAGAGACGTCATATCCGGGTGCCTCTGAGGGCTGGGCGTGTACTCCGGCCTGGTGTACGCTGCAATGAGCGGCTCCATATGATTGGTGAACACCGGTGTTACCTAATGCGCGAGCAAGGGGCGGCTCCTGTGGGAGTGAACGCCGGCGCGGTGACATGTGCAATGGGTGGCCAATATAGTGGAGTGAATGCCGGCACACAGGTGTGCAAGGGAGGCACCTGGCAGGCTTTGGTAACGGATATTCGACTGACAGCTAAGAACCGATACCAAACGATTTTCAAAATTCAAGTTTCTTTCAACTTACTTTAAAATGTTGGTCCTGATATAGACCGCGGTTCGTGTTTTCTGAAAGTTTGTTTCAACTTGTTCTAAACGTTGGTATTAGGGTTAATTAACCAATGATATTTGACAAGATTTCCAAGGGTTAATTAATCAAGGGTCTTGAGCAGGATTTGTCGAATGAGAGATTGTGTCTTTGATTGATCTTGTGATGATATTCTGTGAAATGTTGAGATGATTGATCTCGTGATGATATTATTTGGATTGGGTCGAGAACCCGTGAGATGTTGTAATGATTCGCTTGTGACAGTGTTCTAGAAATTGGGTCGAGGACCCCGAATAACGTTGAATTGATTTTCTTGTAAGATTGTTTTCCACATGCTGGGTTGAGGACCCGAGGACTCTTGAAGTTATTTTCTTAAAGTATTCCCATTCTATTTGCAAAACCCCAAGATAGCTCGAGTCAACATTAATGTTTTCAAAACTATCTTATTAAAATATTTTCCTTTTAAAAAGGAGGTTTTTCAAACTAGATCTTCTGACTCATTGGGCTCGTTTGAAGTTTCATTGGTTTGTTCCGTAAACGAAATTGATGGTATGAATATCTTTCCCTTGTGTAAATGAATACTCTTCTGTACTGGTTGTGTGAATGTGTGGAGCATGTTAAGGCTTCGCGGCTAGTTTTCTTGTTGATATTTTTCGTATATCTTGTATGTTATGTACTTGCACTAGCAAAATTCCAGTTTGCTAACCCCCGAGTTTTCGGGGGGTGGATGCCTGTTATTGCGCTCAGGTTTTGCAGCTCGGGAGCAATCACAGGATTGGCTTAGAAGGAGATGGAGAACAATGATGCTAATCACACAGTAGTCAGAGTCTTTCCTTTTGTTTCATCTTAGTCGGTATTTTCTCTTTTGGTCGAGCATTCACCCTTGTACGGGTGTAGTTTTCATTCATTAAATCAAGTTGTCATTTCTTTCCGTGTTCAAGTTCATTATTATCGTTGAATTGTAAATTATATTAGTTTTTGAATTGTTTTATGACCTTATCGGTCTGTCTTGTAAATAATTAACCTCGGTCGGTCAATCATTGAGTAGTATTTTGAAGTTTAGCCTGGTAGATCCTCGTGAGAAGGGTCTACGGCATGTGACATTCCCGGTCGAATTCTAGGGGTGTTACAATATTAAACTTTAAATTTATAAAAAAATTTATAATTTTTAATTACAATATTAAAAAATATAATGAGCATTTAAATTAAATATAAATAATTTAAATCAAATTTATCATATGTTATATATCAAACTTTAAGAGTAAAAAATTATCAAAATTAAATTTCATTTCATAGTACTTGTTTTTGAGAATAACTTGAAAATTTTATAAAAAAATTAGATATAATGCAACACCATCACAGGTGTTGCACGTCGCGCAACACCATTTTTATCTTGCAACACCAAATGTATATCTAGTGCAATACTATTTCAGTAGTGTTTCAAATGATCAAAAATTAGCAATCTATTGAAACGTTTTGGTGGCAACACTAGCTAAAAGCATTGCCTATGAGCACTTATGGCGTAGTGTATTATCCCAACAATGCATACTTATAATGTCATTGCTATAAGAATTATAAATGAAATGAAAATGAAACCATTCATTAACATTATGAACTGGTCAAGTATAAACTTGCCTCAATACCGATATGACAAAGCCATTACAATTCCTTCGCCTACGTCCATGAGCTCCTCAGCCCCGACCGAAACGATCCACGAATTCTCTAATCTTCGTCACGACAAAACGGTTATAATTATCGCAACCTAATGCAATAATCAAATGACAACACATCCGATAATAATCAACAACCGATATAACCAACCAATCAAACTCAATGGTTCAACGATACCTCGATCATATACACAAAACCAAATAATCCAACTCAACAAATATGAACTCATATCCACAATACAAGATGCAACTCGATAATCATAATCAACAATCAATATAAGCGATCAATAAACCCAACGGTTCCACAATATCTCGATTAAACACAAATCCAAACAACCTAAATCAATCAATCACGAATCCATAACCACAATACGTTTTCATATACCGATAAACATATCAATGATCAATTCATCTAGATATTAAGGATTTCATAACATACTCGATTCCAGCTTCAACTATAAACACGAATCAACAAGATTCCTTCTTGCTCATACTTGTAAATTTCATAGTAAAACAATATTATCGGCATAATAGACAATCCGAACTATCCAAATAGTTCAATACTATTGATAATCTTGTTCTAAGATTAACCATAATCTTTCCGGATTCAAACTTGTTATCATGATTCATATTTCGTCAAGAACATACGAATTCTACCACTACAATCAACATAGCATTGGTTTCAATCATCAAATCCACGATTATACTTAAAAACCATTATGTATCCTATCACATATTCCTCTTTGATATGATATATATACCAAGAATACCAAGAACACCAAGAATACCATGATTCCATAATCATGATCATAACAATTAACATAATCGAAGACATATATCATCGTATTCTTCAACATACAATTCACATAACCTCAAGAATCACAACAACAACACCATAATCATCTTCATACGAATTATTCCTCAACAACAGTATCAAAAATCTGAATTCAAGGTGTAGAGTTGGTCAACATACCTCAAAAACATGAATAACACAATCAAACTCTTCAAGAATCATCAATATATTCATATCCAAGCCTCAAATCCATGTTTCCAAGCTCATAACCAAGTTAGAAGAGGCTTATTCTCACTTTACATATGCAGAGGGACGAAGTTGGGAGGAAAACATCGGTTCTTCTCGTGAAGAAATGAAAGAACAATCCTTATTTTATAATCTGCATTGCCCGTTACGTACGTTATAAACCATCATTAACGTACGTAATGCTCCCTAACGTACGCTACATGTCCAAGATAGCGTACGTAACAGTCATCCAGAGCTCACTGCCTCAGTTCGTATCATGCATAACGTACGTAACACTTGTTCCATAGCGTACGTAATACGTACGTTGACTTGCTACAGTCACTACTATAAAAAATGGCTATAGTGACGCTCAAAAGCTTCAAAATATGTAGTCTATTGTGACGCTTTTGCTATAGTGACGCTTTTCGAAAGCGTCATCTGATTTGGCATTTCAATAGCCCATTATTGTGACACTTTCAAGGCGTCACAACAGATATCTATTATGACACTTTTTTATATATTGGACACTTTTTTGCATCACATCAGTTAGCTTTAGTGACGCTCTTTTCGCATTTTGGTGACACTTTCTGGCATCACAATAGTATGTTGTGGTGACACTTTCTTGCGTCGTAATAGTATGCTATGGTGACACTTTCTAGCGTCGTAAAGTAATATTTAATATTTTTTAAAAAACATATAATAGTGTAAAATCTACAACGCATATGAATAATGGCATAGTAATAAATATCATATATGAAGAAAACAATCTTAGTGTCAAATTCAAACAATATATTCGAAACAACAAACATAAGAAAAATCACAAACACCATCACTAGAAACCTAGCATCATATCCCAAACAGCAAACAAGTTTTCATCTTAATTATTTTAAATTCACTAAAAAATGATACTTGACAAAAGTCTTCATGTCATGCTTTCCTTATCGCATCTTCCACTTCAACCTATAATAATAAACAAAAAGGAAAATGAACGATATTCAAATATCGAAAGAAGAAAAAAATATAACAAATGAAAGATTGTTAAAGAAAGACTTACCAAATACTTTGGCCAAGCAATGCTACTTCCTATAGCTTGTCTAATAACTTTAACACTTCCGATAATATACATTCTGCATCTATGATAATACAAGTATTCCATTAAAAAATGAAACCTATTTGAAGTCTAATAATTTGTGAATTAAAAAATGAAACCTATTTGTGAAGGCTTTTCTATTCTCATGCTGGATTATTTTGGCCTAACGCCATATTTATATGTCCAATTACTAATATAACCTTACTTATTATGTTTTCCAAAGCATAATAATTATTGAGAAGCAAATTCATTAAGTTCCCCTTTTTTAAACTAAATCGACAAAAAATAGATATCTTCTTGATTGTCTCTTATGAGTTGATTATAGATTCCAAGCAACTGTTACATGATAACCTGATATATAAATGATTTTCAATATTAGGGTAATAAAGTCAAAACTCTTTGTCATGTGCCATGTGCTATCTGCTTGTCCAAAAGGCATAGCCTTTGGCATAAACCTGATATATACCTGCTTGCAATTTCTTTTGAATTCATGCTTTAACCTCTGCTAATGTTTCGCCTTCACGAATGACCAAAAAGAAGGGTTCCTCAAAATTCTGGACTTGCTGTTTAGGACCGTTAAATAACTATCACTAAAAAAAGAGAAACAACACACACACACATACACAGCACATCTAAAATCAATAAATAATAAAGTACCACTTGATTCTGGGCACTCTCTTTTGTAAAATGGTAAACATGGATCAGGCGATCATATGGGCCCAAGTGCTTTTCCTCTTCTGGAATCTGAGGTAGAGCAAGAACATCAGAATTTAGAACAATAAGTTGCATGAAAAAACATGTACAACCCACTTGCCTACCCCAATTAATTGGGATAAAAGGCTCTTTTTTTTTTGTATTTAACCCCAATCCCCAGTTGAATTTTCCATTGGAATTTGCTGGTGATGTTCGACACATGATAAAGAACATTCCCACCAAATTTCATCAAAAAAAAAAAAATCCACTTAGAAGTTTGCCAAATGGCCCGGTCCATATATAGTCCTAACTTAATGTATATATATATATATATTATATGTGTGTGTGTGGATGTGTGTGTGTGTGTGTGGACGTGTGCAGCTATACACATAAAAATGTATGTATGTATACATACATGTATATATGTAAATAGAAGGGAGAAAGAACGAGCAGTGAACGTAACAAAAAAATATTTATCCAACTCCATGCACAACTGTCGATAATTTCAAGATCTGGAAAAAAGGAAATCGAAAATTCACAAAAGTACACAATACATGACACCTAAGTTCGAAGAAGCAGAACAGGCGTGCTCAACGGGGAGTCTGATTTATAGTATTTGCATAAATAGCAGCAAACGCCAAGACAGGTAAGATATAAGTCCTAGAATTAGAGGCCAACATAAAAATCACATGCAACACATATTTGGTACTAGCAGAAAACAAAGAATCTGAACTGCTCACTGCTCAGCTTGTTTTCTAGAAAATTCTACTGAGCTAGGTTTCTTGCAAAATCTTTCCATTATAGCCTACTCTTTTTTCCACGCAATTATACTCAGCTCTAGCATTACCAGTTCTGACGGTCTGCCAATCATTAGATTGGAGGCAAACCCTTGCATAATGTCTGAACTTATAATACCCATTCTGATGTCGGCATGGGCCACAAGAGATGAGGGTTCATTACCAAACCAAATTAACATCTTAAGGTAAACATTACATAGATTTTACTAGATAAGATCAACACATAAACTATTGACTTGGGTAATGTAAGTAGTGTCATACTGATTATTAAGAGATTTAAGCGACGGAGTACCGGGATTCCTAACCATCTAGGATAAAACCTTCCGAACAGAGTTCAAACTTTTATGAAATGATCTTACCTTGTAGTTTTGACAGCAATCATGAAATCTCAATGTGTAACACCCCCAAATCCCATTGGGTTATTACAGTGCCGTGGACCCCACACCCGGAGATCCACCAGGCGAACATGACTAAAATACATTAAAATTAACCAACAAGGGAGATCACAGTCCCTACCATGATATCCGACACAATATTCCGATAAGGAATTTCAACGACAACGATGGGCCTACATGGCCAAAAATAAAAATACAACAACATCCACGAGCATCTGCTCGGGTAATACATAATGACAATGACTGACAAACTGGAGAAAACTCCAACTGACTGACCAACATAAACAACTAGGACTAGTATCGCTCGAATGCCTTGTCGCCGTCATCATGCCCCTGTGTCTCAACTCTCTCCTCGCAAGCACCTAAAACATGAAAACATGTTCCACCCCCACGGGGTCAGTCATCCAGATAATGAACATCAAATACATGTATAACATGATATGTATCCAAAGGCAGAATGAAACGGTAAAATGATAATAATAATACGAGATGCTCACAAACCAAGGTAAGAACCGAGCATTTGTGAAATACTATGCCCACGGCATACTATTAATACCTGTTCAACAGGTAAGAACATAAGTGCCCAATGGTGAATCATAATCATAGAGTACCATAATGAATTACACGACATGAACCAAATCAGAACTGAATTAATTATGAATCAAAATGCCCGAAAGCTCCAATGAAATTACCAAGACATCACAAAGGCCTGAAAGCCATTCAACCGAAGCTGTCAAATATCACAATCACCCGAAGCCAAAATAGCCCGAAGCTGTATCGATTAGGGCCGAAGCCACGGCACGGAGCCGTATCACAATTAGGGCCGAAGCCACGGCACGAAGCCGTATCACAATTAGGGCCGAAGCCACGACACGAAGCCGTATCACAATTAGGGCCGAAGCCACGGCATGAGGCCATATCACAATTAGGGCCGAAGCCACGGGACGAAGCCGTATCACAATGAGACCATCCAATGGCCGTGACCTACTGAATTGTAGGTGTTAGGAAACCAACCGTGAAGGTTCAAGCCCCAAACTTACCCATAATGAGATCATAAGCATGACCGTGACCTACTGAGTTGTAGGTGTTGGGAAATCAACCGTGAAGGTTCAAGCCCCAAGCTTACCCATAGTGAGATCACCCAGTGACCGTGACCTGCTGAATTGCAGGTGCTGGGAAACCAACCGCGAAGGTTCAAGCCCCAGACTTACCCATAATGAGATCATAAACATGACCGTGACCTGCTGAATTGCAGGTGCTGGGAAACCAACCGCGAAGGTTCAAGCCCCAGACTTACCCAACGGGCACTAGCCGAGGCTAGCCTCCAAAACACAATTAACCACAAACGGCAACGATCCCAAGATTACCGAATTCACAAGAAAGATAGTGTGTTGCCTTGAGTCGGCCAACACGACAATAGTAACTCACGGATGGGCACCGTCCTCGGCGGTCCCAATTCAATACCTCGATTACCTTAGAATGGTCAATCGAACAACGACACAACAGATGGGAACTATCCTCGACAGCCCCAATTCAATACCTCAATTGCCTTAGAATGGCCAACCGATAACAATGATGTAGTGGATGATTCAATACCTCGATTGCCTTAAAACGGCCAATCGATAACAATGATACAACGAATGATTGAGCACCTCGATTGCCTTAGAACAACCAGTCGATAACAATGATACAATGAGTAATTGAGCACCTCGATTGCCTTAGAACGGCTAATCGATGATAATGATATAATGAATGATTGAACTCCTCGATTGCCTTAGAACGACCAATCGATAACAATGATACAATGAATGATTGAACTCCTTGATTGCCTTAGAACGGCCAATCGATAACAATAATACAATGAATGATTGATCTCCTCGATTGCCTTAGAACGGCCAATCGATAACAATGATACAATGAATGCCTCAGCACCTTTAATCGGCTACCGACGATCAAGATGAGGACGAATACGACAATGCCTTCAATCGGCCAATACAACATGAATGATAGGACGCCAACAATAATAACAATGATTACAACAATGTCTTAGATCGACATCATTATTAACAACAACAATCGATACATCGATACCGCGAACTGGCTATCGACAATAACATTAACAACGAGTATCCCAATGCCTTGAACCGGCCATTAATGAATGATAATAAACATTTGGCATAATTGCCGAAGAGTATCGTATCGAACGATCCCCTAATATCAATGAATTTATGAAGAGACTAAGTGTCGGAATGATACAACACATTCATACACATATATGATAACATTAATCTCATTGACTAGTACAAGTATAAAACTTGCCTCAACCGAAGGTAATGAAATCCTTCCACGAACAACGAACGGCATCCTCCGATAAACACAAGTACTCGAACAACCTTGAATTAAATACAATTCATTCAATATTACAATATCAATCGAAATCAACACAACGACAGAAAGAAACTCTTTGAGACATTTAATCGAACACTAAATGTTCAAAGTTCCTCAAGAACCTAAGAATCATCAACCGCGTTGAACGAATCGAAGATATGGATATACAATCTATAGAACAAGATTAATAATGTTTACTAACATCAACCGATTCATCAAATTCGGACGAACAATGAAAATCAAGAAGAAATCCTGAAAATCAAATTCTAGGAGATTTCAAGAAATTACTTCGATCCGACGAAGAATAATGATTTGATGTTGATCTAATCGACAAGAATCCTCAAAAACGCTTAGAAATCGAGTGTAATCGACCAAAAACTCCACTCCCAGATTTTTCCCGTCGCCAGCCACCACCCGGGTGAAGAAATGGTGTAAAATGCGGTCTGGCCCATCCCTGCCCTATATATGGCCGACAGGGTTACGGTCGTAACCGGCAGGGCCTTACGGCTGTAACCGGCATTTGGCAAAATCCGACCAGCGCCTGCCGATCGCTTACGGCCGTAACCGACAGGGCCTTACGGCTGTAACTCGGCACTTACGGCCGTACCCGGCAGGTCCTTACGGCCGTAACCGACATTCGTCCGAACACTGCCTGGCACCCATACGGCCGTGGCGTGACCCTTACGGCCAGAATCGCATTCGTACAGCCACGTCTGCGAGCACGCATTTACCATAACCGCACCTACGGCCGTAACTCGGCAGATGCCCCTGCTCCAAGGAGTGCGGCCGTGACTCGGCCGTGGCCACTCCGACGGCCCGGACGACGCCGAAACCCGAACTTGAATATGAATCGAAGATACGGTTACGAAGTAATCGCAAAGATGAATCTAAGCGCCAAGAGAAGACACGATTCCGACCACCCGAAGGCTTGACATTCGACAATGGAAAGTAATTACCCCAAACTTTGGGAAATTACGAAAATGGCCCAAAACGTCCGAAATACACGATACACGATCGAAACACCAAGCGAAAGCTCGCAACATGAATAATAACATTAAATGAACTTACGAGAAACTCAAAACAACAGTTTCGGACGAGATTCGCAAGAATCAAACTCAAGTGCGGAAAAGCCGTTTAAGAACATGGAACTCAACAAAACGATACCGAAACGAACTCGGATAACAAAAAGTGAAGAATTTGTAGGTCACAAGTCATCCAGGAATAAGTCTAGAGGGGGGGGTGTGAATAGACTAATTGAAACTCTAAAACTCTTTTTCTCAAAGAGTAAGTTTCTTCAGCTGATGGATAAACAAATGACTTGGAGTCGTTTGTTCTTAATACGTGCGGAAGTCAGCTAATGACGAATACAAAACAACTAATGAAACACTTAATGATGAATGAAGCAGAGATAGTATGATGCTATAAAAAAGTAAAGTATCCAGGCAATTATAGTGGTCTGAGAGGTGGGGTAATCCTCTACTAATCCACTTTTCTCCAAACCAGTTGGAGATGAATTCACTATAATTCTCAACAGTGATAAATATTACAGTGATTCAACCAAACTACAACAGCTTCCAACCAGTGGAAATCCGTGCCGTTGTAACATACTTGACTGCCTTGCACCTCTTGATCCTCGATACTTGGATGCCTTTACAGTCTCTTAACTTCAACCAGTGAAGTACCCCGAACTCAGGATTATAGACACGAGTTTTTGTCTTCTCCAAATAAGAGCTTATTCAAGTATGAACTTTTTAGAACCGCTCTTTTCACGATGCTATAGATTGCTTTAGATTGCTTGAATGCTTTGATCACTTGAAAGTATGTTCGCACTGGGTGTTGCTCAACTTCAAATCTTCGGATATTTATAGGTGTTGATCTTTGAGCATTTCTTCATAGCCGTTGCAAATCTTTTCAACAAATCCGTCCGTTGGAGAGGTAGACTTCATTGTTTTCTTTCTGAACGTTGCAAGGCTGGATTCCCATTATTTTAATCTATCTTCCGACCGTTGTGAAGACTCTGCATGTGAGGCGCCGAATCTTTGAATATAATAGGATTAAAGTCTTCAAGGTGGGTCTGGATGAATTATTTAATTCATATCCTTTTCGGGAATCTCTCTAATTTGTGTCTTCACGTTGCATGTGGCTTTCCGTAATATTTGACTTTTCAACGCATGCTGACGTGGACTTGGAGTACTTGGCTGATCTTAAGTAGGCTGATGTATCGACATCCTCTCTGCAGTTTTGACCTCTCTGATGGTGACTGTTCGGAACTCGTCTGATCAGAAGACTTGTATGAGGTTACTGATCGCACCGTCAAACATCTCTGTTGTTTTTTGTTGACCAGAACTTCTCTGATTTGACTCGGCTGATCTTCTCTGATGGACTTAGCTGTACTTTTGTACTTAGCCGATTTTTAGCCTAACTTAATTTTGGCCCATGGAAGATACTCATTTGGTTCTTCCTTACATTTTGCCAAGTTTTACACTTAACATAATTTGGCCTATGGAAGATACTCATTTGGTTCTTCCTTACATTTTTGCCAAGTAATAATTATTTTGAATTTATATTAATGTCATCATCAAAATCTAACAAGTATTCCTAACAAATTCCCCCTATTTTGATGATGGCAAAACTTTAAGCAAGTATTCAAATAAACAAGTCTGCACTGGAGTGCAAGACACAAACTAAAATCAGTCTAGTATTGAGACAACTGGAAATTGTCATTCAACAGACTGTTATAAACTTTCTGGATTTATTACAAGTACATGTCTTTGATGAATTTCTTCTTAGCAGATCCCCACATGGGTAGGGCTTCATATGGAACAAAATCTTCAACGTACGATAGCTCCTTGCCTTCCCACTCTAATGTAGGCTCAAATCCTCCTCTGGTCCTCTTCTTCTTGCCTGCAGGCTGATCATCAGCCTGTTCTTCTGGTTCTGAATCTCCCTTCCTCTTGGCTGAGGATGTCCCAGCAGTGATCAACTGGACATCCTGCCTCTTCTTCGTTCTAAGCTCCTCCATTATCTATCCTTGAATACTTCCTTCCCCCTGGATCCTATCTTCCCCCTTTTTGCCAGCATCAACCAAAATGGTCAACTGCTGCTCCATTCTGTGCATCCAGTCAGACATGCCAAATGGCATTCTGTTGTTTGTAGGGGGAGGAGGTTGAGGGACTTCCCTCTGCAGCAAAGTGTCAATCTTGGCATTGATGGTTTGAAGGTCAGGAGTGACCTGGGATGCAAGCAACTCTCCAATAGTGTCCTTCACTATTTGCCTTATCAGCTCAGTCATCGCAGGTGAGATCTGTGATGGTGGAGAGTGCTCGCCTGAGCCTTCTGCTACTGATCCACTAGACAGCAAGCTTATATCTGCAGTTGGTACTCAAGATGGGGTCTTTTCAGGTGTCCCTGATCTGGAGTCCTCAGCCAACTCTGCATCCAGGCTGGTATACCGGGCAGGCGCCCCAGCTCTATCTGCAGCCTCTTATATTGGCTCTTACTCCGGATCCCTTTCCTTCTCTCCTCCTTCCTTCTCTTGTTCCTTTTCTTTTTCTTCTTCATCAATATTCTCTTTTTCTTTTTCTCTCTCAGTCTCTTTTTCTCCTCCATCGTCCTTATCATCATCATCATCATCATCAGCATCATCATTCTTATCATCCTTATTATCATCTTTCCCATCATCCTCATCATTCTCCTTTTCTTCATCCTCCTCCTGGTCTACTTCTTCCCCATCTTCTTCTTCTTCTTCTTCTTCTTCTTCTACTAGTTCCTCTATTTTTTCAACTACTTCCTCTGTTTCTTTTTCAACTACAACATTTTCTCCTTCTTTTTCTTCCTGCTCCTCTTCGTCATCAATAACAATGACCTCCTCTTTCTCTTCTCCATCTACTTCCTCAGTCCTTATTTCCTTTTCTACTTCCTCCTCAACAATTTTCTCATAGGATCCATCAAAAATACTGTGCATAATGGAATGGATGAACTGGTCCATGTTGGTTTTAAAATTTGACATGAACCAATTCTCCTGGAGGATTAAAATGGTGTCTGATACTTTGCAAAAGTCCATCAGTACATCCTCTGTGGCTTGGGGATATTCCCAACCACAAGTTTCAATGAAGGTTTGAAGTTTTACAAAAGAGAGTGATTTTAAAAATTTCCACTCTTCAAAAACTTTAACAAAGGATTGTTTTAAGGCTAGAGATTTGACCAATTGTAATTGTTCTATGGACAAATGAAAGATATTGTTGTCCAGCAGGTTAAAGATATAGTTGGCTTCAGGGATTGAGATGATTAAACCTGCTTCTTCCTCTTCTGTAGTGAATGCAGGAGTAAGGGCAGGTACGATCTGAGTCTCCAGGCTTCCTGGAGCAGGCTGGTCCTCCAGGTGGATGGGAGACCTGGCTGCAGGACTGGAATATTGTTCTGGCTGCTCCTCCTGGCTGACTATGATGCTGGTCTTTTGGGTGAAGGTTCTGGTGAAGACTGAATGAATGATGGCTCGCCAGGGGCTGGTCCCCTCCTCTTGAATCGAACAGCTATTGGAGTGTTGTCTGACTCCGAGTCTGACTTGGCTGCAGGGGGGTTGTCTTCTGCAGGCTTGTCCGAATCATCTGATAAATCATATCTGGGGTAGGTTCTTGAGTCAGACAACTCTTTCAACATCTGGACTGCTCTCCTTGTGCTCCCAACTTTCTCAACGTCTCTTGGTCCAGGTGACCAAGCCTCTTATTGATGTGAAAGGGATCAGTAGTACCCTTTACCACACCCTTCTTTTCCAAAATCCAACTCAGCTGCGTTCCAAACGCCAGCTTGGATTTAAATTTCTTCTCGTCAACAAGCCATTCGGCTTTGTTGACCTCGCAAACAAGTTGCCTAAAAATGTAATCCACCCAATCAATCTGCTCGTCTTGAATCAGTGCTCCCAGCACTGTGAATTTTGCCGATGACAGTTGGTCGTAACTGCCGGCCATGCCCATGATGATCTTGTTGGTAATATCCAACACATATCGATATACCTTTTTTATTTTGCTCCTTTTAGCGGTAAGCTTCAGCTTCGCAGGCTGATCGTCCGCCTTGATTTTCTTCCAGGTTTCGGCTGCTGACTGTTTGAGTGCCTCGACGGATATGCCACGGTCCCTCATACCAAAGGCTGTACGAATCGACTCCGGCGAAATGTCGACTTGGATTCCGCCAACAGTGCTCCTAATACCTCCTTGAATCACATATGCTTCGCGATAGAAGGCGATGACGTCCTCCTTGTACAGATGCTTTGGGATGATGTCCAGGAATGGGTAGATCCCATTGAACTTCATCGAACGGATCAGGTCAAGAACGTCGTAGTTCTCCAGATTTGCTTCCAACAAGCCTTCGAAATCGATGACCAGAGAGAAGATTATCTGGTCTTTGACCGCCTTCTTGTTAACGCCTTGAAAATATGCTTCCATTTATGCAGATAAGAGATTTTCTTAGTGTAGTTGGAGTTCAAAAGATTTTTGCTCTGTAAATCTAGGGTTTGAAAGCGTAAAGGTAAAGTGAAGGGTTTTCTGTCCTTATAAAGATGATGAAACGACGTTGGGATTAATTTATTATATATTTGAAATGGTGGTTCGCCTTTTGAGATTCTTTTTGAATTTCAAATTTTTAATCGGTGGTCCAATTTTAAGTCTAAAAAATTGACGGTTAGATTTTAATTGGCTACAGTGGCGGTCGATTTATCGAGTGATTGCCACGTGTATTAAAATGCCACTTGCGAACCAAAGTTAATATAATATTATAGCAGATAATAATAAAATATTCAGAGGTCGGTTAAGTTTAGAAAACTTAGCTGGTTTGACTGTTGACTGCTCTGCATCAGGTGAGTTGACTCCTTGGACTTCTCGCGTGAGATTTTGATCAGCTAGGTTTTTCTGTCCGCCCTTCGTCTTCTTGTTTGCATCAGCTAGGGTCTGATTCCTTATAATCAGTCGGGTCCATCCTCTGATCTGCTTCAGCTTGCTTTATCTTCTGTACTAGATTCCCAATCTAGTAGACCAAGTTCTCTGCTCAGCTCCAAAAATCTTTCTTCTGGCAGAGGTTTGGTAAAGAAGTCAGCTATCTGATAATCTGTGCCGACTCTTTCAACTCTGACTCTCTTGTTAAGCACGTGATCTCTAATTAAGTGGTGCTTAACATTAATGTGCTTGGTCCTCGAATGCAAAACCGGATTGTTGGTTATTGCAATAGCACTATTGTTGTCACACCAGATAGGGACTTCATTGGCAATGATATTATAGTCCCTCAGCTATTGTCTGATCCATAAAATCTGAGCACAACAGCTACCTGCAGCTAGGTATTCTGACTCTGTGGTAGAGATAGAGTTAGAAACCTACTTCTTGCTAAACCAGGATATCAGTCTGGTTCCTAGGAATTGGCACGTTCCACTAGTGCTTTTCCTATTAATTTTGCAACCTGCGAAATCTGCATCTGAATATCCTGATAGCTCGAAATTATTGTCCTTAGGGTACCATAGTCCAACGTTGACTGTAGACTTAAGGTATTTTATTATCCTCTTGGCTGCATCTTGGTTCGACTGCTTCGGCTTGGATTGGAATCGCGTGCATACTCCTACGGCATAAGATATGTCTGGTCTGCTTGCAGTGAGGTACAGAAGTGATCCAATAAGTCCTCTGTAGTGGGTTGAATCCACTGATATGCCTGCCTCGTCTGCATCCAGGTGAGTACTTGTGCTCATAGGGATTCTTGCTGGTTTGGCTGATTCCATTCCAAATCTCTTGATTAAATCTCTGGTATACTTGGCTTGATTGATGAAAATTCCATTTTCCATCTGCTTAACTTGTAGTCCGAGAAAGAAGTTAAGCTTTCCCATCATACTCATCTCAAACTCTCCTTGCATGAGATTTGAGAATTTCTCACACAGATCTGGGTTGGTTGAGCCAAATATGATGTCGTCCACGTATATCTGAACTATCAAAATGTGGCCTTCGTGCTCCACTCTGAATAGGGTCTTATCCACCTTTCCTTTGCAAAAACCATTCTTCTCAAGAAACACAGATAGTGTTTCATACCACGCTCTTGGTGCTTGCTTAAGTCCATAGAGAGCCTTCAACAACTTGTAGATTTTGTCTCCTTTGACAAAACCTGGGGGTTGCTCTACATAGACTTCTTCTTCTAGAATGCCATTAAGAAATGCACTCTTTACATCCATCTGATAGACTTCAAAATCCTTGAATGCAACATATGCAAGGAATAGTCTGATGGCCTCTAGTCTTGCAACAGGTGCATAGGTTTCATCAAAATCTATTCCTTCACATTGTGCATATCCTTTAGCAACAAGTCTGGCTTTATTCCTAACAACAGCTCCATATTTGTCGCTCTTGTTTTTGTACACCCATTTGGTGCCAATAATCTTCTTGTGATCCGGTCTGTCTGTTAGTTCCCAAACTTTGTTTCTTTCCATCTATTCCAGTTCTTCTTGCATAGCATTGATCCATGAATAATCTTCCAAGGCTTGTTCTGTTGTCTTGGGTTCAATCTGAGACATGAAGCAAGAGAACATAGCCATTCCTGCTGGTAGAGTAGACTGTCTAGTCTTAACTCCATCAGTCAGTTTCCCGATGATTTGCTGGATTGGATGGTCTTTGAGCCACTTGGGGATGTCGTCTTCTTCTGGGTCTGTTCCCCCTGTTGAATTGCTCTAGTGGATTTCTGCATCAGTTGGGATCTGGTCTGCAACTGGATCAACTACCGTCTTGTCATCTGCAGGTTGGATCTGATCTGCAGATGAGTCTTTATCAGCTACAGCTGGGTCTTCATCAGCGGAAACTAGATCAGATAGGTTTGATGTTCCTGTCTGATCTGCAGTTGGGTCTTCAGCCTGATTGCGTCTTGGTGATCTGCAGTGAGTCTACCATTCCAGTGTCATGTACAATGACTTTTCGAGGTTGCCGATTTGAGCTTATTCTCAATTAGCTCAACTTGCTTTCGTACTCAACAAGAGATTCACAAATACAACATGGGGTGTTTCTTCCACAACTAAGGTTCTTTTGTTAAATACTCTATATGCCTTGCTTCTTTGTGAGTATCCCATAAAGAGACCGTCATCAGTTTTAGCATCGAAGGCATTTAGTTGTGTTTTACCGTTGTTGTGAATGAAACACTTACAACCAAAAACATGAAAGTAAGCAACAGTAGGAGTTCTATTATTCCAAACCTCATAGGGAGTTTTGCCATGTCTCCCTACTATCATACTTATGTTCTGAGTATGGCAAGCTGTGTTGACAGCTTCAGCCTAGAACCTCTTGGGCAGGTCCGCCTATGCAATCATGGACCTGGCTGCTTCCTTCAGGGTTCTGTTCCTTCTTTCAGCAATTTTATTCTGCTGGGGGGTTCTGGCTGCAGAGAGCTTATGCTGGATTTTATTCTGATCGCTGTAATCAGTGATCGCCTTATTGAGAAATTCTCCTCCTCTGTCTGATCTGATCTTGATGATGGAGAGGGATTTCTCATTCTGAATCCTTCTCAGCAGCTCAGGTAACTTGGTCAGTGTTTCGCTTTTCTTGTACAGGAAGATGTTCCAAGTGTACCTTGAATAGTCATCTACTACAACAAGTGCAAGCTTTCTGCCGCTTAGAGTCCTTGGCATGATGGGACCAAATAGATCCATGTGGAGTATATCTAGGATCCTTGTTGTTAGAGTTGTAGGCTGGACTGGCTTGAATGATGCTCTCGTCTGCTTTCCTTTCTGACAAGCATCACCTAGAGCTTCCTTCTTGAATGCTTCATCTGGAAGTCCTCTGACCAGCTTCTGAGAACTAATCTTGTTGATGGCTTTGAAGTTTAGGTGACATAGTCTTTTGTGCCATAGCCATCCGTTCTCAGCTATTGTCTTAGATAGAAAACAGGTGTTGGGAGTTCCTGTGTTCCAATCTATCATATAGACATCTCTCCTTCTGAATCCTTGTAGCTTCACTTCTCCAGACAAGATATCTATCAACATACATTTCCAAATGGTGAAGACTACTAGGTTCTTCTCGTCGCAAAACTGGCTTATGCTCAGGAGATTATATTTGAGCCCTTTGACATAGTGGACTTTGAATATGACAATATTTCCTCGGTGCAGCTCTCCAAAGCCCTTCGTTTGTCCTCTAGAGATATCTCCAAAGGTTACGTCTGGACCTCTTTCTTTAGTATATTTGGTCAGCATCTTCTTGTTCCCGGTCATGTGCCTCGAGCTTCCAGAATCTACAAACCATTCTTCACCTCCAAAGTTTGAATTTGTGGAGATGTGATAGTAGTCCTTCCACCTTTTCTGCAATCATACAAGCAGAGATTTAGGTACCCAAATCTGTGTGGGTCCTTTCGGGTTAGATGGTTTCCTAGAGAACTGATTTCTCCTTGGATTGTGAAAGTTGTTATTATTATAACCCTTATAAGGTGTGTAAGGTCTAGGTCTGTATCTTCTGTTGGGATTGTATACTGGATATTCCTCAAAATACTGGTAGTGTGGGCCATTTCTAAATCTTGGCTGAGACCATTTATTAAATATTTGAGGTCTCCACACTTGTTCGTTTTGGAAATTAGGATAACCTTGAGGTTTCCATCTGTCCCTCCCATTTTGAAATCTATTTTTGGGGAGTTGTTGGTAATAGTGGGCATGTTGTCTGGGCTGCTGCTTCTGCCTTGGCCAATGCCTAGTCACTTGTCTAGGTGGCTGCCTTGTGAACCTTGGCTGCAGCCTAGACTTGTGACTTGGCTGTTGCCTGTTTTTAAATATCGGTTTGTGTAAAGGCTCAGCAGTCGAGACTATTGTTTCTCCCTTGATGAAAGTGGTTTTAGAACTAGAGGGAGTGTGAGGATCATATCCAAGGCCTGATCTGGAATATAGTGGCCTCTTGTTAGTACACAATTCGTCTAAAGTTAACGACGCTTTCAGGGAGGTTATTTCCTGCGCCTGAGTCTTATTTACCTGAGTCAGCTTAGTAAATTCGGCTTTTACATGAGCAAGTGAAGCTAATTTTTCTCTAATTAAAAGATTCAATCGATTTATCTCAGCTGTAGAGATATCAGCCTGGTTTTTTAAATTAGCTGCAGCCTGGTTTTCAAAATCAGTTTTGACTGTATTCAGTTCTAGGCTGAGTTTTTCAAAATCATTTTTCAGCTGCCTATTCTCATCTTGCAGCTGAGTCTTCTCGGCTGATACAGATTGGTGTGCAGATTTTAGTGTTTCAAAATCTTTAAATAGCTGATTTACAGATTCGTGCAGATCCATATCTTGTGACATGGCTGAACTATTATTTGAACTAGAGGGTTTAGATGTTACCTCTTCATCAGCTAGGTTGGCCATCAGGTAGTCATACTCTTCATCATCAGAGAAGAATCCGCTGTTAGATTCTACATGCTCCTGATCTTCTCCGATGAGGGCCTTCCTTCGGTCTTCTTTTCTGCCCACCTCCTTCTTGCTCTCGTACTTCTTGAGATCAGGACAGTCGATTTGGATGTGTCCTATCTTGTGACAATTGTAGCACTCCACCTTCCAGCTTCCGGCTTTCTGGTTCCTTCTGGGATTCTCCTTATATTTTTTCTTATATTTGGAATAGTTTTTCCGGAAGTTGCTGAATCTTTGCATGATGAACGCCATCTCTTCCTCAATATCTAGTGTATTTGGAAGCTTTATATCGGATAAGCTCTTGGCGGGGGACTCGGCTGCAAAGGCTATTCCCTTCTCTGCAGGCTCGGTTGAGAATGAACTAGGAAGCTCAAACTCATAAGCCTTTAGATCAGAGAACAACTCTTGGATATTTATCTTATTCAGATCCTTAGATTCTCTCATGGCCACTGCCTTCATGCTCCATTCAGGATTGAGAGATCTGAGTACTTTCAGCGCCATTTCCCTGTTGCCATAAGATTTGCCAAGGGAATTGATTTCGTTGATGATTTCAGTGAACCTTGTGTCCACTTGATCTATAGATTCGCCATTCTTCATTTTGAAATTGTCAAACTTTTGAATAGCGATTGACAATTTATTCTCTTTGATTAGCTCCGTTCCCTCACACATTAAAGCTAATGTGTCCCAGATTTCCTTGGCATTTTTGCAGTTCTTTATCTTGACCATGGTGGATTTGTCAAGGGTTTGGTATAGGACATCTCTGGCCCGGTTGTCAAGGTTGGCCAGGTTTCTTTCTTCGGAAGTCAGCTCTGTCCTCTTCTTTGGGATCTTCTCTGGCTTCCCAGCTGCGATCTCCTCTAGAGTGTTGTCCTTCTTAAAGATGAATGGCCCGTCCTCTATGATGCACCACATGTCATCATGGATCGAAGATAAGTGTGCCTGCATCCTTATCTTCAAAAGATCATACTCGTCAACTGAAAACACAGGGAGTCTAGAATGCATGTGTTCCATTATAAAATGAGAGTAAAGATATATCTCTGATAGATCTGGTTCGTGAAAAAAAATGAACCAACCTCTCTGATACCACTTGTAGGTCACAAGTCGTCCAGGAATAAGTCTAGAGGGGTGGGGTGGGGTGGGGTGGGGGTGGGGTGAATAGACTTATTGAAACTCTTAAACTCTTTTTCTCAAAGAGTAAGTTTCTTCAGCTGATGGATAAACAAATGGCTTGGAGTCGTTTGTTCTTAATACGTGCGGAAGTCAGCTGATGACGAATACAAAACAACTAATGAAACACTTAATGATGAATGCAGCAGAGATAATATGATGCTATAAAACAGTAAAGTACGCTGGCAATTATAGTGGTCTCAGAGGTGGGGTAATCCTCTACTAATCTACTTTTCTCCAAACCAGTTGGAGATGAATTCACTATAATTCTCAACAGTGATAAATATTACAGTGATTCAACCAAACTACAACAGCTTCCAACCAGTGGAAATCCGTGCCGTTGTAACACACTTGATTGCCTTGCACCTCTTGATCCTCGATCCTTGGATGCCTTTACAGTCTCTTAACTTCAACCAGTGAAGTACCCCGAACTTAGGATTATAGACACGAGTTTTTGTCTTCTCCAACTAAGAGCTTCTTTAAGTATGAACCTTTTAGAACCGCTCTTTTCACGATGCTATAGATTGCTTTAGATTGCTTGAATGCTTTAATCACTTGAAAGTATGTTCGCACCGGGTGTTGCTCAACTTCAAATCTTCGGATATTTATAGGTGTTGATCTTTGAGCATTTCTTCATAGCCGTTGCAAATATTTTCAACAAATCCGTCCGTTGGAGAGGTAGACTTCATTGTTTTCTTTCTGAACGTTGCAAGGCTGGATTCCCATTATTTTAATCTATCTTCCGACCGTTGTGAAGACTCTGCATGTGAGGCGCCGAATCTTTGAATATAATAGGATTAAAGTCTTCAAGGTGGGTCTGGATGAATTATTTAATTCATATCCTTTGCGGGAATCTCTCCAATTTGTCTCTTCACGTTGCATGTGGCTTTCCGTAATATTTGACTTTTCAACGCATGCTGACGTGGACTTGGAGTACTTGGCTGATCTTAAGTAGGCTGATGTATCGACATCCTCTCTGCAGTTTTGACCTCTCTGATGGTGACTGTTCGGAACTCGTCTGATCAGAAGACTTGTCTGAGGTTACTCGACTGCAGTCTGGTCAAACATCTCTGTTGTTTTTTGTTGATCAGAACTTCTCTGATTTGACTCGGCTGATCTTCTCGGAATGACGAAACGGTCACAACAGAGTCGCTAAGATGGACTTCAGCCAAAAAAAGAAAATTACCGGAAAATCGAAATTGCGGATATTACATACTACCCCCCTTAAAAGAAGTTTCGTCCTGAAACTTAAAACAAGTAGGGAGAAGCAATATCCCGCCAGGAAAAATCAACGAGATACACAAGAACAATAATGATCACAATTAATGATAATGAATTGAAATCCAACAAGGATCAAGAATGACTCACCGGGGTGAAATTATAACGTAATGAGTGATAGCTCAAATGAAATAATTGGAACCATTGTTCCCCGTGAAGTGAATGATTAGTTTGATAATTATAAGTCTCAAGGTGATTGATATATTATGAATGAATTATATGAATGAATGAACGACAAATGAAATGAATGATTGTACCATTACCGAGCAAGAATTAACTTGTTCAAAACCGGTGATGAATGTCCTTACCTCTGGCTCTCAAAGCCTGATAGGACCCCTTGGATGATGCACGGGCTACAGTAACAAAATCCCTCGAGGCTTGTGAGCCCTCTCGAGATCTACCGGCACTAGAACTCCTACAGTATTTCTGAAGGTGTCCCTGTCTCCCACACATAAAACAAACAACGGCCTGCATCGAGCACCGGGTACAGCGATATCCTATAGTATCACAGTTAAAGCAAACAACAGGCGAACTCATCGCTTGAGAAGAAAATTATCCCAGCACAAAGACGACTAGAAAACGATCTCTTGGACATCGGAGTCCGATGTCCCTATGACAGCTCTTTCCATACCGAGGTAGGAAAGTCACATGATAATTACAGATCCCGTATGAAGATCGCATTATGATTACCTGACGGAATGATGACAATGAGCATACACGCTCTAACACAATGAATGCATTAATAATGCAATAAAATGATCGTCGACATGACGCCGGAATATGATAAGATCGCATGAAAGATCAAGTGAGGTAACATGATTATATGATGAAATTCCTGGAATGATTACCTTGAACAAGTTAACAAGGTTGAAAATTCGATCCACAAGATCAACAACTGAACCGTGAGATGGACTGGATGATTAATGAATTAAGTGAGCAATGAGATTGACTGAGTGATGAATGAATTAACTGAGCGATGAGATTGACTGAGTGATGGATGAATTAACTGAACAATGAGATTGACTGAGTGATGAATGAATTAACTAAGCAATGAGATTGACTGAGTGATGAATGAATTAACTGAATAATGAGATTGACTGAGTGATGAATGAATTAACTGAACAATGAGATTGACTGAGTGATGAATGAATTAACTAAACAATGAGATTGACTGAGTGATGAATGAATTAACTGAACAATGAGATTGACTGAGTGATGAATGAATTAACTGAACAATGAGATTGACTGAGTGATGAATGAATTAACTGAGCAATGAGATTGACTGAGTGATGAATGAATTAACTGAACAATGAGATTGACTGAGTGATGAATGAATTAACTGAACAATGATATTGACTGAGTGATGAATGAATTAACTGAGAAATGAGATTGATTGAGTGATGAATGAATTAACTGAGCAATGAGACTGACTGAGTGATGAATGAATTAATATGATCGACAAGATAAAAATGATGATTGAGGATTATTAACTGATGAATGAGTTGATCCTTAACGCTTACACAGGTCACACGTGCTCCAAAACAATTAGTCATGAATCAATCAAAACACTAATATCACATATAGGTTCCAACAAAGCATGTGTAATTAATGACATAATGAATGTATGAACATAAAGAGAATCGAGTCCTTACACAGATCATACGAAGCTTCGAGGTCTCGCGATACTAGTCTTCACTGACGACGACTCGATGAATGAATGACTCGTGCAGTCGTACTAATATTACGACTCACAAAACCCGACTGTCCAGATTGTCATAACCTGACAGTCCCACTACTACCGCATCGATAGAGCCACATAATTCACATATCAGGGTATCTCACAACCCAAATCTCTGATACCATCTTCTGTAACACCCCCAAATCCCATTGGGTTATTACAGTGCCGTGGACCCCACACCAGGAGATCCACCAGGCGAACATGACTAACATACATTAAAATTAACTAACAAGGGAGATCACAGTCCCTACCATGATATCCGACACAATATTCCGATAAGAAATTTCAACGACAACGATGGGCCTATATGGCCAAAAATAAAAATACAACAACATTCACGAGCATCTGCTCGAGTAATACATAATGACAATGACTGACATACTGGAGAACACTCCAACTGACTGACCAACATGAACAACTCGGACTAGTATCGCTCAAATGCCTCGTCGCCGTCATCATGCCCCTGTGTCTCAACTCTCTCCTCGCAAGCACCTAAAACATGAAAACATGTTCCGCCCCCACGGGGTTAGTCATCCAGATAATGAACATCAAATACATGTATAACATGATATGTTTCCAAAGGCAGAATGAAACGGTACAATGATAATAATAATACGAGATGCTCACAAACCAAGGTAAGAACCGAGCATTCATGAAATACTATGCCCACGGCATACTATTAATACCTGTTCAACAGGTAAGAACATAAGTGCCCAACGGAGAATCATAATCATAGAGTACCATAATGAATTACACGACATGAACCAAATCAGAACTGAATTAATTATGAATCACAATGCCCGAAAGCTCCAATGAAATTACCAAGACATCACAAAGGCCTGAAAGCCATTCAGCCGAAGCTGTCAAATATCACAATCACCTGAAGCCAAAACAACCCGAAGCTGTATCGATTAGGGCCGAAGCCACGGCACGGAGCCGTATCACAATTAGGGCCGAAGCCACGACATGAAGCCGTATCACAATTAGGGCCGAAGCCACGACATGAAGCCGTATCACAATTAGGGCCGAAGCCACGGCACGAAGCCGTATCACAATTAGGGCCGAAGCCACGGCACGAAGCCGTATCACAATGAGACCATCCAATGGCCGTGACCTACTAAATTGTAGGTGTTGGGAAACCAACCGCGAAGGTTCAAGCCCCAAACTTACCCATAATGAGATCATAAGCATGACCGTGACCTACTGAGTTGTAGGTGTTGGGAAACCAACCGCGAAGGTTCAAGCCCCAAGCTTACCCATAATGAGATCACCCAGTGATCGTGACCTGCTGAATTGCAGGTGCTAGGAAACCAACGGCGAAGGTTCAAGCCCCAGACTTGCCCATAATGAGATCATAAACATGACCGTGACCTGCTGAATTGCAGGTGCTGTGAAACCAACCGCGAAGGTTCAAGCCCCAGGCTTACCCAATGAGCACTAGCTGAGGCTAGCCTCCAAAACACAATTAACCACAAACGGAAACGATCCCAAGATTACCGAATTCACAAGAAAGATAGTGTGTTGTCTTGAGTCGGCCAACACGATGATAGTAACTCACGGATGGGCACCGTCCTTGGTGGTCCCAATTCAATACCTCGATTACCTTAGAATGGTCAATCGATAACAACGACACAATGGATGGGAACTATCCCCGACAGCCCCTATTCAATACCTCGATTGCCTTAGAATGGCCAACCGATAACAATGATGTAGCAGATGATTCAATACCTCGACTGCCTTAAAACGGTCAATCGATAACAATGATACAACGAATGATTGAGCACCTCGATTGCCTTAGAACGGCCAGTCGATAACAATGATACAATGAGTAATTGAGCACCTCGATTGCCTTAGAACGGCTAATCGATGACAATGATACAATGAATGATTGAACTCCTCGATTGCCTTAGAACGGCCAATCGATAACAATGATACAATGAATGATTGAACTCCTTGATTGCCTTAGAACGGCCAATCGATAACAATAATACAATGAATGATTGAACTCCTCGATTGCCTTAGAACGGCCAATCGATAACAATGATACAATGAATGCCTCGGCACCTTTAATCGGCTACCGACGACGAAGATGAGGACGAATACGACAATGCCTTCAATTGGCCAATACAACATGAATGATAGGACGCCAACATTAATAACAATGATTACAACAATGTCTTAGATCGACATCAATTTTAACAACAACAATCGATACATCGATACAGCGAACCGGCTATCGACAATAACATTAACAACGAGTATCCCAATGCCTTGAACCGGCCATTAATGAATGATAATAAACATTTGGCATAATTGCCGAAGAGTATCGTATCGAACGATCCCCTAATATCAATGAATTTATGAAGAGACTAAGTCTCGAAATGATACAACACATTCATACACATATATGATAACATTAATCTCATTGACTAGTACAAGTATAAAACTTGCCTCAACCGAAGGTAATGAAATCCTTCCACGAACAACGAACGGCGTCCTCCGATAAACACAAGTACTCGAACAACCTTTAATGAAATACAATTCATTCAATATTACAATATCAATCAAAATCAACACAACGACCGAAAGAAACTCTTTGAGACATTTAATCGAACACTAAATGTTCAAAGTTCCTCAAGAACCTAAGAATCATCAATCGGGTTGAACGAATCGAAGATATGGATATACAATCCATAGAACACGATTAATAATGTTTGCTAACATCAACCGATTCATTAAATTCGGACGAACAATGAAAATCAAGAAGAAATCCCGAAAATCAAATTCTAGGAGATTTCAAGAAAGTACCTCGATCCGACGAAGAACAATGATTTGATGTTGATATAATCAACAAGAATTCTCAAAAATGCTTAGAAATCGAGTGGAATCGACCAAAAACTCCACTCCCCGATTTTTCCCGTCGTCAACCTCCACCCGGGTGTAGAAATGGTGTAAAATGCGGTCTGGCCCATCCCTGGCCTATATATGGCCGACAGGGTTACGGCCGTAACCGGCAGGGCCTTACGGCCGTAACCGGCATTTGGAAAAATCCGCCCAGCGCCTGTCGATCTCTTATGGCCGTAACTGACAGGGCCTTACGGCCCTAACTCGGCACTTACGGCCGTACCCGGCAGGTCCTTACGGCCGTAACCGGCATTCGTCCGAACACTGCCTGGCACCCGTACGGCCGTAACTAACAGCCCTTACGGCCGTAACCGACATTCATCCATCCACGTCTGCCGATCACGTACGGCCGTAACCGACACCTTACGGCCGTAACTCGGCCAGGCTAGGCCCTGCTCCAAGGAGTGCGGCCGTGACTCGGCCGTGGCCACTCCGACGGCCCGGACGACGCTGAAACCCAAACTTGAATATGAATCGAAGATACGGTTACGAAGTAATCACAAAGACGAATCCAAGAGCTAAGAGAAGACACGATTCCGACCACCCGAAGGCTTGAAATTCGACAACGGAAAGTAATTACCCCAAACTTTGGGAAATTACGAAAATGGCCCAAAACGTCCGAAATACACGATACACGATCGAAACACCAAGCCAAAGCTCGCAACATGAATAATAACATTAAATGAACTTACGAGAAACTCGAAACAACAGTTTCGGATGAGGTTCGCATGAATCGAACTCAAGTGTGGAAAAGCCGTTTAAGAACACGGAACTCAACAAAACGATACCGAAACAAACTCGGATGACAAAAAGTGAAGAATTAAATATTCTCGTAATGACGAAACGGTCACAATAGAGTCTCTAATATGGACTTCCGCCAAAAAAGAAAATTACCGGAAAATCGAAATTGCGGATATTACACAATGTTATATCACTTGCACGGCTTTCACTTGTAACTGTAAAAGCTCGTTGACTTCCTGATCCAAGATTTCCGCGACCACTAAAGAGTCCCATGCCAAATGCTACAGCACTAGCCGAGGCTCAAGAAACCTAATAAATCCATCACAGGTAAACATTCGATTCTGAGTAAGTCACAAATCAAAGTAGTCATACTAATTACCCATACTAATTACTAAGAACAAAAAATACGTGTCATACCAATAATATTCAGACAGCCAAAAAATCAATGTGAACTAGCAACTAATGAATCACAACATGCAAGTTCAGAAAACAGTGGTTGGAGAAGGAAATTTTAATAGATGTGACAAAAATTTCAAGTGACTATCCACCTCTTAGCAAGTAGCAGAATACAAGACACGTCATGAATAGATGGGAAGCCTCATTATATGTAAATAAATCGCAAACCTGAGTGGCTTTAATCGGGTATATATCAGGGTGGTAATCCTCATTAAACAGTTTCGGAAATCTTTCTCTGGTTCTAATATCCAACTATGGTGCATGATCTGCACAAGTAACAATCACACACAACTGCTTGGGGATTTTCTTATACTTTAAGCATCTGATTGTCACGGAATGTATAATATCTCTACTAAGCAGGACAAAATCCTTTAGAAAAACACATATTTTCCAGAAACATACTTGAAATTAACAATTCCCCGTACTCTCCTTCTCTGGATACGAGTCGGGTACTGATTTATTAGATATTAAAGAAGCCCCCGAATCCATGGATGAACAAAAAGGTTTAAAGCAATTGAAATATAACACATTACTCTATTACTGAATGAGAAGGCAGTTGAGGAATGACGAAGACTCGATCCGATTGCTTCAGGACGAAGGAGTCAATTTGATTGAGAATGCGATTTGAGGAGGAAGGAAGAAGGCTCGATAAATCTGTAGTTGCTCGCTTCAGAGAAACTGGGAATAGGGAAGTAGCTAGGGCTCGATGCGGCAAAATGAATCTGGAGCGGAAGACAAGTAAGAGAAAATTAGTGCGCTTAAAATATCAAGCATCATTAAATATAATTGAGAAGTTGATGCGTCATTAAATGCATTTGTTATGACATTTTATTAAAAGTGTCGCTAGATAAGTGTCACTATATGAGGTACTTTTTAGTAGTGAGTATATGCTCATATTATGTACGTAACAAGCTCTGCATAGCATACGTAATACATAGTTGACTTATCTTTTGGCACGCTAGCCGATACATGAGCTCCACATGACAAGTATTGATTCCTCTGTCCGATTCCTCATGTTACATACGTAATGCATTATACATAACATACGTAACACGTAGCATCTTAGCGTACGTTATCTCATAAACTTAATGTACGTTAAGGGCTCTGTACTTAGCCATTTACAACTGTTCCTGCCTGTCGTCTCGACATACCGAATACATTGACACGACATACTGAATATACATACATGTTCCAATAACATTCTCATACGATACACCTGATATCCAAATCAGAACATCCTGATACACTATATCCTCAAATATAATTGTCAATTAGTCATATCCGTAAATACAGTTGTCTCCATTCTCAGTTTAATTTATCCATACTGTATAGACACCAAGCGATACAATTTATCTCAGATAAAATAATGCGAAAAATTTATACTAAAAATCCAGGTATTACATACTACCCCCCTTAAAATAAGTTTCGTCCTCGAAACTTGCAATCCTGTCACAAACAATAACTCAACCAGAATTTCCAAACTCTTCACGAAAGCAATCAAACATCGCCACAAGCGAATAACCAATCAATATATTAACAGGTACGTGAAGCTGATGATCTCCCGTGATACTAGCATACGACTCCCATACGAAGTCTCAACACATACTAACAAACGCCAATATCGCAATTATAGAAATTTTAAAAATATCTAAAAAAAATTGAAACCTCCAAAATCGATTTGACTCAAAAGTCAGAAAAAGAATTTTCCAAAAATCGCGCTACTACCATACCGGTAGAGTCACATAACACACATGCCCGGGTTTCACAAAATCCAAGCTCCGATACCATCTTCTGTAACGCCCCCAAAACCATCCGGGGATATTACAGCGCCATGGGCCCCTCGCCGGAACCCACAAGGCTAAAAATCATTTTCGCAACCGTTTCAAACACGCCACAGAGGTCAAGACGGTAATATTTTGCAATTACTCAAATAGTCTCCAAAAATATATTTTCCAAATACCATCATTAAATTACATTTGAAAACAAAAGGCCAAAAATGCCAAAATTCAACAGTTTCAAAATGTACGTTAAGCCACCACTTATACGTACCGATAAAATAGTTTAGGGAAAAAGGGTTTAACGAAATAACCCAAATTTATGTAATACCCAAAAAGGCCATTTTAAGGTTATACACGATTTGGTTAAAATACCAGAAAGTCATTTTGAAATACACACACAACGGATAAAAATGCAGTTCAAAATATACATTTGCAGCGGAAAATAAAACAACCAGAAAAGAACACTCGATTCTCCAAATACATGCCACATCCAGTATCACCCGGGAAGCTCATCCCTTCACGACCGCTACTAGTTCAATCTCCGAGTACCTAAAAATAAAGCCCATGACGGGGTCAGCCACAATACTCAACAATAATATCGATCACATCATCATAAATAATTACATACCAATGTAATAACAAAGTAAGAACACTACCAATGTAATCTTTACCGTCATAACCTTACCACCCCATATACAATCCATACCAAATCAATCCTTACCATAATCCACATTTCGCATTCTCGAATGACGAAATGAACTCAACTACAACCATCTGTAATCAAAACATCATCATAACTCATAAGTATGGAATGAACCATCTGTGCCAAATCCTGTCCGTCGGATTGCACCGTCAAATCTCAATCTGGATAAAAACCAATAACACACAATATATCTATAGATCAACTACCAAAAAACAATAATAACAAGTCCCGAAACATCGACGAATAGTCCGTATGCTCATACGATCAATAATAATGAACAAACGTCCCTGAACGAATACAAAGTTATACGAATAATCTAGAATGAGTTACAATCCATTAATATCAATAAACCGCCATCCCAACATCAATGTCGATACGATAAAGTATCCTCAATATCCGACATTCCATACTACAGACCAAAGATAATTCACATCTCCGTCTTCACCAAATACATTTAAATCATATACATAATGATTTAATCCAAATCAAGGCACAATCCACAAACTATTATCCCAACAATGCATACTTATAATGTCATTGCTGTATGAATTATAAATGAAAGGAAAACGAAACCATTCATTAACATTATGAACTGAGCAAGTATAAACTTGCTTCGATACCGATATGACAAAGCCATTGCAATTCCTTCGCCTACGTCCATGAGCTCCTCAGCCCCGACCGAAACGATCCACGAATTCTCCAATCTTCGTCACAGCACAACTGTTATAATCAACGCTCAATTATTGCAAACTAATGCAATAATCAAATGACAACACATCCGATAATAGTCAACAACCGATATAACCAACCAATCAAACTCAATGGTTCAACGATACCTCGATCATATACATAAAACCAAATAATCCAACTCAAAAAATATGAACTCATATCCACAATACAAGCCACAACACGATAATCAACAATCAATATAAGCGATCAATAAACCCAACGGTTCCACAATATCTCGATTAAACACAAATCCAAACAACCTAAATCAATCAATCACGAATCCATAACCACAATACGTTTCCATATACCGATAATCATATCAATGATCAATTCATCTAGATATTAAGGATTTCATAACATACTCGATTCCAGCTTCAACTTTAAACAGGAATCAACAAGATTCCTTCTTGTTCATACTTGTAAATTTCATAGTAAAACAATATTATCGGCATAATAGACAATCCGAACTATCCAAATAGTTCAATACCATTGATAATCTTGTTCTAAGATTAACCATAATCTTTCCTGATTCAAACTTGTTATCATGATTCATATTTCGTCAAGAACATACGAATTCTACCACTACAATCAACATAGCATTGGTTTCAATCATCAAATCCATGATTATACTTAAAAACCATTATGTATCCTATCACATATTCCTCTTTGATGTGATATATATACCAAGAATACCAAGAACACCAAGAATACCATGATTCCATAATCATGATCATTACAATTAACATAATCGAAGACATATATCATCATATTCTTTAACATACAATTCACATAACCTCAAGAATCACAACAACAACACCATAATCATCTTCATACGAATTATTGCTCAACAACAGTATCGAAAATCCGAATTCAAGGTGTAGATTTTGTAACACCCCCGATATATTCAGGAATATTATAACGCCGTAAATCCTTTACATAAGGATTTACAAGGCTAAAGAATTGAAAAGATATTAACAGGTACCAACGTATGAAAATAACGGAATTAAGATACAACAGTTCTGACCAAATACTGAAAATACGAATGTTCAACGGAAAAGTATTAATACATCACCAAATCCAAATCATCATAAACGACTACGTACTCGAGTACTTATTAAAACGGTACAAACAACAAACAAATAAACCCGACCGAAACATCACTCTGCACCCTCGTCGTCATGCAACTCCAGTGGTTGTTTCCCTGCTCTCCTGGATCCTGAACACAAACAAATGTTCACCCCCGAAGGGGTTAGCACAACGATTGCTAGTACAAGTACCACAATATATTATTCAATATCTCACGAAGAATAATAATAACATAAATGACAAAAGAACCAACGAGTCTTCTCCTGCGAGAAACTCAATAATAACATACACACATGATAATCACAACATATACATAGTAATTCCAATGATCCAGCGTTCACTGCCTAGACCCCCGATGATTCCGTCAAACCAACCCGAGGTGGAAAAACCCGTCCGATGATCCAGCGCACGCTAGCATAGATCCCCCGATGATCCCGTCGGACCAACACGAGGTGGACATACAACAACGACATATATGCACGACAATATATATAACATCACAATATAAAACAATTAAGGTACTTGCCTCGATTCGAAGACAAGAACAATACTTCCACGAAAAACGAAATACTCGAAGGTCGCCCCTTCGATCAATCACGTAGCAAGCTCGAACCTTAACAAAAGAAATAATATAGAATTCATCTCACGTCGAACGAACATCTAACAATCCAAAATACGGTCGGAAGTTCTTAAAAGAAATCTGTCTGGTTTGCTTAACGCACGCTACGCATCCTATGTAGCGTACGTTAAGGCTACTCGTTAGCGCACGCAATTAAACACAGCCTAGCGTATTCTAACCATGCATGGTCAGTACTTCACTGATCAGCCGATTGACTCGCCTAATGACTTAACGCATGATAAGTTTCAATCGTAGCGTATGCTAAATATGCCCGTTAGCGTATGTTAATTCACATAGCTTAGCGCACGCTAAGCGTGCATGGCAGTTCACTGTTGGGCAGCAGACTTGTTCTAACAGTGATGAAACTTACGAATTCCTCAGTGATTAACGTGTGTTACCCGACTACATGTCATGTTCATAAACTTATGAATGATCTTACGGATCCAATCATCTTTGAGTTTCAAGGAAAAGAATATCATCACAACTCTTATATTCGAACTTGATTAACATTCTCATGCGAATTTCGGTGATCTCCAGTTGGTGCACTAGATTCTATTATCATTATTCACATTCAGACTTCATCTTGAAGGTGAACTAACAATTCCAACTTATACGAAAGGATACTTCCTAATATGATTCTTTCCTTAAGTCCTTATAACCAAAAGTGATATTCACCTCCAATAAGACAACATAAATCATACGGATAATCAACTTCAGAATGTTCCTCTCATCATTTGACGTACTATGATTCCAACTACGAGGTTCCAAGGACAATATCATAAGTATAATTATTCCAATCTTCTAAACATGATATTTGTTGAATAATTCACCAATGGAACTCAATATCTTGCTAGCATGATCATCTTATTCTTCATAACACGAATCTAAAGTTGGAGATAGAATTAACATACCTTTAATATAGAAATCACTGATCCAAAAAGGTAGAATCCAGCTTCGGTTTCTTGAGTGTCACTTCAAAGTGAATTCTTCTCCAATGATCAAGTATAAGCATTCTTTAATATTTAATGATCAAGTAAGGCGGATTTGTATGTGTTTAAGGAGTAGGAAAGGCTCTCTGGACTTCCAAGGAATAAAGAAAAAATGAAGGGAAATAAGTAGAAATGGAGCGCTGTCCTTTAAATAAAGTTTCTGCACATTAGCTGATTAGCGCATGCTACCATACAATTCTTAGCGCACGCTAATAAGCGTTGACTCCAAATCTGTCCAGGTTCATCCGCGGGAATCTTATCCGGACCCATGTCTCGGCTGGCGCATGTGCTAGCCGCCTAGCTCAATAATTGACTGCCTAGCGCACGCAAATCCTACATTCATAGCGTGCGCTAGTTGTAGCCGATAGCGCGCGTTAAGCTACATTCTTAGCGTGCGCTATCATGAGTTCGCATGAGAAATTTTGCATGACGATATACTTATGTACAAAGATACCAATGTGAGAAATATCATACTCCAATTATCGAGATCACAACTCCGAATAATACAGGGTTCAACTACAGATGAAATACACAATAATAAATTCGGATATTACAGAGTTGGTCAACATACCTCAAAAACATGAATAACACAATCAAACTCTTCAAGAATCATAAATATCTTCATATCCAAGCCTCAAATCCATGTTTCCAAGCTCATAACCAAGTTATAAGAGGCTTATTCTCACTTTACATATGCAGAGGGACGAAGTTGGGAGGAAAACATCGGTTCTTCTCATGAAGAAATGAAAGAACAATCCTTATTTTATAATCTGCACAGACCGTTACGTATGTTATAAACCATAATTAACGTACGTAATGCTCCCTACCATATGCTACATGTCCAAGATAGCGTACGTAACAGTCATTCCGAGCTCACTGCCTCAGTTCGTATCATGATAATGTACGTAACACTTGTTCCATAGCGTACGTAATATGTACGTTGACTTGCTACAATATATGCTCATATTACGTACGTAACAAGCTATGCATAGCGTACGTAATACATAGTTGACTTATCTTTTGGCACGCCAGCCGATACATGAGCTCCACATGACAGGTATTGATTCCTCTGTCCGATTCCTCTTGTTACATACGTAATGCATTATACATAACGTACGTATCACGTTGCATCTTAGCGTACGTTATCTCATAAACTTAACGTACGTTAAGGGATCTGTACTTAGCCATTTACAATTGTTCCTGTCTGTCGTCTCGACATACCGAATACATCGACACGACATACTGAATATACATACTTGTTCCAGTAACATTCTCATACGATACACATGATATCCAAATCAGAACATCCTGATACACTATATCCTCAAATATAATTGTCAATTAGTCATATCCGTAAATACAGTTGTCTCCATTCTCAGTTTATTTTATCCATACTGTATAGACACCAAGCTATACAATTTATCTCAGATAAAATAATGCGAAAAATTTATACTAAAAATCCAGGTATTACATGTAATATCCGGATTTATTATTGTGTATTTCATCTGTATTTGAACCCTGTATTATTCGGAATTGTGATCTCGATAATTAGAGTACGATATTTCTCACATTTGTATCTTTGTACATAAGTATAACAACATGCAAAATTTCTCGTGCAAACTCGTGATAGTGCACGCTAAGAATGTAGCTTAACGTGCGTTATCGGCTAAAACTAGCGCACGCTACGAATGAAGAATTGCGTGCGCTAGGAAGACAATTATTGAGCTAAGATGGCTAGCACATGCGACAGCCGGACATTGGTCCGGATAAGATTCCCGCGGGCGGAACTGGATAGTTTTGGAGTCAACGCTTATTAGCGTGCGCTAAGGAAAGTAGGATAGCGTGCGCTAATCAACTAATGTGCATAAATGTAATAAATGGGACAGCAACCCATTTTACTTGGTTTACATTTCCTTCGATTATCCTTCGTTCTTGAGAGACCAGAGAGCATTATATCCTCCTTAAACACTTAGACCACCTCTACTTGATTCATTAAAGATTGGATATCACTTGGGATTGATCATTAAAGTGGAGTAGCACCTTGGATTGGCATACATCAACCGAAGTTGGATTCTACCTTTTTGTCTCAGTGATTTCTTCATCTTATGGTATGTTAATTCTATCTCCAGCCTTAGATTCGTGTTCTGAAGAATAAGATGAATCATGCTATCAAGATATTGAGTCCCATTGGTGAATTATTCGAACAAATATCATGTTTAGAAGATTGGAATGATTATGCTTATGATATTGTCGTTGGAACATCATAGTTAGAATTGGTAGTTCACCTTTAAAGATGTAGTCTGAATGTGATAATGACAATGGAATCTAGTGCATCAACCTGAGATCACGAACTTCACATGAGAATGATAATCGAGTTGAATATATGAGTTGTGATGATATTCATTTCCTTGAATTCAAAGATGTTTGAATCCGTAAGATCATTCATAAGTTTATGAACATGACATGTAGACGGATAACGTACGTTAATCACTAAGGAGTTCGTAGTTTCATCACCGTTAGAACGGTCTGCTGCCCAGTAGTGAAACTGCCATGCACGCTTAGCGTACGCTAAGCTATGCAGATTAACATACGCTATCGGGCATGTTTAGCGTACGCTACGTTTGGTACGTAAAGTACGTTAGGTCATCGGGCGAGTCAGTTGGCTGACCAGAGAGGACTGTCGATACATAGTTAGCGTACGCTAGGCTTCGTTGTTTATGTGCGCTAACGAGCAGGCTTAGCGCACGCTACGAAGAATACGTAGCTTACGCTAAGTAGTTCAGGCAGATTACGTTTTATAAACTTTCGGCCGTAAATTGGATTGTTAGACATTCGTACGACGTGAGATAAATTCTATATTATTTCTTTTGTTAAGGTTCGAGCTTGCTACGTGATTGATCGAAGGGGTGACCTTCGAGTGTTTCATTTTTCGTGGAAGTAGTATTCTTGTCTTCGAATCGAGGCAAGTACCTTAATTGTTTTATATATTGATGTTATACATATTGTCGTGCATATATGTTGTTGTTGTATGTCCACCTCGTGTTGGTCCGACGGGATCATCGGGGGATCTATGCTAGCGTGCGCTGGATCATTGGATGGGTTTTTCCACCTCGGGTTGGTTTGACGGAATCATCGGGGGGTCTAGGCAGTGAACGCTGGATCATTGGAATTACCATGTGTATGTTGTGATATTATGTTGTGATATCAGGTTGTGATTATCATGTGTGTATGATATTATTGAGTTTCTCACGGGAGAAGACTCGTTGGTTCTTTTGTCATTTATGTTATTATTATTCTTCATGAGATGTTGAATAATATGTTGTGGTACTTGTACTAGCATCATTGTGCTAACCCCTTCGGGGGTGAACATTTGTTTATGTTCAGGATCTAGGAGAGCGGGGAAACAACCATTGGAGTTGCATGACGACGAGGGTGCAGAGTGATGTTCCGGTCAGGTTTATTTGTCTGTTGTTTGTATCGTTTTAATAAGTACTCGAGTACGTAGTCGTTTATGATGATTTGGATTTGGTGATGTATTAATACTTTTCCGTTGAACATTCGTATTTTCAGTATTGGTCAGAACTGTTGTATCTTATTTCCGTTATTTTCATATGTTAGTATCTATTAATGTCTTTTCAGTTTTTCAGCCTTGTAAATCCTTATGTAAAGGATTTACGGAGCTGTAATATTCCTGAATATATCGGGGGTGTTACAGAATATGGTATCGGAGCTAAGATTATGGATATCTTGGCCATTGGGTTAAAATAGGGGTCGTATACGTCTTTTGAGGTAACCGACCGTGAATAACATCACTGTACTGCCTACGTCTTCATGCGAGCGGTGGTTGTAAGTCCCTAAACTCTATCTCGCTCTTTACGTGTTGTACCTCTTTATACTTAAACATTTGAACGATGTTGTTTCCTATATATTGAGTATTTATGCTTACAGTATGTTGAGAGGTGGACGTGGACGTGGTCGCGGTCGCGGACGCGGACAAAGGAATGCAGAAAGAGAAGCTTCGCCTTCTAATCAGGCCAGCCACAGCTCAGGCGAGCCACAAAGATCTATTAATAATGAACCGGAACCTGCTGTGCCCAAAATCCTTCGTCAGGTGGTGAACCAGATGACTCAGTTCGCCCAGGTCGTGGACCGAATGCAGGTGGCGGTGGGATTACAGCAGGGAGATAGACAACAAGGGATCCCAGACATGGGAAATTGAGGTGACCGATAGCTGCAAGAGGTGGCGAAGATGCAACCACCCAAATTCGACGGCTTTTCTGAGATTCCCACATGGGACCATTGGTTGAAGGAATTGGAGAAAATTTTTGCCGGAATTAATTGCCCAGACGACCGGAGAGCCTCTATTGCTCAGTACTTTCTGATAGGGGAAGCATCCGGGTGGTGGGAAGCCATCTGGCCTGCAGATCATGATGCTGACTGGACAGAATTTAAATTGATGATGGAAGCTCAGTACTGCCCTCGTCCTGTGAGGGAAGCCAAAGTTCGGGAGTTTTTCTCCACTCAGCCGTCAGACAAACCTGTATCTCAGACAATTAAGACGTTTAACCAGCAGCTAGCATTTGTTTGACATCTGGTCAGTACAGATGCAGAAATGATGATCCATTTTGATATGAGAATGAAACCAGAAATCCAGAGGTACATGTCCGGTTTTGAATGTACCACTCTCCATCAATACCAAGATAAAGCATTGGCGTACGAAATCAAGGAAGCAGCAATGGAGATGTTTACTGAATCCAAGAAGCAGAAAGTCTCTGGTACTTTTACAGAGCATAAGAGCAGCGGGCCCCACAAGGCCCAGTCATCTTTTCATTCTTTCAAGAAACCTCTGCACCCATCTAGGAGCGGAAAGAACTTCGGAGCATCATCAACCATGACAGATGTCACCAGGAAATGCTTTAACTGTGCCCAGACATGGCACTATCGACGGAATTGCCCCTACCTGTCGTGACTTGTTTTGATTGTGGATGGGAGGGACATTGTGTGGTGTTCTGTGAAGAGGCTGCAAAGTCTTTTAGAGCCCGTACACCGCAGCCAGTTCAGAAGAAAGCTAGTATCCAACAGACACAGCAAAGTGTACAGATGCCTCAGAATTTTGGCCGCGGACGAGGCAGAGGACAGTGGGACCGAAAGGGTACATCGAGTGCCGGATCTGTTCCCCCACATCTGTACGAGACGAGGAGAACAGACGATCAGGATGCTGCTATCGCATCAGGTACTGTTCAGATCCTTTCCTAGCCAGTTAGCGTTTTATTCGATACAGGAGCTACGCATTCATTTATATCCTTATCTTGTGTAAATCGTTTGAATATTTATGGTTTTAATAATTGTTAACCTTATGTTGTTGGTTTTCCGAGTGGTGAGAGGATTGTTGGAAACTTAGAAACTAGAGATTTCCCTGTATCATTTGGAGGCAGAGAGTGGCTCTCAAATCTGATTGTGATAGAAATGCAAGGAGACGACCTGATGCTCGGAGACAATTAGCTTAATCGATATGGAGCTATTGTAAACTACCAAAGGAGGAATATCTCGCTGATCGCTGACGATGGTTCCGAAATACTGTTTGAAGGATGGAAACCAGAAATCTCAGGAAAAATGATCAAGGCGATGAAAGCTGTCAAATTGTTGAAACAGGGCTGTACCGGATACTGGTGCTATGCAATGAAGAAAGAAGACGAAATTGTGGAACTTTCAGCCATTCCTATTGTGAACGAATTTCCGGATGTATTTCCTGACGAGTTACCTGGACTACCTCCACCACGGGATGTAGAATTCACTATTGAGCTGGAACCCGGAGCTACACCAATTTCTAAGGCGCCGTATCGTATGTCACCTACTGAGATATACGAACTGAAAAAGTAGCTGTAGGACTTACTGGACAAAGACTATATCCATCCAAGCGTTTCGCCCTGGGGAGCGCCAGTTCTTTTTGTTCGGAAGAAGGATAGATCGCTTCGACTGTGTATTGACTATCGAGAGCTGAACAAGATGACGATTAAGAACAAGTATCTGTTTCCACGGATTGATTATTTGTTTGACCAGTTGCAAGGAGCAACAATATTTTCTAAAATAGATCTGAGATCAGGATACCATCAGCCGAGGATTAAGGAATCTGATGTCCCGAAGTCAGCATTCAGAACTCGTTACGGACATTATGAGTTTGTAGTGATGCTGTTTGGTCTCACTAATGCACCTGCAGTGTTTATGCAATTTATGAATCGTGTGTTCATAGAGTATTTGGACAAGTTTGTGGTTGTGTTCATTGATGACATTCTAGTTTATTCCAAGAGCCCGGAAGAACATGCGCAGCATTTGCGGATTGTTTTGGAACTTTTGAGAAGCGAGCAATTGTACGCCAAACTTTCTAAGTGTGAATTCTGGCTAAAGGAAGTAATGTTCCTCGTCCATGTGGTATCAGCTGAAGGAGTCTGAGTAGATCCTCAGAAGATCGAAGCAGTTATGGATTGGAAGCCTCCAAAGAACGTGAAAGAAGTCCAGAGTTTCTTCACATTGTTGTGTCGAGATTTATACATCTCAACAGGCGATCGGCACAGAGACCGAGCGACCGACCCAGAGACAAAAAGACCTCGGCACACCTACAGAACGGAGATCCCATATCAAGTCCAAGTGCCGAGCAGTCGACATCCAAGGCGATCGTCTCTTGGCACCTGGCGATCGACTCTGGTGACTGACCAAGGACGACCGCCTCATGCTAGCATCCGTCAAGCTAGAGAAGACCGAATCTCGGGATGGAGACCCATGTGCAGATCCGGAAAAGGCGCCGGCCCTTTGACCCCAGCCTGTCACCAGCTTTCACCAACCGACAGACCCGCCGAAAGGTGCAGAGTGGGACCTCCCAAGACAGCAACTCAGGACGCGTGCAGACTTCTCATTGGTTCGCCCAGCTGGCCGCCAGCAAGAGCCACGGACTTTAAGGCAACCAGCCCATGTGCCGAAAGACGATCTCCCCCTTATTATAATACAGGAAAGGTAATCTCCCATCAGTAAAAGGCATCCCAGCTCCTCCTATAAATAGAAGGCATCCTGCAATTGGAAAAGGGTTCAGAAGTTCAGCTCTCAGCTCATAAGCTTGGCTTTCTCTCTGCCTCTCTCTCTTGGCAACGCTATACACTTCGGACATCCTTCTATCTCTCACTCTCCAACCTCTTAATCCTAAGACGGTCAGCAGAAACGAGAACAAGAACTCAGAGCAACTGTAGTTCTTCTGGCAAGCACTCAAAGCTAGATAATTAGGGTCTTTACATTCCTTGTAACTGCACTCTTACATTAATATTTGTACGCCAACGTATTCGTATTAATAATATCTCGCGAGAGCATTCAAGCCCGCGCCTAACAAACCCGGCAAATCTTGTGTTATTCACTTTCCCACGGACGTGCTCTCGCATTTTGTCTGTTGCTCGACCATTCCAGCAATATCATCTCCGGATAATATTTCGGGCAACAACAATTGGCGCTAGAAGAAGGGCTTAAACCTTCATTTTTATTCCGACCGTCCCGAAGAACGCCTACTGTTCTCCGGGGCATATACTTGAAGAAACACTCTCGATCCCGCACCTGAGGGACGGCCCCAGCCTCTCGCTCGATCAGTTCCAAACCGCGGAACAGATCGAAGAGGGCCATGGCCATCCTACGGGAGCGACGGAGAGCATTCGACGTGCCCGCTATAACCCCCTCGGCCATCCGCCGCGTGAGCAAACGGAAGTTCAAGGGGCTACTGGGCGAGCGATCGCCAGAAGGCCCTGATTCACAGGAAAAGGCGCTCGCAAGGCGGGACAACTCCGTTTTCAGCCGCCTAGGAAGCGACCCTTCATGGCGACCGGGGCATTCTGGCCCGAGCCATGAGACGACGGAGCCTGAATCCGTCACCAGGAGTTCGGCATACCCAACTCCCAGAAGGCAAGCCGACCATCTGACTCCTCGCCGAAGAACCAAGATAGGCGGGGACGACCTCACCGCCTACCGTGGAGCCAGGAGATCGGTTCACGATTGCCTCGGCTCCCGCTCTGAGAGCCAAACCACGAGCGACTAGGCTACGGCGATGGCCTCGATGCAACACCAACTCGATGACATGAAGGCGCTCCTGGAAACTGAGGCAGGCGCCAAAAGCAAGATCGTCGGGCCGAGCAATCCAGTCGCGGTCCACATCGAGCTCGCCCCCGCGCAGGCAATGATCACTCCTCCTCAAACACCTTTGTACGAGGGGAGGTCGGACCCCGAGACTCACCTGAGCAAGTTCCGGATCTACATGACCGGGTGTGGGGCATCAGATGCGACCAAGTGCCGAATGTTCCCGTTAACGCTGGGCGACTTGGCCCATAGGTGGTACGTCTCGTTGCCACCACGATCCATCAGTTCCTTTGAACAACTAGCGAACGACTTCACGTCATACTTCGCCGCCAAGGTCGCTCGACCGGAGGGTCCCCACCGCATGATGAAATTCAGGCAGGGAGAAGATGAGTCCGATGCAGACTACATCGACCGGGTGGATGAGATAATCCTCAATGGCAAGCCCGTAAGCGACGAGATCGCCCTCTACTCAGTCCTAGGGGGATTCAATGGTCTTTCGCCCATGTTCAGGCACCTTACGAAGGACATCCCCCCAACCTACGCAATCTTCCGCGCCAAGGCCGCAGACTTTTTGGCCAGGCGGAGATTACTCTTTCACCTATGAATAATGCGATCGGCGACCGAACGATGATCATCAGTCTCCCAACCCAATCGCCAGAATCAAGCAACATCTTCAAGTATGGAGGACTCGCTTGCCCTCTAAAGTTCATCATCTAAGATGATGGACCTAGGCACGAGATCGCCTCCCCCAGCACAACGTATACCGTCAAGGATCGACATCTAACATGACGATCCGAGGTATAAGAGTGCAGCCATGGTCCTGGTGGTCGATGGAACCGACTACTTCGGCCATGCAAGGTTCCTTTGGGCTGCGATCGCTCGCTCTTTGTTTAAATACGAGGCGGGCGTAGCCGAAGGACCCTCCAAATAAATCTGTGGACACGCTCGCCTGAAAAGGTTCATCATCTAACTTGGTGGACCCGGACAACGCGACGCGTTCCTACCCCCGTCACAACGTATACCATAGAGGATTGCCATCTAACATGACGACGCTCCGTGCAAGGACTCCTCCAGACCGAGACCGCACGCCCTTTGTTTAAATACGAGGCGGGCGCAGCCTAACGGAGGACCCTCACAATAAAATGAGTCACGAGACAAACCTACAGCTCGAATGTCGCTCGCGCAAAGATACGGTCATGGAGGTCGGTCCATCGAACTTCGCGACTGTGCATGGTACCTCTAAGTCGAAACAATCAGCTTTCCACGAGGGATCTGCAAAATTGAAGATCACAAGCACAAGACCGAAGATAGCATGCCAAATGATCGGATCGCCTGTCAAAACGATCGCCAGTGGAACCACCTCACCCAATGCCTTCAGAATCGGAGCAAGCTGGGGGCAATTGTTGTGTCGATATTTATACATCTCAACAGGCGATCGACACAGAGACCGGGCGACCGACCTAGGGACAAAAAGACCGCGGCACACCTACAGAATGGAGATCCCAAATCAAGTCCAAGTTGTAACACCCCAAACTAGGCGGATATTACAGTGCCGTGAATCCCCGACTGGGACCCACCAGGCAATGAAAATGATGAATTAAATAATATAATTGTAGTACCAAACCACATTATATTACCAAGTACTCCGATGAGGAGTTTAATACAACACACCAGGACAATAGCGAATACTAGTATATTTTATATGAAGATAAAATACACCACCCTGAATAAATAAAATATCTCAAACGGAATTTGCAGCGGAAAATACAAATGACAGAATAACTGAATGACTGAAATGACTGAAACAAACGGGATGACTGGGGCCCCCTACTAGTATCATCAGGACTCGCCGCCAACATGCTCTTCCGTGCCTTTGCCTTGCCGTGACACGAAAACAAAATCCCCAACGAAATCGATTTACAGAACAACAATCCTCAAGAGTTGAAATTACACAATCATGAATTAACTGAAGTTATGAGATATTCTTAATTATGAATTACGCTGAAGAGGAGTACCATAGTACGCCTGTAATGTTCTGTGCAAGTGTACAAGGCAAATGTCCGGACACATCCGTCCTTGTACCTAATTAGTCTCACGGAGGTAAGCGTTACCGTGTGCACAGTCCAATGTATCGGTGAACCCAATACATGACCATCGTGTGCCCGACTAAAAATTCACACAGCCACACCCGGCCACGCAATATGAACCCGGAAGGTCACATGAACGAGAATGACCATGATGAATACCAATGAATAATAATTAAACAAAACCAAGATGACTCACCGATATGAAAGTAATAGTGACGTGATTGATAACCCAATGAAATGATTTGGAACCGTCGTTCCTCGTGAATGAAATGATTATTCGACAACCACAAGTCTCAAAATGATTAATATTATGATGAATGAATTATGATTGTGAGCAATCAACAACAAAAGGAATGAGTATCCTTTTAACCGAGTAAGAGTTAACTTACACAATACCGATGACAAAGTCCTTCCACGAACAACGTCCTAATAGATATACCGGTCTCTCGAACAACCTTGAATAACAACAATTACCAACAACCGATCATTACGCAAATCAAAAACGATCATAATCGACTCAAACGTCGACACAACGATATCCGAGCTTGAATGAATCGAAACCAACTCCAAGATGAGTATTTCAGACCATCAAAACACTTTCAAGGATATCAATAATCCATTAGGAATCCATAACTCATGATTAAAACAACATAAATCAGAAAATCCCCAATTAACCGAAGTCAACCCCAAGGGTTCTTGAAATAATTCCGAAAATAACCATTAAATCCGTAGGAATATGTTTATACAAGTTAGATAATCCATAACTAACATATTCCAATGATAATCCAAGCTTACACGAAGAAATCGGAAGGAAAACCCCAAAAATCCGAAATTCTAGATCCAAGAGATTAATACCTTTGATTCGATGTGATGAAGATGATGAAATGATGATCAATCCGAAAGATGAGCTTGAAGATGATGATTGATGATTACACCTCGAAGAATCCTCTCCGAATCGCTCGAAATCGCCCAAAACTACCGAAGGAATGAAATGAGATGAAAAATGACGAACTCTGACTAAACTGTCCAATTTATACTCGGTCCAGTTAGCGTGCGCTAGCCCTGTGCATAGCGTGCGCTAACGAGTAATTTGGGTAGTCCGGTACCTTGTCCGAACACGGTAGCGCGCTACGTACCTATTTGTAGCGTGCGCTACGGCCATAATACTAGAGTGCGCTAATATCAATTGTTAGCGTGCGCTAGCAAAATATATGACGCCCGATCGGAGTCGTAAAAGCGTCGACCTCGATCGACCCGATAGCGTGCGCTACAACCATTGTTTAGCGTGCGCTAATATATCGGTTGCGTACGCTAACAACAATGCATAGCGTACGCTATGAATTAACCCGGTGCAGTCCAGTAGCCACTGGACTCAACCTGATCCGACCCTAGCGCGCGCTACTCCACACATATAGCGTGCGCTACTACAACCCGTTGGCGCGCGCTACTTACCACTCGTAGCGTGCGCTACAAATATTCTCACCTGCAGTCCAGTACCTTACGGGTGCAAGGTAGCCTTAGCGTGCGCTAAAGCTGAGCGGTAGCGTGCGCTACTTATACCCAATTAGCGTACGCTAAAAGGAGTATGTAGCGTGCGCTACTCCTCAAGCACAGCTTGCAACGAAAATGACAATGATGATAAACACGGCACGAAACTCCAATCAGATTAGTGATGAATGACGATTGATACACGATACAATTACTCTGAATGATAAATACCATGACTGAATATGAGTGACAAATGATCAATGATGAATGAGATTACTGAGTATCAATTACTGAATGATAATTACTGAGTTACAACCGGGTATTACATACACCCCCCCTTAAAAGAGTTTCGTCCCCGAAACTAAGGGTCAAAAAACTCGGGATAACTCTCCCGCATACTATCCTCGGTTTCCCAAGTAGCCTCTTCGACTCCGTGTCTAGACCACTGAATTTTAACCAAAGGAATCGTCTTATTCCACAACTGCTTGATTCGCCGCTCTAAAACTCGTATAGGACGTTCCTCATAGGAATGATCACCGGCAATCTCGATTTCATCGAACTGAAGTATGTGACTCGGGTCGGCAACATACTTCCGCAACTGAGAGACATGAAACACATTATGAATTCGGCTCAACGCCGGAGGTAAAGCCAATCGATAAGCTAACTCGCCCACTCGATCCAAAATCTCAAACGGTCCAATGAATCTCGGACTCAACTTTCCCCTCTTCCCAAAACGGAAGATACCACGACTCGGGGATACCTTGACCAACACATGGTCACCAGCCTCGAACTCTAATGGTCGGCGGCGGTTATCTCGCATATGATTTCGCCGACTCGAGCGGTCAACAAACGACTCACGATCAAAGCTACCTTCTCACGGGCGGCTATAAGCATATCGGGCTCGGTGCCGATTGATTACGATAAGTCGTCCCAACACAACGGAGATCGACAACGGCGACCATACAAGGCCTCGTAAGGTGCCATCTTGATCGAAGCATGCCAACTATTATTATACGTGAACTCGATCAATGGTAGTTGGGCTTCCCAATCGTCTTTCCAATCGAGGACGCATGCCCTCAACATGTCCTCTAATGTCCGAATGGTCCTCTCTCGATTGTCCGTCTGATTTGAGGATGAAAAGCAGTCTTGAGATTAAGTGAGTTCCCATAGCACGATGAATCTGATTTCCAAAAATGTGACACAAACCGTCCGTCACGATCGGAAGCGATACTTTTAGGAGTACTGCGATCGACTATCTCTTTGATGAGCGATTCGCAAGTCTCTCGGGACCCCATGTCTCCTTGATCTCAAGGAAATGAGCTGATTTAGTTAAGCGGTCCACGATCACCCGGATCGTATTCATGCCACGACGACTCGTCGGCAAACTCGTGATGAAATCCATAGAAATGTCTTCCCACTTCCACTCGGGAATAGGAAGGGGCTTGACATACCCGGCCGATGTTCAATCTTAACTTGTTGTGAGTTAAGCATCTCGAAACAAATTCTGCGACTTCTCGCTTCATATTACTCCACCGGTAATTTTGTTTCAAGTCCTTGTACATCTTGCTAGACCGGATGAGCGGAATAAGGGTAGCATGAGCTTGTCAAAATCGAGTTTTTCAACTCGTCATTCGCCAGTACGCACAACCGATTCTTAAACCTCAAAAGTCCATCCTCGTGGACCACAAATCCAGGGCTTTCCCGAGCCACATCCTCTCGGATGCGCAATGCTGATGGGTCCGAACCACGATTCTCTCGAATTGCCTCCTCGAGTGATGATGAAATCTCTAACATACAAAGCCCCCGAACTCGCTGAAGCCGGACCTCGATCTCGAGTCTAAGGAATTCCCTGAAGCTCCTTGAATCTGTTAAACGGCAAGCATCTGCTCCCGAACGGACTTACGACTCAAGGCGTCGCGACAACGTTCGCCTTGCCCGGTGGTAGAGGATCTCGATATCATAATCTTTGATTAATTCCAACCATCGTCTCGGCGCATATTTAACTCCTACGAGTAAATATATACTTTAAGCTCTTATGATCGGTGAATATCGGCGAGTAACGCCATAAAGATAATGACGCCAAATTTTCAAAGCGAACACCACGGCTGCTAGCTCCAGGTCGTGGGTCGGATAATTAATCTCGTAAGGTCTCAATTGCCGTGAAGCATAGGCAATAACCTTCCCGTTTTGCATGAGCACACATCCGAGACCCTGTCCGGACGCATCACTATAGACCACAAATCCTTCCGTCCCCTGCGGCAAGGAAAGTACAGGTGCTGACATTAACCGGCTCTTGAGTTCCTCAAAACTCCGTTGACACGCGTCGGACCACGTGTATTTCTTATCCTTCCGCAAAAGGTTCGTTAAGGGTTGAGCGATTCGAGAAAATCCCTCTACAAATCGCCGATAATAACCCGCTAATCCGAGGAAACTTCGGATTTCCTTAACGTTCTTCGGAGGTAGCCAATCTCGAATAGCCTCCGTCTTCTGAGGGTCGACACGAACTCCGTCTGATGAAATTACATATCCGAGAAAAGTCACTTCGGACATCCAGAACTCACATTTAGAAAATTTCCCATAAAGTTGTTCTCGTCTCAACACGTCTAGCACTTGATGAAGGTGAAACTCGTGTTCCTCCCGGTCACGAGAATAAATCAAAATGTCGTCGATGAAGACAACAACAAACTGATCCAAAAAGTCGGTGAACACCCGATTCATTAACTCCATGAATACCGCAGGTGCATTAGTCAATCCAAACGGCATAACCACAAACTCATAGTGACCATAGCGTGTTCGAAACGCCGTCCTCGCGATATCCGACTCTCGAATCCGCAACTGATGATATCCAGATCTTAAGTCGATCTTGGAAAATACTGAAGCTCCCTGAAGTTGATCTAAGAGATCATCAATACGGGGTAAGGGGTACTTATTCTTGATCGTCACCCTGTTCAACTCCCGATAATCAATACATAAGCGGAATGAACCATCCTTCTTCTTGACAAACAACACTGGTGCTCCCCACGGGACGCCTTTTCGGTCGAATATAACCCTTCTCGAACAACTCTTCAAGTTGGTTCTTTAATTCTGCATTTCGGTCGGGGCCATCCGTCTGGCGCCTTCGATATCGGGGCGTGCAGTGCTCCAACTCAATCGTGAATTCCACATCCCTCTGTGGAGGCAAACCGTAGCTCGTCTGGAAAAACATCGGCATATTCCCTCACCACCGGAATATCCGTTAACATTATCGATGACTTCTCGGTTTTGGCCATATAGCACCAATAACCGACACATCCCGATTGAGTAACCTTCGCTTTCATTGAATTAATGACCTTACGAGCAGTAGGGATTACCTCCTGAAACACACATTCAACTCCATAGAATTAAAAGATAGAGACCAAACGCTTACGGACAATAATGATGGCATCATGACCATCCAACCAAACAATACACAAGATGACTTCTACACTCGGCAAATCTAACACGAATAGGTCCGCTCGCCATACACGACCATGGCCAGATCGGACAATTCTGAATCTCACGATTACCGATAATTCGTCTACCATCAGGTAGGCCAATGACATAAGGCTCACAACTAGTAGCACTACCCAGACGTAGTCTACTCAAACATGACTCGGAAATGAATGAATGCGATGCACCAGTATCGAAAAGAGTACACACAGGTTGAGATAGAATATCGAGTGTACCTGAGATCATTCGGGCCTCTGGATCATCGGTCTTCTTCATCTCATAAATCCGGGGCTTGCTAGTCCCGGCACCGGACGCTCCCGTCTGCTGGCTAAAAGCTCCACCTTTAGTCGCCCCTGTCGTTTTAAACGACGCTGATTGAGTGGCCTGATTACGAGCAGTTGCTTAGGGGCCCGAGATGACGTCCGAGTAGGTTTGGAGTCCCTACGGCAAAAACGGGCCTTATGCCCAGCAATCCCACAATTATGACATGTGATAGTCTGTCTCGGACACTTGGTACTGAGGTGACCAAGTTCCCCACAGTTAAAACAGGTGATGGCCGAACTGGCCGCTCGAGATTGAGATTCCGCGGGTTTAGAAGACACCGAAGGTCGCTCAGAAAAAGCAGAGCCCGCACGGGGTTTCTTGAAGGTTGTCTGACCGCCTTCAGACTGATTTCGATTCTTCGATTTCTTGCTAGCAGACGAAGGTTGCTGCTTAGCAATCTCTTTAGCAGTAAGCTCGTAGGTGAGAGCTTTCTCAATGAATTCGGCCAACGTGGTGCAATTATGATTAAGTAACTGAAGTCTCATGCGGGGTTTCAGCCTCTTGCTGAAATACTTGATCTTATCCGCCTCTGAATGAATGATGGATGAGGCGAAAGGGAGAAGTTCCTGAAATTTCTCGGCAATGGCGAGAACATCCTCGTCTGTTGAGGGGTCGGGGGTGAGTAATTCTGACAGCTTGGCCTCTCTGAGTGGGGCCGGATAATACCTCTCCATCATGAGAGTCTTGAACTGATCCCAAGTACAAGATCCCTCGTTGGGCTTCAACGACAACCACCAAGAATGTGCGCTCTTACCAAGGTAGTAAGCCGCAACAGAAACTTTGTGTCCCTCGGGACACTCCACCATAGCAAACAGCTTCTCGAAATGCTCGAGCCAATGAATGATATCTGCCGGCTCAGACGAGCCCTCAAAAGTAGGTGGCCTCTGGCGAGAGATATCGCCGATGATGTTACTCACATTCCTCTCTTGCCTCTGAGGTGGCGGCGGAGGAGCCTGCTGATTCTGATTGACGGAGTTATGCATCGTCTCCATCAACTGAGCCATCTGGGTCATTTGGGCCATCATGCCTTGCATAAATGCGAGTGGGTCGACCCGAACACCCTCTGACTGCGCCGTGTCCCGGGTACGACTCCCTGATAGTGAATGATCGCGTCCAGGTGAGTGAGTGGCAGCGTCGCTGCTCGATGAGTTAGCATTATTCCTGGCATTTGCACGGGTATTCGCACGAGTTCTTGGGATTCGGCCCGCTCCACGGCCTCGTCCTCCACGTCCTCTGCCAGCCCTTTCCATACTGACGTGGAAAGTCATATGATGGTTATATATCTCGCATGAGTATCACATTATGATTATATTATGAAATGATGAAAATGAGCATACGCGCTCAAATACAGCGATTACATGAATGATTAATTGACGCGACATGATTATATGATGAAGTTACCGAAATGATTATCTTGAATGAGTTAACAAGATTAATGATTTGATCTTCCTGATAATGAAATGAATTGACTGATTGATGAGTTAACCTGACCGTCCTGGTCCAAATGACAATGATGATTGAGGATTGTTAACTGATGAATTATGAATGAATGATTAATGCCAGAAATTATACCATGGCATTAGAAATCTTACAGTTCTTGGTCTGATTGGCTCGGCATTTGCACAGGTCACACGTGACGCGAAAGTCCAATGATACTAGTCCGATGACGATGATTTCAAACGAGACATGACTTGGAGGGTAGTATTCAAAACCACACTCCGATACCAACTCTGTAACACCCCAAACTAGGCGGATATTACAGTGCCGTGAATCCATCGGGACCCATGCAATGAAAATGATGAATTAAATAATATAATTGTAGTACCGAACCACATTATATTACCAAGTACTCCGATGAGGAGTTTAATACAACACACCAGGACAATAGCGAATACTAGTATATTTTATATGAAGATAAAATACACCACCCTGAATAAATAAAATATCTCAAACGGAATTTGCAGCGGAAAATACAAATGAGAATAAGCGAATGAGTAAAATGATCAAACAAACGGGATGGTAGGGCCCCCTACTAGTATCATCAGGACTCGTCGCCGTCAACATGCTCTTCCGTGCCTTTGCCTTGCCGTGACACGAAAACAAAATCCCCAACGAAGTCGATTACGAGAACAACAATCCTCAAGAGTTGAAATTACACAATCATGAATTAACTGAAGTTATGAGATATTCTTAATTATGAATTACGCTGAAGAGGAGTACCATAGTACGCCCGTAATGTTCTATGCAAGTGTACAAGACGAATGTCCGGACACATCCGTCCTTGTACCTAATTAGTCTCACGGAGGTAAGCGTTACCGTGTGTGCACGATCGATGTATCGGTGAACCCAATACATGACCATCGTGTGCCCGACTAAAAATTCCACACAGCCACACCCGGCCACGCAATATGAACCCGGAAGGTCACATGAACGAGAATGACCATGATGAATACCAATGAATAATAATTAAACAAAACCAAGATGACTCACCGATATGAAAGTAATAGTGACGTGATTGATAACCCAATGAAATGATTTGGAACCGTCGTTCCTCGTGAATGAAATGATTATTCGACAACCACAAGTCTCAAAATGATTAATATTATGATGAATGAATTATGATTGTGAGCAATCAACAACAAAAGGAATGAGTATCCTTTTAACCGAGTAAGAGTTAACTTACACAATACCGATGACAAAGTCCTTCCACGAACAACGTCCTAATAGATATACCGGTCGCTCGAACAACCTTGAATAACAACAATTACCAACAACCGATCATTACGCAAATCAAAAACGATCATAATCGACTCAAACGTCGACACAACGATATCCGAGCTTGAATGAATCGAAACCAACTCCAAGATGAGTATTTCAGACCATCAAAACACTTTCAAGGATATCAATAATCCATTAGGAATCCATAACTCATGATTACAACAACATCAATCGGAAAATCCCCAATTAACCGAAGTCAACCCCAAGGGTTCTTGAAATAATTCCGAAAATAACCATTAAATCCGTAGGAATATGTTTATACAAGTTAGATAATCCATAACTAACATATTCCAATGATAATACAAGCTTACACGAAGAAATCGGAAGGAAAACCCCAAAAATCCGAAATTCTAGATCCAAGAGATTAATACCTTTGATTCGATGTGATGAAGATGATGAAATGATGATCAATCCGAAAGATGAGCTTGAAGATGATGATTGATGATTACACCTCGAAGAATCCTCTCCGAATCGCTCAAATCGCCCAAAACTACCGAAGGAATGAAATGAGATGAAAATGACGAACTCGACTAAACTGTCCAATTTATACTCGGTCAGTTAGCGTGCGCTAGCCCTTGTGCATAGCGTGCGCTAACGAGTAATTTGGGTAGTCCGGTACCATTGTCCGAACACGGTAGCGCGCTACGTACCTATTTGTAGCGTGCGCTCTGGCCATACTACTAGCGTGCGCTAATATCCATTGTTAGCGTGCGCTAGCGAAATATTTGACGCCTTGATCGGAGTCGAAAGCGTCGACATCGATCGGCCCGATAGCGTGCACTACAACCATTGTTTAGCGTGCGCTAATATATCGATTGCGTGACGCTAACAACAATGCATAGCGTACGCTATGAATTAACCGTGCGATCCAAGAGCCACCGACTCAACTCGATCCGACCTAGCGCGCGCTACTCCACACATATAGCGTGCGCTACTACAACCCGTTGGCGCGCGCTACTTACCACTCGTAGCGTGCGCTACAAATATTCTCACTGCGATCCGGTACCTTACGGGTGCGGCTAACCTTAGCGTGCGCTAAAGCTGAGCGGTAGCGTGCGCTACCTATACCCAATTAGCGTACGCTAAAAGGAGTATGTAGCGTGCGCTACTCCTCAAGCACAGCTTGCAACGAAAATGACAATGATGATAAACACGGCACGAAACTCCAATCAGATTAGTGATGAATGACGATTGATACACGATACAATTACTCTGAATGATAAATACCATGACTGAATATGAGTGACAAATGATCAATGATGAATGAGATTATTGAGTATCAATTACTGAATGATAATTACTGAGTTACAACCGGGTATTACACAAGTGCCGAGCGATCGACATCCAAGGCGATCGTCTCTTGGCACCTGGCGATTGACTCTGGTGACCAACCAAGGACGACCGCCTCATGCCAGCATCCGTCAAGCCAGCGAAGACCGAATCTCGGGATAGAGACCCATGTGCAGATTCGGAAAAGGCGCTGGACCTTTGACCCCAGCCTGTCACCAGCTTTCACCAACCGACAGACCCGCCGAAAGGTGCAGAGTGGGACCTCCCAAGACAGCAACTCAGGACGCATGCAGACTTCTCATTGGTTCGCCCAGCTGGCCGCCAGCAAGAGCCACAGACTTTAAGGTAACCAGCCCATGTGCCGAAAGATGATCACCCCCTTATTATAATACAGGAAAGGCGATCGCCCATCAGTAAAAGGCATCCCATCTCCTCCTATAAACAGAAGGCATCCTGCAATTGGAAAAGGGTTCGGAAGTTCAGCTCTCAGCTCATAATCTTGGCTTTCTCTTTGCCTTCTCTCTCTTGGCAACGCTATACACTCCGGACATCCTTCTATCTCTCACTCTCCAACCTCTTAATCCTAAGACGGTCGGCAGAAACGAGAACAAGAACTCAGAGCAACTCTAGTTCTTCCGGCAAGCACTCAAAGTTAGATAATTAGGGTCTTTACATTCCTTGTAACTGCACTCTTACATTAATATTTGTACGCCAACGTATTCGTATTAATAATATCTCGCGAGAGCATTCAAGCCCGGGCCTAACAAACCCGGCAAATCTTTTGTTATTCACTTTCCCACGGACGTGCTCTCGCATTTTGTCTGTTGCTCGACCATTCCAGCAATATCATCTCCGGATAATATTTCGGGCAACAACACACATATCCAATAAGGATCAAAAGACTCACCGAAGTGAACAATGACACACGGATAATGAAAGATCGACACGACCGACAATATCCAAACCATCCTGGGATCACGATCCCCAAAGAATGATCAACATGATCAACAATCTCAACACAATAGTCCTGGAATAAACACCCCTCAACGAAACAATCAACACAACCATCAATACCAAACAATGATCCTGGGATCAACATCCCTCAACGAACAGCCAATACGAATCTCATTATACGAAACCTCATAAACATATACAACAATTCAACAGAAATAATTATCCAAATAACTGAACCACATTTAACTTACCTCAAAGTCGAAGATAAATCCTTTCCACGAACAAATGTCCCTGAACGAATACACAATTATACGAATAATCTCGAATGAGTTACAATCCATTAATATCAATAAATCGCCATCGCGACATCAATGTCGATACGATAAAGTATCCTCAATATCCGACATTCCATACTACAGACCAAAGATAATTCACATCTCCGTCTTCACCAAATACATTTAAATCATATACATTATGATTTAATCCAAGTCAAGGCACAATCCACAAACTATTATCCCAACAATGCATACTTATAATGTCATTGTTGTATGAATTATAAATGAAATGAAAACGAAACCATTCATTAACATTATGAACTGAGCAAGCATAAACTTGCCTCGATACCGATATGACAAAGCCATTACAATTCCTTCACCCACGTCCATGATCTCCTCAGCCCCGACCGAAACGATCCACGAATTCTCCAATCTTCGTCACGTCATCAATTTTTTTATAAATGAGAGCGACCCGGCCCAGACGACCTGACCCACAGACAGCCAGAGGCGGGCTGGCAGTGGGCTTCGGCCACCCAACCCAAGCCCAGCCCGCCCCGTCAGTGGATCAGTGTTGGGCCGGCAAGATAAAATATTCATTATTGTGGTTATCTCATCTTACTATTTATAAAAAATATGATATTCATATTTTGGTTATTTAAGTCTTATTTATAAAAAAAAGATAAAGTATTCATTATTGTGGTTATTTCGCCCTTATTTATGAAAAAAGGCAATTCAATCTTTTAGGAGCTTTTGTTGCGCTCCATCCTTTTGATTATTATTGTGTATTTTCTGTTAAAGATCAAATTAGAAAATTAAGTTTTACATTTGCAATCTTTAATAATTGGAAAAAAGCAAAATCTCCCACTTAGATTGAAAAGGATGGAGTAAAATTTAAGAAATTTGAAAGGGACACTAACCCTACAAACACCAATATATATATATATATCTATATATATATATATATATATATATAGAATTATGCTACTTCTGTTCCACTTAGAGTATTACAATGAGTGTACAACTCGTTATAAGTTATCTATTCTCACTTGTTTTTTTAGTATTTTCCAATCAATTGAATTATAATTTATTAATGAAAAACTTTAATGTTAAGATATTTTATATAAATTTTATATTTTGAAAATACCTCGTCTAAGTGAGACGGACGAAATAAAATTTACACCTTTTTTGTACTCTAGTCGCACCCATTTTATCACGACTAAAGGGAGTTTTTCATTTTCGATGACCCCAAAACAACTTTGTTTGTCGGTCCTATTGTAGCGAATGTAAAAGTAGACAGAAGTCTTTATATATGGGGAGAGATTATAATAAAACAGGCATAACTCTACACTAACTAGGAAAACGAATACCTTGTACACTAAGGCATACACCTGTGTATTTACTTTAACACTCCTTATGTGGAGCCTTCAACGCATGTGACATTGCCTCATTAAGACCTCGTCAAGTGAAAATCCCATTGGAAAAATGCCTTGAGTTGCAAGGAAAAGAGTACAACGTCCAGACATATAGGTTATGCTAATTTCATTAAGCCAAAACCTCTACTGATCATTTCGTCGATCAATATGCTCAAGAACATGATCAATTCGTCGATCAATGAGCTAGCCATCTATTTACCTCGTTACAAATCTTTACACGTTATAAAAACTCAATAGGAAAAAGAATCATTGGTTAAGAAAAGAGTATAACTTGCAACATGGATGTCAGACTCCCCTCAAGTCTACACCTTCCCCTAATTAGTTTGTCAATGGAGGAGTTTGAAAAACAGTACCCATTTTGTTGCGTCGTTATGAACTTCGCCAAGTAACATAACTAATTGGGACAAAATGGACCTTGGTCAAATAAAAGAGACAAGTGATCCTTACTTTGATCTCGGAGTTTGGAAATCCTACGCATTTAGATTGTTCTCACATATTTTTCAAATACGATATTGGGCAATAATTTTGGGAATAAATCAGCCACATTCTCCTCGGAATTCACTTGCTTAACTTGGATGTTGAGGAGAGTCTGTTGTTGCTGATCGTAGAAAAACTTTGGAGAGATATGCTTTGAATTATCCCCTTCATAGATGTAAGCTTCATATGTTCGGAAAAAGCGGAATTATCTTCTTACATCACTACCAATGTTTATACTTTAGCCGACAGCAAAAAGTCATCGGCTAAAGTCGAAAATTGTCGGCTAAAGTGGTCAGTTGTCGGCTAAAAGTCGGTCGGCCGAGCTCGGTCGGCTAAAGTTTAGCCGACGGCAAATAGAGATGGTCGTCGGCTAAAGTTCCAGTTTAGCTGATGGTTACATTGTCGTCGGAATCCCCAAACCTGTTCAGATAACCTGTTATTCCAAATGTACAGTACACCACCATACATCACAATCAACATAAATCAATGTACGAAAAGCATAATTTAAATACCAACCATATCAACATGTCATGTAGCAACACCAACAAAATCACTATAAATACCAACGTTAACGAACACGAGTCTAAATAAAAAATATTTAGCAAAATAACTACTACAATGACAACTAAAATCCTTAATGATCCGTCAAATTCTTAAAGATAGAAGAAGAATTACTACCGTCTTGCATGTCTTCGTCCCGAGGCTGTGAAGTAGAGGGGGGTGTTTGTGAATTGAAGAATTGAGGTGGTGGTGGTACCGAAATTCCCGATTGACACACGGTCTGACTCAATGACATCATATACTACATCATGGCCTACTGCTGAGCTAACATCTCTTGTTGAACCTTCCTTTGTTCCTCTTGGAATTTCTGGAACTGGTCTTGAGACTTCCTTTGCTCCTCAGCTCGGAGCTCCCTCTCGATCCTCAATTGCTCCTCCAAATAGGCCTTTTGAGTGTCGCCCCTTTGATTGCGCTGAAACCATGTAGTATTCTTCAATAATCCGGTGCCTTCAGCTCCCATCATCGGCATCCGGTGATGACTCCCTTTAGGAGGGTAAATTGTAGCCCACACCCTTGCCCTAATGTAGGGAACGGCCTGATCGATCTCTCGGCGTGCTAAGTCGAGACCAATCTCGTCCAAATCCGGATGCTCCTCCCTCGCCATCTCTATCAATATCCTCTCAGACTCCTCAGTCACTCTCTCCTAATTAAGTGGGAACAAAAAAAGTAACCGAATATTAATAAAGTTCAGAGGTAAAGAATGATAGCAGTATTAAAATGGTTATGATACATTTACAACTTACAAGTCTATCCGGTAGTTAGGATATGCCTTTTGAGTCACGTAGACAAAGGCATTCGCCACATTTTCATCAGAAGTGGCCTCGTGCGAAACTCTCGCTAACGACCGCGAACCTAAGCTGTGGTGCTCCGTCAAACCCTTACGGTTAACAGTGTTGGTTGAACTGCTCGCCTATATATAGAAACATGTAATTTTCATTTAACAAGGAGCAAAATTACCACAAGTAAGTTTCATACATGTTACATATCTTTAAACAACAATAGCATTACGACAATATTTAGAGCTCGATTACATATAATATAGTCCGGGTCGCTAAAATGTTCGCATAGCCACCTCCACTCATACTCCCAATACTTGAAATCCTCGGGGGTAGCCTCGCGGGAATTACCCCAAGCTGACCAAAACATGTGTAGCTCATTTTTTCAAGATTTGTACCTATAACAAACATTTATAAATTATAATCAAATATTAGTAAAATATATTTGTAAAGTATTTTGTAAATTTTATGTATTTATTTACTGTGATTTTGTGTTATTGTTTTATTCTTATTCATAATATTATTTGTTTATTATGTTATTCATAAATAATCTGTTATGTGTATACAGTTGAATGCTAAGATTTTAGTTTTGTGATTATGTTACATGTCATTTTATATTTGTTGTTTCTGTATGATTATATAATGTTGATGTGTTAGTTTTATTATTTTTATGTATAATTAATATTATAATATTTTATGTAATTCTAAAGTGTATGTTATAATACTCATAGTTATAAGTAAATTAGAATATTTACCATGTTTAAATTTATCAATCAAATTACCGTCCATTTATACAAGTTGTGAATTTTAAATTACAAATTGTTTTGTATTAATAAATAAATTATTAAAACATTTGACAAATACATATTTTTCACAATAACTAAAATGATGCAAAAATTTCTCAAGCAATTACTCAACTACGTATTGTGAAAATTACTTGGTTGTTTGCACCTCATCACACCAAGTATGTAGTAGGAAAGAAGGAACCTCAAACAAAACCTACAATTAGCATATAATATATATTACTAAATTTTTTCAGAATTTAAATACACAAAGTAGCTTTCGGAATTGAGATAAACTTACCGACATAGCATTGTTCAATGCATCCTTCACACTTTGTGGCACATCCTTCCACTCAGCCCACAGTACCGGAACTCTATCGCGTATGACAAACCCAACATTACGACAATATGCCGTACAAGCATCCGAAGCCAAAATGGGTCGTCGATACTTTTCATCAACTGCTATCTTGTGACGGTTATTTTTTGAAACATATGTATCAAGTGCTAGACCCTTCGATGGACGACGAGTCTTCTTCTTCTTTTTTGGTTCGTCTTCGGTACGACCCTTCTCATTCTCAAGCTCCGCAAGCGACGCGTACAACTTCGTCTTAGATGTCCGACATATCCGCCAAATTATTTTCTCAGGCCACGCCTGGAACACATACGCCTCCGTCGGGTTAACCAAGCTATATGGCCAGCGGACTCATTTCTCATCGACTCCAGGAATCGATGGTACCATAGGGGGCATAAATAGAATCGAAGGCGGACCGGAAGGTACCTCGGATGATGTACTCGGTGTAGATCGGCCGCTCCCAGATGTAGTAGGAGGGGAGGGAATGCGGTGTATAGGAGGCATACGAGGTTGAGTCGTCTCGACAGTAGTGGAGGTCGTCCGCGATCTGGGAGTTTGATACGATAAGCGCCTCACAATAGTATGTACGTCATCCGCCGGATACAAGTTCCCATCCTTAAACTTCAGTCTAATATTCTCTAATAATCCACGTATGCGAGCGTTACTCTGATCCAAATATTTACCGATAGGATCAGCAAGATTGGAAGCTGCGGAACTATCTCCCGACTCCGGAGTCTTTGATTTTTTCTTACCACACTCTAGTCTCTTAATTTTATCCATTTAACCTGTACAAATTCGAAAACAGAAATCAATTATTTTTACATCATAAAACATCATAAACCCTAAAGATCATTTTGAATTAATAAGTACTAATAAGCAATTATTTTTGAAAATTCACAGGTAACGAAATTATAACAAGACCTTGCCTCTTGATAAAATCAATCGGTTGTCATCATCAAGAAGCATTAAAAAACAGCGATAACTAATCGATAACTAATGCTCCATCGAACAAATGCAACTTCCACTAAACCAAAAACAGCGATAACTAATCATTCCAAAATTAGTATCATTTCAAGCATAATCTCAGCGCCACAACTTCCTCTCACATTTTGTTTCCATAAAACTAAGAACCTCAGGAAATAAAGAACGCATCACTCATTTAATATAATTTAATACATGGATAACCGAAGAAAAAAATGACAATCAATTGTAGTAACAACTTGAATCATTTATACCAAACGTTAACAAGATAAGCATCCGATAACCAAAACCAGTAAATAAAAACATCCGAGAAAATGGGAAAAAAAAAACAGAAATCAAAACTGAAAAAATGAAAAAAAAAAATAGAAATAAAAAAAACTTACCTACGGCGGACGACGGAAGGCGGCGCAGGACGAGCTGGTAGCGGACGGTCGGATGAGGGTTACAGACGGACGGTCGGACGAGGGAGGCGGACAGACGGGACGAGGCGGACAGATGATGCGGACAGACGACGGGAGGAGCGGCGGACGGCGGGGCGGCGGAGGTTCCTGGGAAGAATTAAAGGAAAAAAAATGGGGGCGGCCGAGTTCCTAGGGAAGAAAGGAAAAAATGGACGGGAGAGTCGCTTTTTTTTTTATATATAAGGTCACTTTAGCCGACGACAAAGGCCATCGTCGGCTAAACTCTGAGTACTTTAGACGACGACGCCGTCGGCCAAAATAGAAAAAGCAGCCAGCGACACGGTCGGGTTAGCCTTCCAGAAACTTTTTAGAATGTAGAACACAGCGACACGGGCAGTGTCAAATGACACGGGCAGTGTCACTTTAGCCGACGGCTGTCGTCGGCTAAACTAAATACCGAAAAAAAATGATAAATAATATATTATTTGAATTTAATTATTAATAATATATTTATACAGTTTTTATAAAATGATATTTATATATTTATACATTTTTTATATATATATATATATATATAATACAAAATTAAGATATCTATATATTTAAATTTAATAATATTTTTGACTTTAGCCGACGGCTGTCGTCGACTAAACTAAATACCGAAAAAAAATATAAATAATATATTCTTTTAATTTAATTATAAATAATATATTTATACAGTTTTTATAAAATGATATTTATATAATTATATATTTTTTATATAATATATATATATATATAATAAAAAATTAAGATATCTATATATTTAAATTTAATAATATTTTTGACTTTAGCCGACGGCTGTCGTTGGCTAAACTAAATACCAAAAAAAATTATAAATAATATGTTCTTTGAATATAATTATAAATAATATATTTATACAGTTTTTATAAAATGATATTTATATATTTATATATTTTTATATAATAATATAGATAAGGTTCTATCTTTTATAATACCAAACCATAAAAGTAACAAGTTATATATCCCCATTCATAAGAGTATAAGTTTTTGATACCAACAGACATTAATACCCTTAAATCTATCACTAAAAGGTAAAAAAGAAAAGTCAACATCAACACCTTTTTGGAGGACATTTTAGTCTTTTTAAGCAAAATGGTATCAATAACTTATACTCTTATGAATGAGGATATATAACTTATTAATTTTATGATTTGGTATTACAAAATTGATTCTCACATATAGATATATTTGATACAAAATTAAGATATCTATATATTTAAATTTAATTATAAATATATTTAATAAAAATTAAAAATATCAATAATTTAGCCGACGACCGCCGTCGGCTATTCTTAATCCAAAAAAAAAAAAACATGACCCAGTGGCTGCCGGGGTTCGAACCCAGGCCATTTATGTAAGTGATATGGCATTTTGCCAGTGGGTCATGTTTATCATTCAAACATTTTAACCCAGTTTTTATATTTATATATGTCTTTTATTTAATATAATATTTTACATATTTGAATTTAATTATAAATATATGTATATATATATATAATATGACTATATATTTATATAGTTTTTATATAATAATATATTATATATTTAGACATATTTTTATATAATAATATTTTATATATATTTGAATTTAATTATAAATATATCTTATAAATATCTACACATGATTATATATATGTATATTAATTTATACAGTTTGTATATAATAATATTTTCTAAATTTATACTTGTTTTTTTATATAATATAAATTGTTTATATATTTATACTTATTTTATTATAAATGGAACAATGAATATATAACAAAATAAAAAAAATCAGGTAATAATACCACTTTTTCGATTCGCTCAAGCAGCACACAACAATGAATATTTAAGGAACTTTTACAAATGATATGTCCTTTTAAGGTTCGTAGTCAGAATCATTACTTGAGTCTGTCTCTGTGTCGGAGTAGATAACTGGCAGCATATGTTTGAACTCGTCCTCATCATCTTCATCAGAGTCTGCACGTAATTCATTTTTACCTACATCTATGAACCCACGTTCTTCACCATGTAGCCGAACCACTCGACCTTCTACAACATTATTCAGTAGTATTGTAGAGGATGGTGGAATATTAGTTGTATCTGGCTCTTGGTATGCCTCATTATCATCCTTATCGACTGCTTGTCCAAGTGTAGCCGCACTATATAGATTTCTCGTAGCCACATGATTTACGATCTTCCATGCTCTTTTTCTTACCAAGTCATCGAGGTAGTAAACTGGTTTAGCAGATGTTGCAATAACAAAAGGATCACCTTCATACCAACTTGTAGAAGTATCAACAGATAATAGTCGATAATTATCCTCCCTTTCGATTTGAGGATTTGTATCAAACCACCTACACTTGAACAAGTAAACTATCAAGCCTTCTCCATAAATTAGTTCCACTACTTCGAGAAGAACACCGTAATATCTACCGTCAATCATAATCCCATAATTTTGACACCTCATTCTTTGATCTTTGTCGATACATACAAATGTCACACCATATACCTTCGCCATTGAATAAACTCTAGATGTAACAGGCTTCATCGAAAGAAGCATCAACTCACGTGACCACATAGGGTGGCCATCACTTTGTATGTGCGTCATCTGGATATTAATTAAGGTGAATGTCGCAATTAAGTAAATTATGTAAGAAAATTAGGTAAACAGTAATTAAACACTTACCCATTGTCCGAAATAATCAGCAAATGTTTCATTGTGGAATCTAATGTCTCCATTCACAGCATCACATGAAAGGTAAATGTCTTTCCAATATTGAACTTCTGGACAGTTAAGTAATATCCACCAATGTGCAATTTGTAGCTCGTAAGGTTGTAAATGACTGTCAGGTAATCTTCCTTGAACTTCAACTTCGCTGGTGATGATGGAGAGATTAAATTGCACTGGAATTGTTGACATAGGTTCGGGTGTGGGATCCACCGTGCCCAAATAGAACTTGGTATATGTTACACACTCCCATGCAATATATGCTTTGGCTATACATCCTTTTGGTGCAGACTTATTAGTCATAGAGTCCTTGTACTCACCAAGTTGTCTTTCTATTGGAAACATCCACGTGTAGTGGACCGGGCTTGTTAGTAAAAGTTGGCGAGGGAGATGGATCATGAGGTGAGGCATGAGATCAAAAAAATTCGGTGGGAAGATACTCTCAAATTTGCATAAGATATAAATGATCTCCTTTTGCATGAGACGGAGATCTGACTTCCTTACTTCCCTAGTGCATAACTTTTGAAAGAACCTGGATAACGATACACAAGGCTCGACCACCTGTTTGGACAAGTATTGTCGAATAAACACAGGAAACAAACATTGTAAGAGGATATGACAATCATGGCTCTTCAGTCCAGTTAACTTGTTCTCCTTGAAGTTAACACACCTCCTTATATTTCCAGCATATCCTGTGGGATACCTTGCAGCCTTCATCCATGAAAAAATCTCACCCTTTTGCTCAGGGGTGACGGTGTAAGCAGCTTTCGGCATTTTGTGTTTCCTCTTCCCTTCCTTCAACCTTAAATGTTTTCTAATGTTCATTTCTTTTAAACCAATGCGTGCCTTAGGGCCGGATTTAGTCTTCCCTTCCCAACATTACACTGTACTGACAACACTTTCACAAATAATTTTTTCTATGTGCATCACATATAGGTCGTTCCTAATCGACAACTTACTCCAATAAGGTAGATCCCAGAAAGTACTTTTGTGGCACCAATACTCCTGTCAGGTCTTTCAGGAGTTGCCACTACTATATCAGGATGGTTGCTCAACTGCCTAAAATCATACTCATTAAGCACGGCCAAAATTTCCTCACCAGTCCACTCCCGTGGTGGATCACCAACCTCTTCAGTCCCATCAAATGCTGCAGCATCCGTACGCCAGACATGCGCCCTCTCAAGCCATATATGGTGGTGCATTCTGATAACCTTCCGACAATGATACCTTGCGCAGTCAGCATTCAAGCACACTGGACATCCTCTATATCCACTAATAACAGATCCGGACAGCATCCCGTATGTAGGAAAATCACTGATGGTACCGGTACACATATCACGTAAGTAGAAAATCTCATGTGAGTAACTATCGTACGTCGGATGACCTTGCTCCCACAACAACTTCAGTTCCTCTATCAAAGGTCTCAAATAAACATCAATACACTTTCCTGGATACCCGGGGTCAGGTACCAAGAGAGTCAACATATTATACTCCTTCTTCATGCACATCCATGGAGGAAGGTTGTAAGGAACCATTACCACCGGCCATATACTATATGAAAGGCTCATGTTGCCAAAAAGGTTGAATCCATCAGATGCAAGTCCGAGTCTTACATTTCGGACATCTGATGTAAATCCTGGAAACTCCATATCTATATGCTTCCAAGCCTCTCCATCATCAGGTTGTATCATAATATCCTCGTCAGTCACTCGAGGCTCAGCGTGCCATCTCATCGCCTTGGCTGTGTGAGGAGACATGAAAAGCCTCTCCAATCTATCCTTCAGAGGGAAACACCAAAGAACCTTCATAGCTTTCTCTTTACCAGGAGGAGTGAACTTATACCTCTCTGTGTCACATACCGGACATCTCTTTAGGTATTCATTAGGCTTTCCCCAAAATAAAGCACAATCGTATATGCATACGTGGATCTTGATGTACGCTAGCCCAAGACCTTTTAGGATACGTCTCATTTTACTGTGATTACTAGGAAGATGATGACCTTATGGGAGCATTTTCCCTGTAAGTTCTAAATAATCATCCACAACTTTAATCGAGGTTTTGTTCTCCACCTTGACTCTCATAGTCTCTATGACACTATTAAGAACCGTCATGTGACACCCAGGATAAAGAAGAGTCTGCTAGAGCTGGATTAGCTTGTTGTATCTATCAAGAGAAATTGTGTTAACGGGTATCAATGTAGGTGTTCGGATGACTGGTTGATCAGTTATATGGTATTCTTGACCTTCAGCCGATACGTCCCTGTCGTAATAACCAAACACGTCGTCAATCAGCCTTCTTGTGGGGTCATTGGATGTGCTACCACTGTACTGTCCGTGATCATGGGGAATAATTGAATTCGATCTTTCACCGTGGTAAATCCAACATGTATATTTATCCCAAAATCCATTTTTTTCAAGTGCTCCCATACGACATCAAGTGTAAAACGGTACAGATCGCTGCAGCATTTACATTTATTGCAAGGACAGTAATGAATCATACTATCACTATCATACTCCTTCACAAATCGAATAAACCCTCACATTCCATCTAGGACCCTTGAATCCCATTTTTGCAGACCAATCCACTTTTATCCATCCTATAACAAAAATAACAACAATATTATCATATTTATTAAAAACATACAAAAATTACGACTAAAATCATCATATATTGTAATATCCGCAAATTTGATTTCCGGTATTTTTTTTGGCGGAAGTCCATCTTAGTGACTCATTGGTGACCATTTCGTCATTCCGAGAATGATTAATTCTGCACTTTTTGTCATCCGAGTTCGTTTCGGTATCGTTTTGTTGAGTTCCGTGTTCTTAAGCGGCTTTTCCGCACTTGAGTTCGATTTTTGCGAATCTCATCCGAAACTGTTGTTTCGAGTTTCTCGTAAGTTCATTTAATGTTATTATTCATGTTGCGAGCTTTGGCTTGGTGTTTCGATCGTGTATCGTGTATTTCGGACGTTTTGGGCTGTTTTCGTAATTTCCCAAAGTTTGGGGTAATTACTTTCCGTTGTCGAATTTCGAGCCTTCGGGTGGTCGGAATCGTGTGTTCTCTTAGCGCTTGGATTCGTCTTTGCGAGTACTTCATAACCGTATCTTCGATTCATATTCAGGTTTGGGTTTCGGGGTCGTCCGGGCCGTTGGAAGTGGCCACGGCCGAGTCACGGTGTGGAGCAGGTACTGGCCTGGACGAGTTACGGCCGTAAGGTGCCAGTTACGGCCGTAAGTGATCGGCAGGCCCAGGTTGGACGAAGGACAGTTACGGCCGTAAGGCGTGCTGGTTACGGCCGTACGATGCCGGTTACTGCCGTAAGGGGGTGCAGGTTATGGCCGTAAGTGATCGGCAGGCGCTGGGCAGATTTTTGACGAATGCCGGTCATGGCAGTAAGGCACTGCCGGTTACGGCCGTAACCCTGTCGGCATATATAAGCCTGGGCTTCGGCCAGACCTTATTTTTCACCCTGTTCTTCGTTTTTGTGGCGACTGGCGACGGGAGACTCGGGAACTCGAGTTCTTGGCCGGTTCTAATTGATCCCAAGGCGTTTTGGAAGATTCTTGTTGATTATATCAACATCTAATCCGTGTTTTTCGTCGAATCAAGGTATTTCCTTACTTAGAACCTTGATTGTATAATTTTTGGGGGTTTCTTCGTGATTCATCGATTTTATCCGAGATTAATGAATTGGTTATAGTATTCTTGTTGTCTTGGCCTTGATCTTCGGATTTTGTAACTCGTTTATTGATTTTTACCAACCCGGAACATTGATTTCCGATTTCCTTGAAGAACCCTCAAATCCTTGTTGTTTTTCGAGTTGTTTCGGACGCCATTTAGCGTTATTGATTCGTAGTGATTTTGTTTTCGTAGCTTCCGTGGAGTTGTCGGGTTTTTGGTCGATCTTGGAAGTTCGAGGGCTACCCGGCCGTGTCTGTTCGTCATTTTCATTGCTCGCGGTATCGAGGCAAGTATCTTGCCCATACGTTTCATGTTTCGTAGGCATAATTGTTGGTAAATGATTTTATGTAAAATCTGGATGTTTAATGAATGTTAAAAAGTATCGGTATGTTCTCGATAAATGTTGTCTTTCAACGATAACTCGATGCTTCGTGAATAAGTGTGTTTTTGGCCTATAAGTGTTAACTTTGTTTGTTGAAAGACTTATGATCACATTTAGTGAATGTAATAAACCGTAATCATTTACCGAGGATTACATGTTGTTATGTGTGCTTGTTCGGTGAATATGTGACAGGTGATATTGGTTGTTACCCCTTTTGAAAGAAGGTTGTGATGCTTAATGTTGCTTGGCTTGATAGTTGATTATTGTTGTGTGCTTGTTGTATGTGATGTGCCACCGGGTAGGATCGTTGAATCTCTAGGATCCATACTTGCTAGTATGGGTCGGGCGTGACCGTAGGGTTATCCATCGGGTATGTCTTGCGGGGACTCCGAGGTTCATGGCTTGTTAGCGCGATGTCGGGGATAACTTTTGTGGTTATCCATCGGGTATGTCTTGCGGGGACTCCGAGGTTCGTCGCTTGTTAGCGCGATGTCGGGATAACTTATGGTTGTGATTTGGTTATGAATGTATCTGTGCTTGTGGTCACGTGACTGTTGTTACGGTGACATGTGATTCGGTATGGTTTCCCTGTGGGTTATTCACTCGGGTATGTTCTACGGGAGCATCTGAGGTCCGTGGCTTGCTAGCATGGGACGCGAATAATCTGTGGAAATATGTTGTTATGATATGATCGGGCCTCGGACCCCGTGCTTGTGATCGGAATGGTATGATTGGGTCGTGGACCCCGTGTGTTGTTATCGTAATTGTGCTTTGGGAAAATGACTTTTGGGCTGTGTCCCTAAATATTTTCGAAAGGTTTGAGAATTCTTTAATCCCAAATGTTTTCAAAACTCCCGAGATCATAAAATGTTTTTACAAGGTGTATATCGGCTTTACCCCTATCTTTCGATTTAACCGTTTTGATCAGTGATTTACCTCGGGAAGTATGCTTATGATTTCTTAGTCCTTGGAGTATGATATGTATGGCTTGTTTTCGTATTTTATACTTGCACTAGCAAAACAGTGGAGTTTTGCTAACCCCCGAGTATTCGGGGGGTGGATGTCTGTATTGCATTTAAGTTTTGGGGAGCATAGCACAGGGTCGGCATGAAGGATGATGAAAGATGAATGATACTAATCACACGAGGACCCGTTTGATGTCATATTGGTTTGGTTGTATTTTATTTCCGCTGCAGTATTTTTCCCTGTTGTACGGGAGTATTTTGTATTTGACCCTCTGCGTGGGCATGTATTGAGATTGAGTTGTATTTTTGTATTGAAAGACGAAATCGGTCTATTGAGTCATTTTAGCCTTAAAGGCATTATTTAGATGTTCGATGTTGTTACCAGCCTGGTAGATCCTTAAGGAAAGGTTCTACGGCGTGTAATATCCCTGAGCGGATTGGGGGTGTTACATAAATGGACTGTGCAGGAGTTGGTGTTTCTAGTTTGCAACGTCGTAGTCTTTTCGCGATGAAGCTCCATCGCTCGATGCGTGGAACTGAGAGTTACAAGTCGTCTGCTTTGACTCCTGGTAAAGCTAGGAGGTGTTTTAACTGCAATGTGTCGGGACATGATCGTGCACATTGTCCTTCTCCGCCAGTAACGTGATACAAGTGCGGGCTTGAGGGACACCGGGTTTAGTTGTGTGAGTTGGTCACCGAGCCTTCCAAGGCACGGACTTGAGCACTAGTACCAGGACCGACTCCGAGGAGTCCCTGAGGGGCGTGGTCTATAAGTTGTATGTTATGTTATTTCCTTACCTTGTTGTTTCGAATTTCGGAGATTAAGTTCTTTTATTCGAAGTGGATCAGATTTTGAACTCCTGTATTTTTGACTCTGTCGACTCATTTATGTTCGTTGACATTTTCTGAGCTTGTCCTGTCCCTTGCTTTTGTTGGTCGAACGAGTGTGGTATTGTTTCGGAATAACTCATTTGTCGTTGTGACCTTTCAATTGCCATTCCATTTCATGTGGATCTTATGTGAATGCACATCTTATTGTTATCACCGGATCATATGATGTCTTGAGTTGAAGTGTGAACTTCAGAGTCATTGTTCGACCATTGTCTTTCGATCATTGTTGTTGGATCGTTGTTACTCGATCATTGTTTTTCGATCGTTGTTGTTCGATCATTTATATTTGATCGTTTGTGTTTATTCTCTATTTTCTCGACTGTGTGTGTTTCCTTGTAACAAGTGCTTTGTGTTTTGTGATAGTTCGGATAATCGACTTGATTGTATTATCTGTTTGATGACGCTTGTCACTTGTAAGTTATGCATTTCTTGTTTATCTCGTTGAGTTTTCCTGGCAGGATATTGCTTCTCCCTACTTGTTTTAAGTTTCGGGACCAAACTTCTTTTAAGGAGGGTAGTATGTAATATCCGCAATTTCGATTTCCGATTTCCGGAAGTCCATCTTAGCGACTCAGTGTTGACCATTTCGTCATTCCGAGAATGATTATTTCTGCACTTTTTGTGATCCGAGTTCGTTTCGGTATCGTTTTGTTGAGTTCCGTGTTCTTAAGCGGCTTTTCCGCACTTGAGTTCGATTCTTGCGAATCTCGTCCGAAATTGTTGTTTCGAGTTTCTCATAAGTTCATTTAATGTTATTATTCATATTGAGAGCTTTGTCTTGGTGTTTCGATCGTGTATCGTGTATTTCGGACGTTTTGGGCCGTTTTCGTAATTTACATGCATAATAACAATTCTTACAGCGATTACGTGCCTGCCCCACGTAAATCTCGTAAAAGAGGACCTAACACAACCTACATCAAACTCGTTGCTCTTAAGAAAATTTGGGTAGGCACTAATAATCAAGGACCCAAAGATTAAAGGGGACCTAAATTTACTTAATTCATAATTACAGGATACCATGGAGAAGGATATCTAGTATTTCTGTTGGAGTTCAGGCCATAAATCTAAATATGCAGCGGAAATAAAAATCGCACAAACCGTACTCATCCGAACTCCTAAAGAGGATCGATCAAGGATCGTATAATAAATAAATAAAAGAATCAAAATCATACCCTCGTAGACCCGACTTCTTTAATATGATGATGACGAGCATGAATCCAATCCGTGAAACTTTTGGAAATTCCAACACCGAAAATGTCGAACATCTCTACGATACACGCATCGGAAGAGCGACTAAAAAAAACTCTTTCCTCTCGTTCTCTAAGAACATGACTAGTATGACTTAATCTCTCAAAAACAAGAACAAAAGCAAAGTTCAAAACTTTCTTTTTCTCTCCTGTTTTTTCTTCCGTCAGATTCCTTCACATGGCAGGTTATGACTAAATGAATAAAGCAAAATCCATGTGAGAGGAATAATGGGGGAACGACCATAATGGACTATAGATGGTCTAACCATTTCTTCCGTGTTCCGGACCCCGTGTATCTAGTCCGATAGATATACCTTGGTCCATAACAGTGTATTTATATTAATTAATTAATCCAGTTAATTAATTATATTAAATACGATATAATTAATTTATCCAAGAACTAATTATATTTGAATAAATTAATTACCTAATAATTATTCAATTCATCTAACCGTTTTAATTTATCCGATAAATTAAATTAAATTAGACATCCAATGTCCAATATTTACCAACAGAGGATACGCTTAATTTAATCCCTCATTGATCCTGTATGCGCGACTATGTAGGTTCGTCTCAATCAGCAATGGAAGGATCCAAAGAGTGTAAGGAACACTTAGCCAGTCCATGGCTCACACCGTAGCCCAGCTGAGAACGAATGATGTGAATCATTTCAAAACCTGTTATGAATACCGTATACGTATAAACCCTTAAATCATATGTCCCGACAAGTTTTAGGGTCACGGTTAAGTCAAATTCTGTCTATACGTGACTCTATGCATGTGTTAGTGCAATTAAAGATCATAGAGCTCTTGTGTATCAAGTACAACTAGCTCAATCGGTTTGACCAAAGACTTTTGATCTCATTTGCCACTAACTGCATAGGACATTATCCTGTTCACTAACAGGAGAAAGAATCGTGTCTTGATATTCAGTAAAAACTGCTGCTTCCCTATTAAGTTGCACTTCGAGGTTGATCCCTACCGGCAGATGATTGGATTGAACTACTCTAATGCCTAACTTAATGAAATAAGCACACCTTCTACTGAAACCTCAATTCAAAGGTTCACGTATACCTATCATAACCTTACGGTTCGTTCATTGGCTATCTTATAGTAAAATCCATGTCATCGAATCGAGGTGAGTCGTATCCGAGTATATTAATTCAATTATTATACCTATACTGAATGCTCCCACTACTCATAAATGAAGATATGCACATGTCCAAGCATATGATATATAAATCCTCATTAAAACATAATGCCCAATTAATTTTTATCGGCTTGCGGATAAATTAAGCAATTTGAGTTCTAAACACTTCCAATGCAAGACTCCTTATCTCGTAAGGTATGGAATGTTTCTACTCAGATGCACGTACATCATTTCTATGTATTTACCAAATCAAGAATGCCAATGATATACAATAAATAAAAAAATAATCACTATATTTTACTTATAAATTCATAATCACATATAAATGCCCTAACTCTCTTATCCCCAAAGTGGCATTCAAGGAATACGCTAAAAATATCCCACTTGCACTCAATGCCACATATTGTGATCTCTAATACCCATATTATCTAGATGTCGCTCCAAGACAATTTACCATAGTGGCTTGGTAAGCGGCTTAGCAAGGTTATTTGCTAAGTCTACCCTTTGCGGTTCAATGTATCTATTCTTCACCATCTCTATGACGATGTGATACTTTCTCTCAATATGCTTGCTCTTATGATGAGACCTAGGTTCTTTAGCATGTGCAATGTAACGCCCACAAAATCCGATTGGCTTATTATAGTGCTGTGGACCCCACGCCGGGAGATCCACCAGGCGAACACGACTAACATACATCAATCTGACCAAAAAGGAAAATCACAGTTCCTACTATGATGTACGACGCAATATTCCGACGTGGAATTTCAACGACAAGGGTGGGCCTACATGGCCAAAATAAAATACAACAACATCCACGAGCCTTGCTCGGATAATACAAAATGACAACAACTAACGAAACTAGATTACTCCAAACTGTCTGACCGACATGAACACCGAAACAACTCAGACTCGTATCGCGCGAATGCCTCGTCGCCATCGTCATGCCCCTGTGTTTCAACTCTCTACTCGCAAGCACCTAAAACATGAAAACATGTTCCGCCCCCATGGGGTCAGTCATCCAGATAATGAACATCAAATACATGTACAACATGATATGCATCCAACGGCAGAATAAACAGTACAATAATAGTAATACGAGATGCTCACAAACCAAACTGAGAATCGAGCATTCGCCAAACATTATGCCCACGGCATACGATCGGTACCTACTCAACAGGTTAGAACACAAGTTCCCAATGGCGAATCATCAATACAGAACACAACAATGAACTACCTGAAGGTAACCCAAACCAAAGTTGAAATAAATACGAATCTTAATGCTCGAAGGCTGCAACGGAAATACCAAAACATCACAATAGCCTAAAAGCCCTCAGCCGAAGCTGCCAAAATATCACAATGGTCTGAAAACCACTCAGCTGAAGCTGTCAATCATCACAATGGCCTGAACGCCAAACAACCCGAAGTTGTAATTCATCACAATACAGATCTCAAAGAAACGAACCCGACTGTCTGACATACCCCTCGGCGTATGAACAACCAGTCGCCAACCGTCGGACATATCCAATACAACATGGACTATGAACGACCAAACCAACAAGGCTCAAGAGGGACATCACAGTACGCTCGATCCGGAAATGTGTCCGTGCACATGTCCACCCCGTATACGGAATCCAGATTATACGTGGGACAATGTACCTAATTAGCCTCACGAACTACGTCTCATGTGCACGGTCTAATGCGGAAACAACCACGCATGACCATCGTGTGCCTGGCTAAAAATCCTACACATAACCAATCGACACGAAGATATGATTCCAGATTTGTCACGATGCAACATGACAACGAAACTCAAAGGATAACACATCCAATACGGATCAAAAGACTCACCAAAGTGAACGATGACACACGGATAATGAAAGATCGACACGACCAACAATATTCAAAACAACCATCCTGGGATCACAATCCCTAAGGACCGATTAACGCGATCAACAATCACAACACAACAATCCTAGAATCCTCAACCCTCAACGATCACAAAATTACCGAGTTTATAAGAATGATAGTGTGCTGCCTTGAGTCGGCCAACACGACAACAATAACTCACGGATGGGCACCATCCTCGGTGGTCCCAATTCAAATACCTCGACTGCCTTAGAATGGCCAATCGATAACGACACGATGGATGGGAACTCTCTTTGATAATCCTAATTCAATACCTCGATTGCCTTATAATGGCTCATCAATAACAACGACACAACGGATGGGAACTATCCTCGATAATCCCAATTCAGTACCTCGATTACCTTAGAACGGCCAATCGATAACAATGATACAACGGATGGGAAACGTCTTCGACAGTCCCAATTCAATACATCAATTACCTTAGAACGGTCAATCCATAATAACGATACAACGGATGGGAAATGTCTTCGACAGTCCCAATTCAATACATCGATTACCTTAGAACGGTCAATCAATAACAACGACTCAACAGATGGGAAATGTCTTCGACAATCCCAATTCAATATCTCGATTGCCTTTTGAACGATCAATCTATAACAACAATACCACGGATGTCTCGGCACCTTTAATCGGTTACCGATGACAAAGATGATAATCGAATACGTCAATGCCTTCAATCGTCCAATACAACATCAATAACGAAGCACCAATATCAATAACAATGATCACAACTATGTCTTAAATCGACATCAATATCAACAACAAGAATCGATACATCGATACGGCGAAACGGATATCGACAACAATATTACCAACAAGTATCGCAATGCCTTGAACCGGCCATTTACGAACAACAATAAAATTTGGCATAATTTGCCGAAGGGTGTCATATCAAACAATCCCCAGATATCTACAAAATCATAAAGAGACTGAGTCTCGAAATGATACACACATTCATACACATATATGATAACATTAATCTCATTAACTAGTACAAGTATAAAACTTGCCTCAAACCGAATGCGAGAAAGTCCTTCCACGATTAACGTCCTCCCACGAAACGACAAACGCCGTCTTCCGACGATCACAAACACTCGAACAACCTTGAATGAAATACAATTCATTCAATAACACAAAATCAATAGTAAATAACACAAAGGACAACCCGATTCGATCACAAATCGATTAAACTCCACAAACGAATACCATAGTCCTCAACTATGAATTCTAACATCCTCCAACACCTCAATGATCGATATGATCAAATGTTCTTAACACTTGTGAAAACAATTCAATAAGAATCACTTAAGAACAACATCAAATTGATCCTCCTACAATGATAATATCATCAATATTATCACTCTCACCTCAAGAACATCACCAACACAACAAACATGATGTCTAAACAATAATCAATCACCAATTCATCATGAATTTGGATTAATCAACAAGATTAAATCAACCATTTCAAGATTATAATAATCATTACATAATTCATCATAATTCCTTACTAAAATGGTTAAAATCTCCCCAAGAAACACAACATCAACACCAATCATATCAAGACTATGTTAATCATATAACAATCTTAACATAATCCTGTTGGGATTTGGTGATTAAAATCGAATTACGCAGCGGAAAATAAACCGGTCCAACCGAATAAAACCAAACCCCAAAAATGGATCGATCAAGCATCGTATAAACGAATATAAAAATTACGAAGATAAATAAGGAGATCATACCCTTGTAGACCTTTGATGATATCTTCCTGATTCCGAGCACAACACGAATCCAATCAAACGAGCCTTTGGAAATTCCCGAGCACCGAAAGCACCGTGCCTCTACGTATCACGCGTCGGAAGATGATCGGAAAATATTTCTATCAATTTATACTCTAAGTATACAGCTAGAAATTGATAGAATTAGCTTATATATAATTTTATAAATACTCTAAGTATTTTATAAAACTTGTTTTCTCTCAAAAACACTTAAAACTTAAGTGTAAGAAAATGAAATGAAAACTCTCAATTTTTCCTCTCACTACTCACGACCAAAATCGACCTTTCATCAAGTGGAGGTTGAAGTCTTAAATACAAAACAAATCACACCATCCACCAAAATAATGATTCCATGATTAATTATTAATACACCAAGTGTATTAAATATTACACAAACATGAAATGATTCTTTTCAAAGTAAAAAGAATAATTCTCTTGTGATGGGATCATGGGGGGCGGCCATATTGAATTATTAGTGATTTGGTTCGTTTTGGTCCGTGAAAATGGACTCTCGTGTATCTAATCCGATAGATAAACTTTGGTATGTTTCATTATTAATACATTTAATTAATCCAATTAATTAATTATATTAAAAATAATTTCTCACCCAGTAATTTATTTAATTCACGAAACCGATTTAATTTATCAAATAAATTAAATTAGACATCCAATGTCCAATATTAACCAAGAGAGAATAAGCTAAATATAATCCGTCATCAATTCCTGTGCCGCGACTCTGTAGGTTCGTCTTAGTTAGCATTGGGAGGATCCAATGAGTGTTAGCACCACTTAGCCAGTCTCGTGGCCCACACCGTAACCTAACTGAGAACGAATGATAGAATCATTCCAAAACCCATTATGTCGTGAATACTGTATACGTATAAACCCTTCAATCATATGTCCCGGTCAAGTATTAGGGTCACGGTAAAGTCAAACCCTACTGTAACTTGACTCTATGCTTTCTATTAATGCAAACTGAGATCATCGAGCTCTCGTGTATCAAATACAACTAGCTCTAAATGCTTTGGCCAAAGACTTATAATCTCATTTGCCATTAACCGCATAGGACATTTACCTGCTCACTTACAGGAGAAAGAATTCTATCTTGGTATTCAGTAGAGATTGCTACTTGCCCATTAAGTTGCATTTCGAGGTTGACCCCACCCACTGGCGATTGGATCGAACTACTCTAATGACTAACTTATGTCACAAGCACATCTCCTACTGAAACCTCAAGTCAAAGGTCCACGTATACCTATCACAACCTTTCGATCCAGTCATTGACAAACCCTGAGTGATATCCATGTGACCGAATCGAGGTGAGTCTTGTTCGAGTATACTAATCACATTAGCATACCTATAACGTGTGCTCCCACTAACCCTTAGTGAAGACCGGCACTCTACATGTCAAAGTACGCGTTATACAAGTCTTGTCTAAACTTATTGCCCAGTTAAGTTTTATCGACTTGCGAACGATTTAAGCATTCGAGCTCTAAATACTTCCAGTGCCTATCTCCTTATCTCCATAAGGAGTAGAATGTTTGCTCTCAAATACAAGGACTATTATTCTATATACCAAATCACAATGTCAGTGATATACAATAATATAGAAATAATTATTGCTTTATTGAAAATTCATAATTACAATACAAATGCTCTCGCTCTCTCATCCTCTGAGTGGCATTCGAGGGCATATCCCTATCAATCTCCCACTTGCACTCAATGCCATAAACTATGGTATCTAATACCCATACTCTCCAGATGTCTCTCCAGGACCTTCTGAGATAGTGGCTTGGTAAGCGGATCAGCAACGTTATTTGCTGTGTCTACTCTCTGCAGTATAACATTTTCTTCCTGAACCATTTCTCTCACAAAATGATATTTTCTCGCAATATGTTTGGTATTGTGGTGAGCCCTAGGCTCCTTAGCCTGTGCAACAGCTCCGTCGTTGTCACAAAACAGCGTCACAGGCTTCTCCACATTAGGAACCACTTGAAGTTCCTCAGTGAACTTCATCCAAAAATCTTCTTTAGCAGCCTCCATGGCTACCTGATATTCGGTTTGACATGTAGAGATAGCATTCGAACTTTGCTTGGCACTTCTCCAAGAAACTGCCCCACCATTCAGAGTGAAGATATACCCTGATGTGGACATCTGAGCATCCATGTCCCCCGAAAAATCTGAGTTTGTATAGCCCATCACTGTAATTTCTCCACCGCCGTATGTAAGAACCAAGTCTCTAGTCCTCCTTAGGTACTTAAGAATGTTCTTTACAGCAGTCCAATGTTCCTGCCCTGGATTTGACTGAAACCGACTTACTACGCTCACAGCATAGGCAATGTCCGGTTTAGTGCAAATCATAGCGTACATGAGGCTACCTACTACCGAAGCATAGGGCACCTTACTCATTTCCTTTCTGTCTTCCTCACTTTGAGAACACATCTCTAAGGAAAGTTTTGCACCATGTTGCATAGGAAGGAACCCTCTTTTAGAATCTTCCATCCTATATCGCTTCAGGATCTTTTCTATATAGAGGGCTCGGGAATGACCTAACATTCTTTTTGCTCTATCCCGGTAGACACGAATACCCAGAATATAGGTAGCTTCTCCCAAGTCTTTCATTGAGAACTTTTTAGAAAGCCAAGATTTCACAGAACTGAGCATTCCTACGTCGTTTCCTATAAGTAGAATGTCATCTACATATAGTCTTAAGAACGCAATTTTGCTCCCACTAACCTTCTTGTAAATACAGGGCTCCTCTTCGTTTTGGACAAAATCAAACTCTTTGAATGTCTCGTTAAAATGAAGATTCCAACTTCATGAAGCTTGTTTCAGTCCATAAATGGCACGCTGAAGTTTGCATACTTTATGAATATTGGTTTGAGATATGAATCCCTTAGGCTGTTCTATGTAAATCTCCTCCTCGAGGAATCCATTTAGGAATGCCGTTTTCACATCCATTTGCCATATTTCATAATCTAAGTGGGCTGCTATGGCAAGCATCATGCAAATAGACTTAATCATAGCTACAGCCGAGAAGGTCTCGAAGTAATCGATTCCTTCTCTTTGGGAATAACCCTTTGCCACAAGCTTGGCTTTATAGGTATCAACTTTGCCATCTCCATCAGTCTTTCTTTTATATATCCATTTGTTTCCAATAGGCACTATGCCTTTATGATGATCTACTAAAGTCCAGACCTGATTAGCATGCATTGAGTCTATCTCAGCTTCCATAGATTCTTGCCACTTGGTGGAGTCAACATCTACCATCGCTTGGTCGTATGTAGAAGGATCATTCTCTTGACTACTTTCTGTCATCTCATGGACACCTAGTTCCTCTTGATGCAGATAGCCATACCTCTTAGGTAATTGAGAAATTCTACTAGACTTGCGAGGTTGTGTTTGTATTTCAGAAGGTTGGGTTCTAATATCTTGCATAGGTGTCTCATTTGGTGTTTCTTTTATTTCTTCCAAAGAAATATTTGTACCTGCCCCTCCTTCCTGAATAAACTGATCTTCCAGGAAGTGTGCTTGTATAGCAACGATGATCCTATGATCTTCGTGCATGTAGAATAGATATCCCATAGAATCCCCTGGATATCCTATGAAACGAACTTTCACAGGCCTAGTTTCCAATTTTAGTCTTCTTAACATAAGCAGGGCATCCCCAAATCTTAATGTGATTAAGACTTGGTTTCCTACCTCTCCACATCTCATGTGGAGTCTTAGGAATGGATTTGGAAGGACATCTGTTCAAGATATGCACAGCAGTAAGGAGCGCGTAACCCCACAGATAAATCGGTAGATCAGTATAGTTAAGCATGGAGCGAACCATGTCCAACAAGGTTCGGCTCCTTCTTTCTAATACACCATTTAATTGTGGAGTAGCTGGAGGAGTGAATTGTGACACTATTCCTAGTTCTTGTAAGAACTCATCAAATTCGGTACTCATGTACTCACCACCCCGGTCTGACCGAAGAGTCTTAACACGGTTACCTGTTTGACTTTCAACTAGGGCTTTAAATTCCTTGAATTTAGCAAAAGCTTCAGACTTATGTTTCATTAAGTACACGAATCCATACCTGGTATGGTCATCAGTGAATGTAATGAAATACTAAAAGCCATCTCGTGCCACTTCAAAAGGGCCACAGACGTCGGTATGGATCAATCCAAGTTTTTCAGCAGCTCTTCCAAAAGTCCCTGTGAAGGGTAACTTAGTCATTTTGCCTTGAAGGCAAGATTCACAAGTTGGATAGGGATCTGATCCCAATGGACCCGTAAGCCCATATTTCTCCATTTTATGAACTTTGGTCTGACCCATATGACCAAGTCTAAGATGCCACTTAAGTGCTTGGTTCGTTTCATCCCTACCACGCTTCCTAGTTATAGTGTTCACAGTTGTTTTATTCTTTAGATTTAAATGGTATAAACCATTTAATAATGTAGCAGTACCAACCAATTTATTTCTAAGATAAATACGACAGGACCCATCTCCAATAAAGAAGTGAAATCCCTTTCGGTCCATGACCGGAATTGATACAGTATTTTTGTGCCCCTTGGGTAAAACAAGTACATCATCTAAAGTAAGAATAAAACCAGATTCTAAATCCAACATAAGGGATCCGATATCAGAAGCCTCGACACTATGCCCACTTCCGACGGTGACCATCACCTCCCCTGAATCCAGCTTCCTACTTCGTTCCAGATCCTGATTCATTGTACAAATGTGAGAACTCGCACCGGAATCAAGTATCCAAGAAGTAAAATATACAGTTATAGAACAATTTGTTTCTAAAACCATTAGTTCCGTACCTGAAGTCGCATTACGGTCAAGCTTTGGACAATACCTCTTCCAGTGGCCTAGCTCACCGCAGTTGAGGCATACATCTGTTTTCTTGGCCCCCTTGCTCTTTTGAACCATTGGGGCCTTGCCCTTTCCCTTGTCGATCTTTACTATTAGACCTAACTGCTTCTTGTTCTTTTTCTTCTTATTCTTGGACTTCCAAGTCCCAGAAGAAATCACAAGTGAAGCTTCCTTTACCTTTGTCTTCATCAGAGACTGGGCAGTCGTCAGTTTGTTCATTAACCCAGCTAAGTTACATGCAATCTCATTGCAGTTGAAGTTCATGACAAATTGTGAAAAGGAGTCAGGAAGTGGGTGCAGGATAAGGTCAGTTTGGAGAGATGCATGCATCTGAAAATCAAGAGCTTCCAATCTCTCAATCATCAAGATCATCTTGAGGACATGGTCCCCAACCCTCTCTCCTTCCTTCATCCTGGCGCCGAATAATTCCTTCAATATCTCATATTTAGCAGTTCGGCTATGCTCTCCATAGAGCTCAGCCAGGTGCGATAAGATGGATCTCGAAGACGTCATCTTTTCATGGGCTCGTTGAAGCTCATTAATCATTGAGCCTAACATGTACCGTCGCACTCTTATGTCGTCTTTTACCCATTTCTCATGGGCATCGACATCTTCCTGATTGGCTCGGGTTCTTGCAGGAGCCGCTGGGATGTCCGCCTCCAAGACGTATCCCAGCATTTCCAAAGTTAGGACATTCCTCAAGTTCCGAAGTCAGTCCATATAGTTCGGACCAGTCAGGACGTTCTTTTCAAGTAGTATAGCGAGTGGGTTCATTGTCATATTGAGAGTTTTGTTAACTGCAGAGAATAATTTAAGATTCGTTAGTGATTGTTTAATCATGATCCGAGTAAATAATTTAAGGACTTTATTTATTCATAACTCGGCTCCCACTATTTTATCGGCATTTACACACTCCCATGTTAAATCCGGATGTCTTGGGTGACTTCATAGTGGTGATCGATTTCTTTACAAAGTTTAATAGAGGGCAACCCATACGGTTTCTATTATATTATTCTTTATAAAATGGTGTCTAACACCAACCCATCTAATGGATGATTCTATTTTCTTTTACTCCTAGTTCACTTGCTCTCAACCCATTCAGTTTCTATGGCTCGCTGAACTATCTAAGTTTAAACCGTCAACTCCTATTATTCTGACAATTGAATCTTACCCGGCAACCCGTACGGTTTATAGGGGTTTGATTTGTCACAACCAAAGGCATCTAATGCACTCTAGGAATTTATCAACTTTCCCCAAAAACATTACCCCGACATACTCGGAAGAATAATATTCCGGTTTAGATTTCAATTTTCCATGAGTTTGACGGAGGGTAGGAAACCTCGTAACCTTTATAACTTAGTGTTTGTAAGTGGGAGCATTAACGCAATTATATGTTACACTTTGCACATTAATCCGTTTATAAGCGCGGTTTGTCGGTTTGTTTGTTTGTCATACAATATGAAAACATACACAACCTAAAACTAACAACATGTAGTTCATGGACCGTTCCTAGAACAAAAACATCGTAATCTAATTACATGTCTTCAGTCTTGAATCTTCGTCTACTCGAGCGGATCTTCCTCCGGTCTTCGTCATTACATATAAATTTTACATTTGAAAAATTGCATCCTATACAAATTTTCTAGTAAAATAAATAGGCTCAAAACGGCCTTTACAACCCAATCGAACAAAACAAACGATTCAAAACTAGGTCCATGAACTACATCCCCATTCAAAATTAATGCAATAATTATATTAAAATAAATGGCAATAATGATTAATCTAAAATTGATCTAATCAATAAAAATTAATCCAACAATTAGAATTAATCCAACTAATTCACTTAACCGTTAATTTTAATTTGCTCCGGACAAAATAAATATTTCATTAAATTAATTCCCTTAAAATAAAATTACCATAATTATATTTTAGTCAAACTAAATCCAATTTAATTTGCGGAAAATTAATTTACCGAACGAAATATAAAAATGGAGTCGGAAAACACAAGGCCCGGGCCAAGCCGCGGCCGTGTTGCCATTGACCAATGATTGACCCGGCCAGCTCAGTGACCCCGAGTGCCCAGTATGCCAATTTTCCGGCTCATTTTTTTCATCCCGAATCCAAAAATAATATTTTTTTAATTTTTAATTAAATCAGTTTTTCAAAAGAAAAATAGATTTATATTGTAACATAAAATCATGAAAAATAATTTTTAGATGAACAATTAAACATCAACAATTAAAACGATTATGATTCTAAATCATAAAAATAATCAAGCATTCCAAATGCAAATATCGAATATACGATTGCATAGACCTCGCTCCGATACCACTGTTGGGATTTGGTGATTAAAATCGAATTACGTAGCGGAAAATAAACTGGTCCAACCGGATAAAACCAAACCCCAAAAACGGATCGATCAAGCATCGTATAAACGAATATAAAAATGACGAAGATAAATAAGGAGATCATTCCCTTGTAGACCTTTGATGATATCTTCCTGATTCCGAGCACAACACGAATCCAATCAAACGAGCCTTTGGAAATTTCCGAGCACCGAAAGCACCGTGCCTCTACGTATCACGCGTCGGAAGATGATCGGAAAATATTTCTATCAATTTATACTCTAAGTATACGGCTAGAAATTGATAGAATTAGCTTATATATAATTTTATAAATACTTTAAGTATTTTACAAAACTTGTTTTCTCTCAAAAACACTTAAAACTTAAGTGTAAGAAAATGAAATGAAAACTCTCAATTTTTCCTCTCACTACTCACGGCCAAAATCATCCTTTTATCAAGTGGAGGTTGAAGTCTTAAATACAAAACAAATCACACCATCCACCAAAATAATGATTCCATGATTAATTATTAATACACCAAGTCTATTAAATATTACACAAACATGAAATGATTCTTTTCAAAGTAAAAAGAATAATTCTCATTGTAACACCCCCAAAACCATATGGGAATATTACACGCCGTAGACCGTTTCCACAAGGATCTACCAGGCTAAACATCCATAAACAACCAAATGCTTGCCCAGCCAGGGTCAAACAATAAAATGATACAGACCGATATGGTCACTTACACGTGAATACACAGACCGATGAGGTCACACAACCCAATCGACAAAACTGACTTAAATAACATTACCCACACAGGGGTCGAAATACAATACAGCGGAAAACTGAAATCAACTCTGACAACACAACAAAAATCAAAACAACTCTCGACTCATGATTAGTATCGCAACTCGTCATCCTCTTGTGCCAATCTTGTGATTGTTCCCCTGAATCTGCATGTACTTGGATGAAAAACAGACATCCATCGCCCGATTACTCGGGGGTTAGTAAAACTCCACTGTTTTACTAGTGCAAGTATCAAATCATACGAAATGTAACAAGCAAATAATAATCGTGAATCCAATATAATAATCAAGTATCAAAATATTCCCGGGAGGTTTTCACAAGGGAAGATGAGCTATGAAGCATTCGAAAATAAGATTATCATCTCGAGAATTTTTAGATTTTCAAAACCTTTAAGACCTCAAGTCCTGATTCACAAAACCTTTCGAAAAACTTTAGGGCCTTAACCCAAATCTTGTTTTATAACTCAGCAGTTTACAATACGGGAAACATTTATTCAAGCTTAGGAATCGATCCAACATTCATTTTCATAAAACTTTTCCTTTCAAAACTTTGATTTAAAAATAATCATACTCATGACACCGTGATCCACTGTCACGTGTCTCCGTAGGTTCTACAACCCGCACGGACTACATCACGCACAATTAAACAAACATAATCAGTTCCGACACCGTGATCCACTGTCACGTGTCTCCGTAGGTTCAACAACCCGCACGGACTATTAACCAGACATAACCAATTCTGACACCGTGATCCACTGTCACGTGTCTCCGTAGGCTTAACAACCCACACGGACTATATCAATCACAACAATCACACACACAGTCCTGACACCGTAGTCCACTGTCACGTGTCACCGTAAGCCCCGTCGAGCTCACCCGGTTGGACGTACTGTGTCCGAAACTCATGGTCCACTGCCATGCGTTATCGTAGGCCTCGTCAGACCAGCACGATTGGACCTCAGTACCTCACTAAGTTCTGACCCCGTAGTCCACTGCCACGAATCCTCGTAGGTCCCGTCGAACCAACACGAGTGAACTTAGCGGTCACACACATATACATATTCACATTCACATTACATACAACAATGAGCACAATTAATCAATCACATTGATCACCACAAAATCGTACATCACACGCACATAACACAATCTCAACACTCGCAACAACTATCGTCAATCCACGACACATAACCAACATAACACACGTTCGGTACACAATACATTGCACAACCAAGTGTACAGCCATCCCATATGTACGTCGCATTCCTGCACAAATGGCACAATGCCTAACACGTATACTGATATAACACTATTATCGCAAAGCCTTCAAATTACGGAAAACACAACCAACTCAAATGGAACATAATTACGAAGGCAAGCAAAATCATCATACATCTCATACGTAATTACTAGTCGCAAGATACAAGTCGTATAGTAAGATACTTGCCTCGATATCGGCACGCAAGTATTCCAACGAATGCGGTTCAACCGGAAGCTTCGAAACGCCCGATGCTATCGAAAAGAAAGACGACAACGAACGGAAGGGTTCAACTTGGTTTCTTCACAAGAAACTCGACCCTAACAACATATAATCAATAAATCATCAATCATACAAGGAAGAATAATCGTAGAACGACCGAAAACCCCTCTATGACATTTTACCGGACACCTTCAAGGCATTGACTAAGAACTCGACCAAAACAACGAATCGAAACGATCCAACCATGGAATAACAAGGTAAATGATAGAATACATCTAAATAATCATCCATACATTACAAATCTAAGTTATTACGGTTAAATCGGACAAAACGAACAAAAACCCCCAATTCACCCAAAAGTAGGAATTTACCTTGGATTAATGATGAAGAACAATTGTTGATGTTATTAATCCACACCAATAACTTGAAGAATATGAAGTTCTCTAGGATTGATGATCCAAAAATGCCCAAAAATCGCCCACAAGATCGCCCAAGAGGAGGAGGAATGAAGGAAGAGATGAAATGAGCATTCAACTCACAAAATCCGCATAAATAGGCTGATCTGCACTGTGTGCCGTGGCCCAGCCGAAGTGTGCCGCGGCACAGGGCCGAATCTGCCCCCAGTGATCGGCAGCGTGCCGCGGCCCGGACGAGTGTGCCGCGGCAGTGACTCGGCAGTGTGCCGCGGCTCACGGTACAGAGGGGTTGGCAGATAATTGAAACATAAGTGTGCCGCGGCCCGGACGGGTGTGCCGCAGCAGTGACTCGGTAGTGTGCCGCGGCCCTGCCGGCATGTGCCGCGGCTCACGGTACAGGCTGCTTGGCCAAAACTGGAAAATGAGTGTCTGAGCTATTTCGACCATAACTCTCTCGTACGGACTCCGATTGACTCACCGTTTGAACCATTGGAAAGCTAACTTGATGCTATGTAATATTGAAAAGATTCAAAATCTTTGGAGTTTCCAAGAATTTATGGTGATTTTACTGTAATACCCGTAATTTCGATTTCCGGTAATTTATTTTTTTTCGGCAAAATTCCGTTTTTATGACTCACTCATGACCGTTTCGTCATTTCGAGAATGTTTAATTCTGCACTTTTTCTCATCCGAGTTCTTTTCGGTGTCGTTTTGTTTAGTTCAGTGATTTTTGGCGACTTTTCCGCACTTGAGCTCGATTCTTGCGAATCTCGTTGGCTAACATTTGAGTTTCCCGTAAATCCGTTTAACTTTTTTAGACGTGTTGTGAACTTCGGTTTGGTTATTCGATCATGTATCGTGTATTTCGGACGTTTTGGGCCATTTTCGTAATTTCCCAAAGTTTGGGGTAATTACTTTCCGTTGTCGAATTTCGAGCCTTCGGGTGGTCAGAATCGTGTGTTCTCTTAGTGCTCGAGTTCGTCTTTGCGAGTACTTCGTAACCGTATCTTGATTCGTATTCGAGTTCGGGTTTGGGTCGTTCGGGCCCGTGCCTTTGGCAGTTACGGCCGTAGTGCTCGCGATTCGTCGTAAGGCCTGGTGGTTACGTGCGTAACGGGCAGCGATTTTAGGCGATGACTCGGTTACGTCGTAAGCCTTGGCGATTACGTACGTAACGGCCGTGACGGCTATATAAGGCCCTGCAGACGGGTTTTTGGCCATTTTTCTCAATCTTTCCTTTCTCTTCCGCGGATGTGGTCTTGGGAATCTTGAAGCCATGTTGTTTAACAACAAATCCATGAAGTTCTTGAAGTTATAACATCAATCAATCATCCGTTATCATCCTTTGATCCAGCGAATCAAGGTAATCTTCCTTAGAACCCTAATTTCGTGAATTTGGGGGTTTTTGTATTTTCGTCCGATTCGTTCCGTGTTGTTGATTAATTCATGATGGATATGATTAATCTTGGTAGTATTCTTGTGTTCAACATCATTTAATCCATTGTTCTTTGTCGAATCGAAGTATATTTCTTGATTTCCTTCAAATCGACTTTTTGGGGGATTTGTCCTCGATCTCGTTTTTCATCCGTTTTTTATGGATAGATTATGGTTAAATGATGTTGTTAAACGTATTCTATGGATTGTATATCCATATTTTAACTTGGAATTCCGTTATCGTGTTCTTGGCCGTTTTGGGGAAAACACTTGAACATTCGTTGTTCGTTCTTTGAATTCAACGGCTTTGAGTCATGCTATAGAATTCATTTTCATTATTGTTATTGCCCTCCGTAGTTATTATCGCGAGTTGGCGTTCGGTGGAGTCGGCGGGTTCGTAGTCGTTTCGTGCCAACCTACTCTGGTCGATTCTCCGCGTTGTGGTTGTTCAAGGCAAGTACCTTGTCCATACTATTCTTGTTTTGTGGATATGATAATTGGTGATCATCTTGGTGTGTTTGTTTATTTGTTTGAAATGAGTTTTCAAAGGATTCGGCTAGCCTCGTTAAAGGCTCACTTTCAAAACGCGTGTGTTTGGTAAATTGTGTGGGTTGTAACTGACTACGTGAATCCTTTGGATATATTTGGTGTTGATGTTGCGCTTGATAATGCGTGTGTACGTGTATTGCTTATTTCCGTCGCGTTATGGTTGACGTGCGTGTTGTTATTTATTCGTGTGGTTGTGGACTGACGGATGAATTATGTGAATTGGTGTATCGATTTGATAATTGTTACAACGATTGACTGTGTGCTTGATGTTTGTGATAATGTGGATACTTGTTGTGAGAAACGTCGTATCCGGGAACCTCTGAGGGCGGGGCGTGCACTCCGGCCTGGTGTATGCTGCAATGTGCGGCTCCATATGGGTGGTGAACGCTAGTGTTACCTAATGCGCGCGCAAGGGGCGGCTCTTGCGGGAGTGACGCCGGTGCGGTGACATGTTCAATGAGCGGCCAACATGATGGAAGTGAATGCCGGTACACAGGTGCGCAAGGGAGGCGCCTGGCAGGCTTATTGGTTCGGGTATTTGAGTGATAGCTAAGACCCCGTTACCAAACGATGTTCGTATCTCAAATTCTTTCAACTCACTTTTAAATGTTTGTCTTGATATAGACCGCGATTCGTGTTTTTGAAAGCTTGTTTCAACTTGTTTTTAAAGCGTTGGTATCAGGGTTAATTAACCAAGGAGGTTTGACGAAATCTCCGAGGGTTAATTAATCGTGGGTCTTGAGCAGGATATGTCGAATGAGAGATTGTACCTTTGATTGTATTGTGGTGCTATTCTGTGTATTGGGTCAAGGACCCTGCGGAATGTTGAGATGATTGATCTCGTGTTGATATTATTTGGATTTGGGTCGAGAACCCCGTGTGATGTTGAGATGTTTGATCTCGTATCGATATTATTTGGTTTTGGGTCGAGAATCCCGTGGAAATATTTGTGAAGACTCGTTTGTGTTGATTGAGTGGCTTTCTTGCAAATTGTTTTCTATTAAAACTCTCGATGGCATCTTTAAAACTGTTTTATAAATGGTTTCCCTTTATTTGTGATCTTTCAGTTTTGAGAAATGTTTATCAAACTCATGCCTCGGGAAGTACTTTTCGTTACGTTTGGATTTTTGAGGATTCCTAGTTATTGTTATTCGTGAAATGTGAATTGTATGGCTCGTATTTGCACTTTGTTCTTGCACTAGCAAAACAGTGGAGTTTTGCTAACCCCCGAGTATTCGGGGGGTGGATGTCTGTTTTTGCATTCAGGTTTGGGAGCATAACACAGGGTCAGCACGGAAGATGATGAAAGATGAACGATACTAATCACACGAAGATCCGTATGAGGTCATTGGTATAGTTATAGTTTATTTTCCGCTGTAGTATTCTTTCCCGTTGTACGGGAGTGTGTTGTATTTGACCCCTGCATGGGCATGTAATGAGTTTGAGTTGTATGTAATCATTGAAAGACCAAATCGGTCTACTGAGTCATAATGCCTTAAAGGCATTTTTGAGTTGTTCTACGTTGTTGCCAGCCTGGTAGATCCTCGAGAAAAGGGTCTACGGCGTGTAATATTCCTGAGCGGATTGGGGGTGTTACATTTACAAAGTCGAACTCATACTTGGAAAAGTCGTTTAATAACACTGAACTCAAGAAAACGACACCGAAACGAACTCGGATGACAAAAAGTTTAGAATTAATCATTCTCGGAATGACGAAATGGTCATGAGCGAGTCGTCAAAATGGACCTCCGCTGAAAAAAAGAAATTACCGGAAATCAAAATTACGGGTATTACACTCATGTGATGGGATCATGGGGGGGGGGCATATTGAATTATTAGTGATTTGGTTCGTTTCGGTCCGTGAAAACGGACTCTCGTGTATCTAATCCGATAGATAAACTTTGGTACGTTTCATTATTAATACATTTAATTAATCCAATTAATTAATTATATTAAAAAATAATTTCTCTAAGAAATAATATGAATAAATTAATTACCCATTAATTTATTTAATTCACGAAACCGATTTAATTTATCAAATAAATTAAATTAGACATCCGTCATCAATTCCTGTGCCGCGACTCTGTAGGTTCGTCTTAGTTAGGATTGGGAGGATCCAATAAGTGTTAGCACCACTTAGCCAGTCTCGTGGCCCACACCGTAACCTAACTGAGAACGAATGATAGAATCATTCCAAAAACCAATATGTCGTGAATACCGTATATGTATAAACCATTCAATCATATGTCCCGGTCAAGTATTAGGGTCACGGTAAAGTCAAACCCTACTGTAACTTGACTCTATGCTTTCTGTTAATGCAAACTGAGATCATTGAGCTCTCATGTATCAAACACAACTAGCTCTAAATGCTTTGGCCAAAGACTTATAATCTCATTTGCCATTAACCGCATAGGACATTTACCTGCTCACTTATAGGAGAACGAATTCTATCTTCGTATTCAGTAGAGACTGCTACTTGCCCATTAAGTTGCATTTCGAGGTTGACCCCACCCACTGGCGATTGGATCGAACTACTCTAATAACTAACTTAATGTCACAAGCACATCTCCTACTGAAACCTCAAGTCAAAGGTCCACGTATACCTATCACAACCTTTCGATCCAGTCATTGACAAACCCTGAGTGATATCCATGTGACCGAATCAAGGTGAGTCATGTTTGAGTATACTAATCTCATTAGCATACCTATAACGTATGCTCCCACTAACCCTTAGTGAAGACCGGCACTCTACATGTCAAAGTACACGTTATACAAGTCTTGTCTAAACTTATTGCCCAGTTAAGTTTTATCGACTTGCGAACGATTTAAGCATTCGAGCTCTAAACACTTCCAGTGCCTATCTCCTTATCTCCACAAGGAGTAGAATGTTTGCTCTCAAATACAAGGACTATTATTCTATATACCAAATCACAATGCCAGTGATATACAATAATATAGAAATAATTATTGCCTTATTAAAAATTCATAATTACAATACAAATGCTCTCACTCTCTCATCATTTGAGTGGCATTCGAGGGCATATCCCTATCAAATCCTTCCTAGACATGATTGTAACCTCCAAACATTCTAAAACATCAATAAAAACTCCTCCTCAAGACACAATCATCATGTTCTTCATCACAAGTTGTAAAAACTCATCAAGAATCATGATATACTCCAACAATCACCAATTATACGAGGAAAACAACAACAACATCATCTTGCTCGAAAATCACTTGTAGAACAAGAGATTGAGAGAACTTACCAATGAGGAACAAGAAGAACTCTCCAAACACCAAAGGAGCACCAACTAGCTTCCAATTCCAAGCTCCAAATCAAGTTATGATGAACAAAAACATGTTGGAATAGGCTAAATATCAAGAACAAGTCCAGATGAACGGTTCTAGGGAGAGAAAGGAGGTTTTGTTTCGTGAAGAAATGAAATACCTAGCCAAAATATATAATATGACAAGCACATTACGGCCTCTAACCACAACGCATAATGTACGTTAAGCCACCTTACGTACGCTACCGTCCTTGCATAGGGTACGCTACGCCAAGTCAGAACTCACTGACTTGAAATGGGACCTGCATTACGTACGTAATCCTAAACACCTAACATAAATTTTCTTGCTAACGTACATAAATCCCATCACATAGCGTACATAACCCCCCGTTGACTGCAATAGTGAGATCTGATCGAAAGATTCCCGGCCCTACCAGCCGAAGGTTGACATCGATCTGATAACTAACATTACGTACGTAACCCTCATGATGTAACGTACATAATAGCAACACAATAGCGTACGTAATGCTATACATGTAGCGTACGCTATGGCTATATAATTGGCCAAAATTCCAAACTCACCAAGCAACAACCAAACGATGAAACGAAACCGACGACAAGTATAAATATTTCGATTCCGAAATATCCCAATACAATATACATTGTATCAATCAAATACAACACCACTTGTACAATTCCAAATGAATGTGTATAATACAACAGTAACACGAAAAAAAATTATTACCCCCGAATATTACATGCAACATCTCCTTCATTGTCGCAGTAATGTGGCACCTACAGCTTTGCATTTGGGACCACTTGGAGTTCTTCAAGATACTTCTTGATCCAAAATGCTTCCCTTGATGCCTCTGAGGCAGCCTGGTACTCAGCCTGACAGGTGGAATGTGCAGTCGCAGTTTGCTTGGAACTCATCCGAGAAACTGCTCCCCCATTCAGAGTAAATATGTACCCTGAAGTGGAGTTTCCTTTGTCCTATCGCCACCAAAATCCGAGTCCGTGAACCCATTGACTCTTAATTCTCAGCCACCGTATGTAAAAACTATTTCTTTAGTCCATTTAAGGTACTTTAGAACGTTCTTTATGGCTGTTTGGTATATTTTTTTTAGTATTTTTATTAGAATTTTATATATATATTTCTGTATTTTGTGTGATAATTTATAATATTTTTTCGTGTGTTTGCATTATTTTACTTCAAGTATAATTTTTAGTGATTGTGTGTAATTTTTGTTATATTAATGGGAATTAAATTATATCTGCAGATTACACACCGATTTAAGATATATCTGTCATTTTAGGGTGATATTTTTACAGATTCCGAATAAATTCATGAGTGGTCTTATTTTATTCGTCTCGTCGAGATCGTTTTGAAAAAAACCTCATTCGAATCCGAGTCCGTGTGAAGAAGTTATGGCCGTCGAAGTTTTTGGAGGAAATTTAAAATGCGCAGACAACTAATATCAAGACAAGTGGCGGAACCAGATTCGTCGGATGACGTTACAACACATGCCAACTGAGCTCCACGTTATTGCACACGTGTACGGACAGTCTAATAAGAAACTGCCACGTGTCACGCCACATCAGCCCAGCACACGCCTGGCACACAAGAACCAATAATACGATGCCAAGTGTCATGCCAGTCAGCCCAGCACACGCCCGGAACATGCCCGTCCACCGTGGCATCCCAAGCCCAGCCGCCTGTCCAGCACGTTAGTCACACGCGCCAGCCCAGAACCGTTTGATAGGCGCGTGTATCTCACGCGCGCGTGAGGAATTTTACCACGTCAGAGATGACGTGGCGGATCAGATTGATAACATTGAAGGCCTTTTCCTCTCCCTTTCCTTCACATTGTTGTTGATTTGGATGGTGCAACACTGCTAAAGAGATAACATCATTGAAGAGATAAAGTGATATGAAGATGATGCTGCAATAATTCATACTGTAGCATCTTTCAATTTTTTAAAAATCTAAAGCAAGTGTTGTTGTACTGCTATAAATAGCACTACTTCCTCAACACAAGACACACACACAACACACAATTCACATTATGTAGCATTTTTTATATTTCGGTTTTTGTATTATGTATTTATGTAAATTGACCTAGCTTTTTCTTATATATAGGGTGTATTTTATATGTATTTATACTGTAATACATAGGAATAAATATTGCACCCCAAATTATATTCCAAATAAAGTTTAGTTAATATTATTTTTAACAAATAAAATTTACCTTTATGTCTTTATTTATAATTATAATTTAGTAATTTAAGTTCGTACGTTACATTCAAGCTGCTTGGATCAATTGGCGTAATAGGATAAGTCTCTCTCTATCAGTTTCAGCATTTTCCTTTCAATTTCTACATCAAGTAAGTTCTTTAATTTCTGTTGTATTTATTCTGAATATGCCAGTATTTATATGTCTCTTATATTTACCTGTCAATATGAATTTGAGCTAAATTTTAAATTCTAGGGTTAGGATGACTTAAATTAAATACTCGAGCTTATATTAAATCTATTAATATGTCTTCTTTAATTTAAATTGATATAATTCACAATTGCAAAAATAGAGATCAGAAGGAAATATTTTCACAAATCTAAATTTAATTAAATAAGCTAATTATTAATCCGAAAGGTACTATTTAGCCTACAAAACTAAATATGAATACGAAAGGTATTATTTAGTTGGATGAAGTAATTAGATTATTTAAATATAAACTTCTGTTAAAATGATTTGTGAATATGAAAGTTATCAAATCATTGTTCCTGAAGATATAATATTTATCTAATTATTAAATCTCACATTTAATAAATTAATATAGTGCTCGAGTTATTTATTTAATAATTAGAATACCTAGAATCTTTATTATCAAAAACAACATAATTCTACATCAAGATACTTTTATTCTTACTGCCTTATCTTATTTAAATTATTGTAATTAAATTTCTTATTTAGAATTTATTTTCTGTATTTGTATTTCTACAAACTAGCTAAAATAAAAAACCCAAATTATTTAGAATGTTTAGGAATTGTTTTTTTTTTTATGAATTCATAATTATTGTAATTTGAACAAACAAAAACGATCCTCAAGTGAAACGACCTTGGTAAACTCATCAACACTACAAACGCCTCGTATACTTGCTATTTTATTTACATGTACATTTTGAGCGAATAAGTTTTTGACGCCGTTGCCGGGGACCAGTGTTAAAATTATGATTTTTTGTGATATTTTCTATGTTCATTATTTTTTCTTTCTTTTTTTGTTTTCTCTCGTACTTCTGTTCTTTTCTTTGAATGCAAGGGCGTAGATCTCTTAAAGAAGATCCAACCTTATATTAAAAATATTAATCAAATTCAACGGGAACCAAGAGAGGAACCAAAAATAGAAGAAAATAAAAAATATCTCTCGAAATAATACCTGAAACACTTGATATGGCGAACGAACCACCACCAAGAGTAACTTATATGCGTGATTTTGCATGGCCTGTTATAGGCACATCTATATCTTGTATTGTATTAGGGGAAGTTGCTAGAAACTATGAATTAAAACATCTTCACTTTAATCAATTGCCCTCATTTTACGGAATGCCAAATGAAGATCCTTTGAACTTCATTCGGGAATTTTATTCCGTAATTCACACTTTTCATTTACAAAATCTAAATGAGGATCAATTGAGAATGCATTGTTTCTCCTATACTCTGAAAGATCGAGCTAAAACTTGGTTAATGTCATTGGCACCTAACTCATTATCAACCTGGGAGGCCGTATACAATAAATTTATGGGAAAATATTATTCTAATAAGAAAACTAAAGATTTTCGAACTAAATTCGCATCATTTAATCAAATAGACGGAGAACCTTTCTATGAAGCTTGGGAAAGATTCAAAGGTCTTATTACAATGTCCTCATTATTCACCTGAACTATTAAACCAGTTTTTCTATGATGGATTGAGACAAACATTCCAATACATGATAGACAATGCGGTAGGTGGAGATGTCGGTACACTTACTGCACAAGAAGTGTATGATCTATTTTAAATGATAGGGAATAATTCACACACGAGCTAAAAAGAGTTGAGACAAGAAAATTATCTCTAATAGCGAATTTTCACAAAGATTAGAAGAATTGACCAAAGAAATTCAACTTCTTAGAAGTAATTTTCCGACCAAACGATCTGCTGAAACTTGTGGTGTATGTGGAGTATACGGTCATGGAGCTAATATGTGTAATGCAGTTCTTGAATTAGCACAACCTGATGAGCAAGTTAAATGTTATTCAAAACTACCAACCTTGCCAACCTTCCCGAAATGATCCTTATTCAAACACTTATAATCCGGGATGGAGAAATCATCCAAACTTTGGATGGGCTAACACTAACGCCCATCCACCAAAACCAAATTCTCAATTTATACCAAGGCCAAATTATCCTTCAAATCAACCACCAAATCAAATTATGTATCCAATGAATCAAGTTCCTAATCCACCAGCTTATCAAACGAATCAACCTTCAAACCTACCACATCAATCATCTTTTGAAGAAACTTTAAACAATTTCACACAATCTACATCACGACGTTTTGAAATGATAGAATCCAACTCAACTAAATTAGATATAACAGTAAAATGATTAAACACTACGATTGGACAATTGGCAACCCAAGTGGGAGATTTAGCCAGAAAATTCAAAAAAGGGAAACTTCCTAGCCAGCCAGAACAAGCTCAAGCCATCACAATACTCAGAAGTGGAAGAGAAGTCGATAACAAGATAGAACCTCCAGAGATGCTGGATGATAAGGCCAAACTGGCAGTAGAAGATAAAGAAGAATACGATCCTAAAACAAGAAACTCTCTTCATAAATATTCCAATGCTTATAAACCACCTATTCCCTTCCCAAGCAGATTAAGAAATGAAAAACAAGATAAGCAATTCCAGGCTCTTTACCAAATGCTTTCAAAAGTAAATGTCAATTTACCTCTAATTGATGATATACAAAATGTTCCGGACTTTATAAAATTCTTTAAAGAGGTATCATCTAAAAAACGAAACTATTTTGAAAATGAAAAGGTGATTGTCTCATAAATAGCAAGTAAAATCTTTCAACCTCACCTTCCTCATAAAGAAGATGATCCAGACTGTTCTATAGCAAAATTACTTTAAGAAATGGTAAAGAAACTTTTGGATTGCTTGATCTCGGAGCCGGGATAAATTTAATGCCATACTCGTATTTAAACAACTAAAACTTGGAGACCGAAAACCAACTAGAATGTGCTTACAACTCGCAGATAGATCTATCCGATACCAGGTGTCATTGAAGATATTCTAGTAAAAGTAGGTGGTCTAATAGTACCTGTTGATTTTGTTATACTCGAAGTTGGTGAAGTATCTAATAATAATGACAATGAACGCACAATTTTATTAGGAAGACCAGTTATGGCTACCACAAACACATTAATAGATGTGAGAAATGGAAGAGTTACTATGTCAGTTTTAGGTGAAATGGTTATTTTTTCTATAAAAGATATTAATCCCATCCCTACCACCTCTTTTTCTGAAAATTGCTTTTTTGTCGATGATATTGATCTTGTCGTTGAGGATATTTTTAGAGAAGAATCAGCTATTAATGATAATTATCTTGACTTCGTGGAAGACGATCTCGAAATAGAGGTGGGAGTGGAGTTATTTGCACTTACTGAAGGGAAATTAGAAAAATTTGAACCCAACTTACAAAAAACTGAACCCCAAAATTTTTTAGAATTAAAAGAACTTCCTAAACATCTAAAATATGTGTTTCTAGAAGAAGAAAACAATAAGCCTATCATCATCTATGCTGAACTTACGAAAGATGAAGAAGATGAGTTAATCAAAATTCTAAAATAATTTAAAAATTCCATTGGATGGGGATTATGTGATATAAAGGGAATTAATTCTTCAACGTGTATGCATAAAATTATCCTAGAAGAAAAGTAAAACCAACAGAGAAGCACAAAGACGTCTGAATCCTAACATGATGGACGTGGTAAAGTTAGAAATTTTGAAACTTATCACCGAGGATATAAGCTATCCTACTGCAGATAGCGAATAGGTGAGCCCAGTACATGTTGTACCAAAAAAGAGTGGAATTACTGTAGTTGAAAATGACAAAGGAGAAATTATCCCTACTAGAGTTACTACAGGTTGGCGAATGTGTATTGACTATCGCAAACTTAATGCAGCAACCAAAAAAGATCATTTCTCCTACCATTTATTGACCAAATGTTAGATAAACTTTCTGGTCATAAATTCAATCGCTTTCTTGATGGTATCAGGATACTATAAAGTAGAAATTGCACCATGGAATCAATAAAAAACAACCTTCACTTGTCCATTCAGAACATTTGCTTTTAGAAGAATGCCTTTCGGGCTTTGCAATGCGCCTGGAACTTTCCAAAGGTGCATGTTTTCTATTTTTTCCGACATGGTAGAAGATTTTATTGAGGTATTTATGGATGATTTTCCATTTTTGGATCATCCTTTTCTGATTGCCTCAATAAATTATCTAAAGTCCTACAAAGATGTATAAAAAGTAATTTAACCTTAAGCTGGGATAAAAGCCATTTCATGGTGAATAGTGTAATATCCGCATTTTTCTTTTTCCCAGTACTTTTCGATTTGGTGCTTTTCTTGTCTTGGTGGCTCATGTGTAACCGTATGTGTATCTCGAGAATACTTATTTTCGGATTTATTTTAATCAATTCCGCAATGGTTAACTTCTCCGTCGCTTATTGATCCAATTCTCGTAATTGTTGTTCGGAACTACCGTTTCGGGGTTGCCGTGAATCCATTGTATGTTATCATGCATATTGCGTTGTTCCGTTTGATGCTTCGGTCGTGTTTCGATGTTTGAGACCATTGTTATCCTGTGCCTAACGCGTGCTAATATTATTGTATAGCGCACGCTAAGCATCCTTCAGTAGCGCACGCTAGCGAGTTGAGCCCTGGCAGTGGCAGTGAGCCTGTTTCTGATCTCAGTCCTCTGGACTACTGGTTTGGCACACGCTACGTTTGTTCTAGCGCACGTTATTGTCGAGACAGTCTGAGCACACTATCCAGACATTCGAGGATAAGTTGCGTGCTTGTGATCTCGATTGGAGCAGTCACTGGGAGGAGCATTTACCATTGATCGAATTCACGTACAACAACAGTTGGCACGCGTCGATTCAGATGGCACCGTATGAGGCGCTTTATGGGCGGCGATGTCAATCACCGATTTGTTGGAATGAAGCGTCCGATTTGGTTGGGACCGAACTGGATATCGCTTTAGAGACGAGGCAGAAGGTGGAATTGATTCGGGAATGGATGTTGGCTGCTCAGAGTCGACAGAAGTCATATGTCGACGTCTGTCGTCGACCTTTGGAGTTCGAGGTGGGAGACGAAGTTTTGCTAAAGGTGTCGCCGACGAGGGGAGGTTTTCGCTTTGGAAAGAAGGGGAAGTTGAGTTCGAGGTTTATTGGACCCTTTGAGATTCTCGAGCGAGTCGGTGAGTTGGCATACCATTTGGCACTACCTCCGGCCTTGAGTCACGTTCACAGCATTTTCCACGTTTCCCAGCTGAGAAAATATGTTCCGGATCCTAGTCACGTCATCGACTATGGTGAGCTCGATGTCTCCGAGGATATTACCTTCGAGGAGCATCCCCTGAAGATTTTGGAGCACCGTGAGAAGCGACTGAGGCATAAGACCATTCCTTTGGTCAAAGTGTAGTGGTCGAGGTATGGTGTCGAGGAGGCAACTTGGGAAACCGAGGATAGAATGCATACTAGGTACCCCGAGTTGTTTATTTCTTAAGTTTCGGGACGAAACTTACTTTTAGAGGGGTAGAATGTAATATCCGCATTTTTCTTTTTCCCAGTACTTTCTCGATTTGGTGCTTTTTTTGTCTTGGTGGCTCATGTGTGTAACCGTATGTGTATCTTGAGAATACTTATTTTCGGATTTATTTTACTCAATTCCGCAATTGTTAACTTCTCCGTCGCTTATTGATCCGATTCTCGTAATTGTTGTTCGGAACCGCCGTTTCAGGGTTGCCGTGAATCCATTGTATGTTATCATGCGTATTGCGTTGTTATGTTTGATGCTTTGGTCGTGTTTCGGTGTTTAGGACCGTTGTTATCCTGTGCCTAACGCGCGCTAATATTATTGTATAGCGCACGCTAAGCATCCTTTAGTAGCGCACGCTACGCTTGTTGGTAGCGCGCGCTAGCGAGTTGAGCCCTGGCAGTGGCAGTGAGCCTGTTTCTAATCTCAGTCCTCTGGACTAATGGTTTAGCGCATGCTACGTTTGTTCTAGTGCACGTTATTGTCGAGGACTAGCGCACGCTAGGTGTCCGGTAGCGCGCGCTAACGCGGCAGTCCAGTACTGGACAGTTTACTCCTGGACTCGGTGAGGTGCCCAGGTAGCGCACACTACAGCCCGATAGCGTGCGCTACTGAGACGCTGTTAGCGCACACAGAGTGGCCGGTAGCGCACGTTGATGCGGTCAGGTGAGTACTAGGCAGGTTACTTCTGGACTCGGCTGATGTCCAGGTAGCGCATGCTATGGCCCGATAGCGCGCACTATCGAGAGGCAATTAGCGCATGCTAATTATTTAATAGTGCACGCTAACGGTCCAGAACTTTAGGTCCTGGACTGGGGTGTTAACTTTCTGGACTGGAGTTTCACCCGTTAGCGCACGCTAACTTTTAAAGGTTAGCGCACGCTAACGCTCCCTGGCTATAAAAACCAGGGAGTTGACCCGGAACAATTCATTTTTTTCTTCTTTCCTTCTTCCACCGCGAGCTGGGCGATTCGGGCGACTTGGGCGATTGGAGTGGGGCGATTTTCATCATTTATTCAAGATATTGAGTCTCTAACACCAGATTATCATCATTTAATCATCTTCTACCTCTTGAATCAAGCTAAATCTTCTGGAACCCTATTTTGGGGGAGATTTGGGGGTTTTCACGTTTCGTCCGATTCGTTCCGTTTTGTTGGTTAATTCATGATGAATATGATTAATCTCATTGATATCCTTAGTTTTCTACAAATCCATGGTATATTTCGTGGTTTTGCGTAATCGAGAGGGTTTGGTTGTGGTTCGCCCTCATTGTTATTTTTATACGAATATACATGAATCGTAGGCGGGTTTTCGGGAGTATTTCAATTCCGTATTCGATTGAAATGATTGTGATCGTACTCTTCGAATCGTTAGGTTCGGTTTCGTTGGTTCCTAGCGTTCGTCGGTGATTTTCCTTTCCGTTTGTTGCGTCGTCAATTATTCAAGGCAAGTATTTTCGGAAACCTTTATGCTTAACATGAAATGGTGATGTATATTGTGTGTGCTTTGCTCACCTGGGGAGGGTCCGACGGGGCTTAGAGGGAATCCAATGGTATAGCCCTGGATTCACGAGTTTGTTTCGCTATCCAGCTCGGGAGGGTCCTTAGAGGCCTCGAGCGGGATCAATGGTATAGCCCTGTTCCCAAGGCAAATTGATTGACTGTTTATTTCCGGAAAAGACATGTCTGATTTTGGTTTTGAAATGAATTTGGTGCATTGTACTATGAAATTTGTAAGCGAATGGTTTGCCTTGATTACTTGTACTAGCTTAATTGCTAACCCCTTTGGGACCCGTTTCGGGGAAATTCTTGTTATGGATTTCAGGTTATGTTCAGCCGGACGAGCGGGTGTTGGGACAGTAAGAGGATGCCGGCCAGGGTCGTTGACATGTACATTTGATTCTTTTTATTTACGTTGTTCTTTTCGATATGGTTGTGTTCTGCTTTATAAACTTATAGATTGTACTCGCGAGTACTTAGGCTTTTCCCTTCGGGTTGGAATTTGTATTCGTCGAAGTTATGTATGTTTGACGGTATTGATCATTCCACCGGTTGTACCAGGCGTGTTATTTGATTTTCATTTGGATGATGCGTGTTTTTACCGTGGGAATTCGTGTCTAGCCTGGTGGGTCCCATGTAGGAGCCCACGACACTGTAATATACCTTGAATATCTCGGGGTGTTACAAATAGTGGGATTATCTTAGGACATATAGGGGGCGTTTGGTTCGCAGAATAATTTTTGAAGGAATGAAATCTTTCAAAGGAATTCGAATGTGGAAGGAATTGGAATGGAATCTTTCAATCTTCACCATTTCATGGTGAATAGTGGGATTGTCTTGGGACATATAGGGGCGTTTGGTTCGCAGAATGATTTAGGAAACAGATGTAACCTGTCAAATGAATGGGAATCTGTCTGTATGGTAAACTAAGGAATTGGAATGAAATAGTGAAGATTGACAAAAATGCCCTTTTTGATAAATATTTTATTTATTTTTTACATATACTTATAATAAAATTAATATTTCATCTGAAAAGATTGGTGATTAAAATATATTTTGAATATTAATATTTAATATTAATATTAATATTTTTAATTTTAATATTTATACGTAAAATTTCTCAATAATATTAGTACTAAAATTAATATATTTAAAATATATAAATACGTATATTTTTAATATTAATATATTAATATTTAATACTTAATAATTTTAATATTAATATTTCTCAATATATTTTTAATATTAATATTAATATTTAATATTTTTAATATTAAAATTAATATTTGTACATAAAATTTCCCAATATTAATATTAATACTAAAATTAATATTTTGAAAATACGTAAAATATGTAAATACATCATATTTTTTATATTTTTAAAATTAATATTAATATTTAATATTTAATATTAATATTTCTCAATATATTTTTAATATTAATATTAATATTTAATGAGAATATATTTGTCATTTGCAAATTTTGGGATGGAATGGATTTCAATTCCATCCATTTTGAGAAGGAATGATCAAATTCTTATTTGAAGGAATATTGAGATTTCAATTCCATTCCTTCGGTAACCAAACATCACAATGGAATTCGGTCAATGGAATCGACCATTCCAATTCCGCCCAATTCCGTCGAAATCCGACGAACCAAACGCCCCCATAGTCTCTACTTAAGGAATTAAGGTTGATAAAGCTAAAATTGATGTAATTGAAAAATTACCTTCTCCAACCAATATTAAAGGTATTAGAAGAAGTTTTATTGGGCATACTGGCTTTTACAGAAGATTTATAAAAGATTTTTCAAAAATAAGCCAACCTTTGTGTAAATTACTTTTTAAAGATGCCCTTTTTATCTTTGACGAAAAATGTTTAACCACTTTTAATACCCTAAAAGAAAAGTTAATTTCAGCTCCTGTAGTTATTTCACCAGACTGGTTAACGTACATCGTGTACTCTACTATGCTAGTTTTACCCTCAACGAGGCACAAGTAAATTACACGACCAGGGAAAAAGAGTTGTTAGCTATAGTTTTTGCCCTCGACAATTTACGATCTTATATCGTAGGGTCAGAAGTAATAGTGAAGAGTGATCATGAGCATTAAAATATTTACTAAAAAGCCACAAGCTAAACCAAGACTAATCAGATGGATTTTAATGTTGTAATAATTTGACGTAGAAATCAAGGGTAGAAAAGGGAGCGAAAATGTGGTAGCTGACCATTTCTCACGACTCATAATTAAAGATGACACTCTTGCTTTGCAAAAGTACGATACTATCCCTGAATCACTTCCTCATGAACAACTTTTTCAAATTAATACAACTCCTTGGTATGCTGATATTGTGAATTACCTTGCATGTGGAACGTTAAAAACTGGCTTATCTTTTCAAGAAAGAAAAAGATTTCTCTTCACTTGTCGAAGTTATTTTTGGGATGATCCTTTCTTATTTAGAATCGGTAAAGCTGATATTATAAGACATTGTATTCCCGAAAGTGAACAAGAAAATATTTTGACATTTTGTCATGAGTATAATTGTGGAGGATAAGTTGGAGGTCGTAAAACTGCTTTTAAAATTCTCTAATCAGGGATGTACTGGCCTTCACTTTTCAATGATGCACATCAATTTTATATTTCATGTGACCGATGTCAATGAATAGGAAATATTAGAAGAAGAAATGAAATGCCTTTGACAAATAACCTAGTTATCGAAATTTTTGACGTATGGGGAAGCGACTTCATGGGGCCATTCCCTAAGTCATTTAATTTTGAGTACATCCCGGTCGCAGTTGAATATGTGTCCAAATGGGTGGAAGCTATTCCAACCCGAACTAATGATGCTCAAACAGTTTTAAAATTTGTGCAAGAAAACATTTTAAGTCGTTTTGGCTTTCCGAGAGCAATCATTAGTGATGGGGGATCCCATTTTTGTAACAAGCTTTTTCAAAAACTGATGAAAAGTACTATATTAATCATAAAATAGATACTCCTTACCATCCCCAAACATCAGGACAAGTGGAAAGGAGTAATAAGTAGATTAAAGGAATCCTCAAAAAAATAGTACAACCTTCAAGGAAAGATTGGTCTGTTAAGTTGAATGACGCACTATGTGTCAGGAATACTTGCTAGATTTTAATGATGTCATCCCTGTATTATGATTTATTCAAATGTATGCTCTAAGTACTTGGCATTGTAAATAAGAACCAAATGAGTATCTTCTATAAGCCATTGAATAGGCTAAGTTTGATCAAGAGTTAATCAGTTAAAAATCGGCTAAGTATAGAACTGCCAAAATATCAGATAAGTCATCAGGCGAGTTCTTTATCAGGCGAGTTTTGGTCAACAGGAATATCAGAGAGGTTTGAGCAAAACACTGTAGCAGCCGAGGTGCAGACAAGTAATCATCAGGCGAGATAACTTCAGCCTAGTTTTTGGTCAACTCAACAGGTCAGAGAAGTTTGATCGCAGGTGAGATAATCAGATAAGTTGTTGGCCACTAAGTATATAGTATACAGCTTGGAAAAGTGTTAGTACAATAAGCTGTACGATTTTCGAATGTGAGTGCGTAGCAGAAGTTCGCTTAAGTGAGTTGATATAAATACAGCAACTAGGCTTTCTCCTGTTAGCTTGGTGCGTACCGAGTTTTGCAATGTATACTTATATAAGTCACAGTTATGAAAACAATAAGGGCAGAAGGAGAATAACGCAGAGTTTAAAGTGGTTTGAGGTAAGCCCCTCTACGTCCACTTGTCCTCCACACAGGAGTAAAAATATTTATTATAATCACTACATACACAACTACGTGACTATAACTAAACCTCCCAATGTATCGTTAACATAGATTGATAAAAGGGCTGAAGCTGTTCGCCGTTCACACAGATTGGCTAGATCTTGTTCTTGAATTGCTTCTTCACACACAATTGGAAGCTTCGTCTACAATGCTTATTCTTCACACACAGTTCCGAATGAGCAAGGCTTCTTCAGCCCACACAGGACTGATGGATTCTCAACGATTATAGGTAGAACACTTTTGAATAGCAGCTTGATCCTTTGATTCACAATAGCTGTATGCTGTGATGTTCTTGTTGAGGACAGTATATTTCTTTCCTGAATGATACGTTGTATGCTTGAGAAATATACTTGCTCTTGATCTTGAGGAGTTTATGCGAGAATATGAATATCAAGAGTTTTAGCTTGTTCTAGAGTAGTTCGTATCAAGAGTTCTGAAGTCCTCTAGCTTGGGGCTATTTATAACCTGGAAAATCCATCCGTTATAAATGTAGCTATTGCTAGTTGGTGAGATGTTGACGTCTGTTGCTTGATTGGCGGCTTTGCTGAATATTTAAATTAAAGCAGATTGCATTTAATGCTTGACATCCTTTCTGTCTTCGCATTAGATACTCTTCAGCATGCTCAGAGTTGTCTCTCTCCAGCTGCATTAAATGATGTCCTATCAGCAATAAATGCTACTTTAACCGTGAATACTTTATGGATAAACAAAGTGTATTTCACAACGGTTTAATGTATTCTTTAATCGGGCCTGTCGGATATGTTTTACTTTTCCCAAGTAAAACATCTTACAGCCTTACTACTGTATCCGATGCGATCAGTCTTTTGCTGTAGCCGTAGGATAGACTATGAGATCTTTCAATGTTGTATGGAAACGGCTGCATGGATGTTCCGTACAGCTTCCATACTTAGTGATATTTCGGCTCTTTTCGATTTCTTGAGACAACTTGCTGTATGTTGGCAATTATCAAAACAGGATCGTTTATCCCAACAATCTCTCCCTTTTTGATAATGCCAAAACCTCTTAAAGATAACATCTTGATCCAGAGAGGCTGACTTCTTGGTATTCTGTCGAATGATTTAATCTTTAGCACTTAGTCTAAAAATGTGAACTGCTCGCAGGCAAGTTCTAAGAATATACAGGATTTGTGTATTACAACTTAAACTTATGATTGGCGCGCAGGCACAATCTTACAGTGTGATCTAGGTTGAATACAACTTAACCTATGAACTATTCGCAGACAAGTTCTTACAGCTTAAGACTTAACAAGTTTTATGCTTGTTTGTTTGCAACAAATAAGTTGAATTCGTAATCAAATAGTAAAACAGTAAGTGTAGATTACGAGCTGTTATCATTCAAGAAAAATTGAATTTTATTGATAAAGATCAAAATATTACAATGATTGAAGAAGAAAGATACAGAGATTGCATACTGCATGGATAAAACAAATAAGATGAAAAAGGAGCATCCAGGCTAATTACTAAAATGAGCATGCCTCCAAGGCCTCCTGTCGGGATCGTTGTTGGTTCCTCTCCACCAGTACTCCAGGGAATCCTTGCCTCGATATTGATAAATCGCTCTTCCTTAAGCCGATTAGTCGAAGGAAAGTATCCAATCATCGGGATGAGTGAGCCGATCACCTTTCCGGTGCCTAGATTTCATTGAAATTTGCAAGGGAAGCAATCCTTTTTCCCATAACCTTGCAAATTCATCTGCAGCCTCCGCCGGAGTCTTGAACTTGTTGAACATAGTGGACTCCTTGATGAGTTTGACAAAATATCTCATCAGTTCATTTCTCCTCTAGTTCTTCACTTCATCAGCTGTAGGCTGACGGTTGGCAGGCAGACGAATCACCGGGGGTCTTTGAACATTGTTCTTCCAAGGATAGATGGGGTCATGGAACTCCGGACGAGAGCCATGTATCTTGTATGCTTGTGCAGGCAAGGCCAGACGGCCTATTGCAGCAGCAACGCTTTCCTCTAATGCAGCGTCGAACTCTCTTTCATTCTCAATCCTCCATTGCCGGCCAGCCTCTCTGGCTTATTCCCCATTTTGGCATCGTCAAGATATGTGACCTTAGCATCAATGCTTTCGAGGATCGTCATAGCATTATCCTGTTTGGTCTCAATATGCGTGATTTTCTCAACAAGAGAACTGAGTACCAGGGACATGTCATCGATTTTCTCGTCATGTCACGATACCTGATCCGATCTCTTGGAGAGGCGGCGATTTGGCTTCGGATATGCGGAGCTTTTCCTGCTCTTGTTTGAGAATCTGTTCTGGGCGCTGTTGAAGTTGAGCAAGTGCTTGCTGTAATGCACTAGGCAATATGCGAAATGACTCTTCAACTTTTGTGATTTCTCTCTTTAAGCCACTCATCTCATCAATTGCAGTCTCTCGCATCCAATTGAGCTCTTTGCCAACATCATATAGTGCCTTCACAGTATCCTGCATGAACACTGTTTGGTGGCCGATTGCTTGGAATTGCTCTATCCGGGCCTCAGTTCGCGGAGAGCCGGGGTGCACTAAGTTCCCATCCTTTTCTCAGTTGATTTGACGCATGACCACATGATGACGAGGGTTTCGTGGTCTATCATCAGGTAGGAATCCGTTATCGGACTCGGATTTGGAGCTCACAGAGATTGGAGAAGCAGGGGCATCTTGCGTGGGCTTGGAAGATAGTTGTGCAGCATTGTCAGTCTAGGGGACAGGAGGGACTGATTCCTCCTATTCCGATTGGTTTTCTGTAGTCATGCAGACAGGAGGGACTGACTCCTCCTGCTGACTCTCAGCTTCCGCCTGCTCCGGCAGAGGGACTGATTACTCCTGCGGGATGGCACGGCTTCTTCTTCTTCAGGTTGGGCTTCCTGATCCGAAGATTCATGTTGGACCGGAGGGATTGAATCCTCCTGTAAGTTGTCCTTCACAGCTTCTTGTTGATGGGGAGGGGACTGATGTCTGTTCGAGGTCCCCTGACCCTGATAGTCTTGCATTCTGGAGATTTCCCTTTCGCTAGCCTCTTCACGACTCATTCTCAGACCAGTCTATAGAGCGTCGTCATCATCATTTGAGTCGGGATTAGATTTGGGGCTCTTAGGAGCTATGCCATCGGATTGGGACTTCCCTTTCAATCGAGCTTTTTATTTTGCCAGATAATAACTTGTGATCAGCTCTCGGCAAAAGTGGTTATCCCATTGAATCAAGACCCGGATATCTTGAGTATCCTTGACCTCTAAAGCAAAAGTTTCTTCTTCCTTCCACTCCTCCCAATTGTACAGGACATCGTACGGAGCTACCATGTAGTTCTTCCAAGCAACAAAGCGCTCAATGGCTTGTTCGTTGTGTACCTGGAGAAGAGTTTCGTTAATGACAGTAGTGGGGAAGGGACTCCGTATAGTATTTGGGTATACTGTAGGAATGGGATCAACAGGTGTGGGAGCCTGTTTTGGAGAGGGATCCCGAATAGAGGTTGGTACCCTGCTGGGAGAGGGATCCTGTATGGGTGTGGGATCCCTTACAGGAGAGGCGGCTCTCGGCTCCGAACAGGCAGCCGATTCTCCAGTTCCTTCCAATTTGGCAAATAATTGGTCATCCGTCATAGCCGCCACTGGCTCGGGATCTGCAGACTTTTCAGTGTTGTACAGCGGGTTGTGCCATAGTTGGGACATCTACATAGATCGTTGTAATCTCTGTAGCCTTTGCTTTGGAAGCCCTCTTCAGCTTCTTCTTCGGCTTCTCTGCAGTAAGCAGTGATTTACTGTGAGATGCACTTCTCTTTCTTTTCTTCTCGCCACTTGCAATCCTGTCACTGACATCCCTTGGATTTTCACAGATAGGCATTGTGTTGGCATGGGGTATGCTTGAGAGTAGACCATCCTTGTTGAAGGCGGTGGGCTTGCTTCCACCTATGAACTTTCCAGGGCCAATTTTCTGGGCGTTGCGAGACTGTGGTACGCCACATCGAGTGAGAATGTGGTTAAAGATGAGGCCAAAAGTGTTCTTCTGAGTTCTAGGCTTCGCGGCCTCTTCCTGTAACCTCTTCAGAAAAATCTGGCACCAGTTTACTCGTTCTCCAGACATGATGGCGACCATCATTTTGAAATGCAGATGTGTGCACATTTCAAATGCGCCAGTTCTGTTCTCAATAACACGACAACAGAAATCGTGTAAATACATATATGGCAGGCAAAATCTTTTCTTATGACAAGATGGGGGGACACTCTTGTCAGAACCGTCACCCGTGTATAGTCCCCAATAGGCGGTGAGAAGTTCCTCCGACCCAAAGGTCTTAAGCTCCTCCATTTTTAGGCCATTGGACGGCAGCCTGAAGATGTTTTCCATAAGTTCACGGTCAACGCAGATCTGAACTCCGCGGACGGTAGCAGAAATATCAGACACATCTCCTCCTCTTTTCAAAGAAATAAACTTGATGGATGCATCAATGTAGAATTCCTCCATGATGAGTTCATCATAGAATTCAGCGCGCTAGCTTCCAAGGCGGTACATACATTGTTGCTTGATTCTTGACACGACATGTTCCATGCCGCCAAGGTCCTAAACCTAAGTTTGAATCCTTTCCATGACAACAGATCGGACGAAGTGAGTCCATCAATGATGTTTTCCCTTTTCTTCATTGACTGAGAGGAAGTCTGGGAAGATGACATTGATTTGCAGAGAAGATTTTGAAGAATCAAAGAGAATGAATGCAGTAGAGTGCAGAAAGCTATGTAGGTTGTTTTCTCTTAGACTCGTCTAATATGCAGAAAGCGTAAAGAGTCGAAGGGAGCAAGATACAATCCTTTTATAGTGTGCATGGGAAGATTAGAGTTTTAAAACAGTGAACGATCAGATTTAAAGGTGGGAACAGTCTTTTAAAAGAACGAACAGGATGGAGTGAGAATAACTTGTACGTCTTATCCATATGTTTTGAAATGATAACTGGTCCCACTTCTGACAATTCGACTTACCTCATTGCACTAAATGGCAGTTTGAATGTATTGAAATTGCGGCGTTTGAGATAGTGAAATCCAGATATCGTGTAAAACATTAAATAATAAAACATTTGAAGTTTAAAATAAGGCATGTGGACTTAAACTGTTTTCAGTACAAATAGAATAATACTATATATTAATTGACGTCCGAGTGTATGTACTGTATCCGCATATAATACAGTGTTCCCCCTTAAAGCTACATATAGGATTCAATTCTTACAGCAATGTTTGGATTAATATTGTATTCATGGGTCGTACTGTATTCCCCCTTAATTAATGCACACGTCAGCTGTAGGAAGTTTTAATGCCTTCTTTTGTCCTATAGTGCTATCTGACTGTCTGAGTGTACAGTTAATTAACGGTGGATACTGTATTCTTGGATCTTACAACATTCCCCCTTAATTGATGAGTAAAAGCATAAAAACTTACAGGGAGTCAGGCTGTAGCATTCCTAATTCTTGTCGAAGCATACAGAATCTGGTTGTGCTGAGAAGTTTTGTAAAGATGTCCGATAACTGGATGTATGTATGAACTTTCTCGATCCGAACATCCTTGTTCTCAACATGATTCCGGATGAAGTGATGCTTCATATCAATATTCTTAGTTCGCGAGTGCAATACAAGATTGTGCATTATTGCAATTGAACTTGTGCTATCGCACATGACCGGTGTTTCTTTAGCAATGATTCCATAATCTGATAGTTGTTGTTGCATCTAGAGAATCTGCATACAGCAACTTCCAGCAGTATAGTATTCCGACTCAGCTGTAGAAAGCGAGTTTGCCAATTGCTTCTTCCTGAACCAGGACATAAGTCTAGGTCCAAGAAAGTGACAAGTACCGCCTGTACTCTTCCTATCTATCTTACAGCCACCGATATCTGAGTCGCTGTAGCCAACCAATTTGAATCCACCTTCCTTAAGATACCACAGTCCTGCATCCACTATTCTTTTCATGTACTTAAGGATTCATTTGGCTATTGTGAAGTGTGATTCTTTAGGTGCTACTTGATACCGAGCACACACTCCTACAGCAAACTGGATATCTGGTCTGCTAGCTGTTAGGTACAGGAGTGAGCCTATTAGCTTCCTGTAAAGTGATTGATCAACCGGATTTACAGCTTCGTCAACACTAATTTGAACGGAAGTGCTTATTGGGGTTGATGATGATTTGGAGTTATTCATCCCAAACTTGTGGAGTAGCTCCTTGCTGTACTTCTCCTGATTGATGAAGATTCCTGTTGGCAACTGCTTTACCTACAATCCTAGGAAATAACTAAGTTCCTCATCATACTCATTTCATATTTACTTTGCATGAGATGAGAGAACCTTTGACATAAATCAAGGTTAGTGGAACCAAATATAATATCATCTACATATATTTGAACCATTAACAGGTCGTCTCCTTCCTGTATCTTAAATAGAGTCTTGTCCACAGCACCTTTCTCAAATCCATTATTAGTTAAGTACAGGGAAAGGGTTTCGTACCACGCTCTAGGTGCTTTCTTAAGTCCATACAGAGCTTTCTGTAGTCTGTATACAAGGTCTCCGCCTTCTGTGTTGACAAACCCTGGTGGTTGTTCAACATAGACTTCTTCGGCGAGGTCCCCATTCAGGAATGTGCTCTTAACGTCCATTTGATATATTATGAAGCTCTTATGGGCGGCAAAAGCTAAAATATCCTGATGGCTTCTAGTCTAGCTACATGGGCAAATGTCTCATCGTAGTCTATGTCTTCTTCCTATTTGTAGCCTTGTGCGACTAAACGGGATTTATTCCTAATAAGAAGTCCATTCTCATCCTTCTTGTTTCTAAATACCCATTTGGTACCAATTACAGCTTGATGCTCAGGTGTGGGTACTATATACCATACATTATTTCTTTCGAAACCATTAAGCTCTTCTTCTATTGAGGTGATCTAGTGAGAGTTGTTCAGGGTTTCATTGGTGGAAATAGGTTCGGATTGAGCTAGGAATACAGCTACGGTGCACATGGCAAGTCTTCTAAGTTCTGCTTGAGATTTCCACACAGAAAATGGAGATTTATCAGAATCAGCTTCTTCTTGCGCACACAGTATAGTCCCTTGTGTACTTTGTATTATCCTACGTGTAGTTACTCCAGCATCAATGTTTCCTATGATTAACTCCTGTGGGTGATCTCTCAACCATCTTTTGTCGGGTTCTAATTCAGCATCCCGTACTGTATCTTGACGTGCTGTAGTTTTAGCTTCAGCTTGTGCAGCATCAGCTTCAACTACTTCTGATCTTACAGCTACGGGGTTGATCTCAAAGTCGAAGATAGGTTCTATTAGAGTTGGAGGGTCATTAATGGAGATTTTGATATTCAGAGTCACATCTTGTACTCCTGTAGGGTCATGGTGAGGTTCATCGACCACCAGATGTACAGATTCCTCGACTGTCAGCTTCCTTTTGTTAAAGATTCTGAAAGCCTTGCTGACAGAGGAATATCCTTCAAATATCCCTTCATCTGACTTCTCGTCAAAGGTTTTCAGTTGGTCTTTCCCGTTATTCAGAACATAACATCTGCATCCAAATATGTGAAAATATGAAACTAGTGGAGTTTTGTTGTTCCATACCTCGTATGCTGTTTTGTTGTGATGTTGGTTGATAATACAACAATTTTGTGTATAGCACACTGTATTTGTTGCTTCACCCCAGAACCGATGCGGCAACTTGCTTGCGGCGATCATGGTTCTTGTTGCTTCTTTGAGTATTCTGTTCTTTCGCTCGGCAACACCATTTTATTGAGGAGTCCGGGCTGCTGAGTATTCGTGCTGTATTCTATTATCCGAACAGTATTTCTCTATAAAGTGGTCAGTAAATTCAGTACCTCTGTCGGAATGAATGGACACGATACTCAACCCTTTCTCATTCTAAAGCTTTCTCAGGTGCTCAGGCAGCTTTGTTGTGGTTTCCTTCTTCTTGCTCAGAAAGATAGTCCAAGCATACCTGGAATAATCATCAACAATTACTAAACAATATTTCTTACCTCCCAAAATTATAGGGTCTACAGGACCATAGAGATCCATATGTAGCATATCCAGAACTCTATGAGTGAATAGGTATGATTTGCTTTTCAGGGTGGTTTTGACTTGTTTGCCTTTCTGATAGGGTCCTCAGACGCTGTCTTTTTAGAATGACACATCGGGCAAGTCTTTAACCATTCCCTGTTTGGCGAGCTTGTTGATTGTCTTGAAGTTGACGTGAGACATCCTATTGTGCCATAGCCAGCTTTGGTCTGCAGTGCCTTTAGCAACAAAACATGGAATTGTGGAGCTCGTAGGCTCCTAGCCAGCAATATACATGTTACCTGACCTGCTTCCTGTGAGCACAACTTCTTTGGTCAGAATGTTCTTGACTCTACAGTGATCTATATAGAATTTAACCGAGAACTGTTTGTCACAGAACTGGCTAATACTAAGTAGATTGTATTGTAAGCCTTCAACATAAGCTACATCGGTGACTTTGAACTTTCCTACAAGAACGTCTCCCTTCCCTCTTGTTTTTCCTTTAGATTTTTCACCGAAGTGCACTTTTGGACCGCGACCTTCTACATAATCTGATTGCTTACTTCTATCTCCTGCCATGTGCCGAGAACATCCACTATCAAAGTACTAGATGTCCTTCTCTTTGATGTCCTATAAGCAAAGAAATTAAGTAGATTTAGGTCCCCTTTGATTGTTGGGTCCTTATGCGTTAGAGCCTTTTGGTACCCAAATTTGCATGACAACAATTGGCTTGTTGTGGGTTACTTTTGGTCCATTCTTGCGATGTATATTTGGGTCAGGCACGTAGTCGTTGTAACCTTGGTAATTATGATGCATGAAAATCGAGGGTTATTATTATTATTCTAGTACGAATGCTGTCTTGGAGGTGGAGCCATTTTATTAGGCCTTACAGCTTGCCTTATGGGTCTCCAGTTGGATTCCCAAAGTTGTTGCTGATATTGTGCAGCGACCTTCTTTCTTTATGGATAACGGGGTTCCCGTATCCAATATCTAGGCGCACTGTACTGTTGGAAGTACTACTGTGCAGGCCTTTGATATTTAGATACAACCTTCTTTCTGAATGGTTGTTGGCACTTTTGATATGCTCGCGGAGCATGCTGTTGGTTTCACCTTACAGGTCTGGGTGGCTGAGGTTTTTGCTGTCTGTGATATGAACATGGTGGCGGAATCGCAGCCTTTGCTGTACGCGGGGCAACTATTACCTTTATGGGACTCGGGGTCTCTTCAGGTACAGGAATGGGTTCCACCCCTGACAAACACTGTACTGGTTTTCCCTTTATTGGAGAATGAGTTGTATCCTAAGACACTTTTATCATGAGCATGTTGCCCGGTGCTTAGAATTTCTTCCATTCATTTTGGAGGATTCGAATGATTTCAAGATTGTCTCTAATTCTCCTTCTCGTTTCTCGAGAGTTTTCACTTTGGCTTCGAGTAGAGCGAAATCTTTTGTCTTGCTCTAATTATGAGACTTGGTCTCATTTAGATCGTGGGTAAGTTGATGATTGCTCTCCATGAGGTTTTCGAGTGAGACTTCGTTGTTTTCACAATCGATAAACATGTTTTTGTAGTTAATTTTCAGCAAGTCATTTTCTTCTTTCAGCTCTAAGTTAGAAATTTGAAGCTGTATGTTTTCTCATTTCAAAATCTCATGGGCCTTTTGAATGTTTTTGAATTCATTCATCATATTTTCGAAAGTATGAGATGCATTTGCAGGAGTATTGGATGTTGAGCTTACCTCATCATCGTTGTCTTCGTCGTCCTCTATTTCTTTGGCCATAAAGCACATATAGGCTTTATTTTCGAGCTCATCATCAGACGAGTCACTGTTAGTGACTGCCTGAAGACACTCCTCGGACTTGGTTTATGCGGGTGAGGCTTCTGATTCGCCAATCAAGGCCTTGAGCTTGTTTTTCCAAGCACGCCTGCTTTCATCTTTTTCATGTTTCTCGGCTTCCGGTAACTTTTGGACTTTAGGGTGCGGACATTTATTTGCATAATGTCCTGGTTTCCTACAGTTGTAACACAGATTAGAATCACCAGAAGGAGATTCGGAACTTACCTTGTTGAAGGGCTTGGGCCTGAAGGGAGTCTTTCCAGACAGTTTGATGAACTTATTGAATTTATGCATAAGAGGAGCCATTTCATCTTGTGACAGTATATCATCATCATTGTCATGTCATCAGTCTTAAGGGCAGATTTAGATGTGTTGGGCATGCTGTGTCTCCTGCTAGATACAGCGGCTAGAGCTGTAGTCTTGGCAGGTGACTCTTCGGCCTTCTCTCACCTGTCAATATCATACTCGAAAGCTTTGAGGTCAGAGAAGAGGTCAAAAGTAGAAATGTCATTAAGATTACATGACACACACATAGCTATGGTTTTAATGTCCCATCGAGCATGGAGTGATCTAAAAAATTTCAAATTTTTCTCCTTTTAGGTATACACTTTACCCAATGCTTCAAGTTCACCAACAATTCCAGTGAATCTGAGGTCAAGCTCCTCAAGGGTTTCAGATGGTTTCATTTCAAATGATTCAAATTGCTGAGTGAGTTTTGAAATTTTTTTTTTAGAGCTCAGTTCCCTCACAAATCATCTTGAGTTTTTCCCAGATTTCTTTGACTGTCTTATAGCTCTTTACCTTCGAGAATGTGCCTTTGTCAAGAGTGACAAACAGCGCATTCTTAGCAACGTTATCAAGGTTAGCACGTTTGTGCTCGTAAGCTTTCCATTGCTCGTGCTCCTTCTCGAGCATTTCAGCATGAGGTTGGCCTTCTATCCTTGCGGCAGGATTGACCTTCATTATCTTGATAGGGCCATCTTGGATGACAAATATCATCTCCTCGTGCATGGCGGCAAGATGTGCTTTCATCCTGTTTCTCCAATCATCAAATTCGTTAATCGAAAACATAGGAACCTTGTTTATCATTGAGGTATCCATGGAGAATGTAGGAAAGATAAAACTTTTTTCAAAAATACTCCCTCCGTCCCACCGATCTTGGTTCATATTCCTTTTTGGGCCGTCCCAAGATACTTGGTCATTTCCTTTTTAAGACACATTTATCTTTAACAACTTTAAATAATATATATTTATACCATTACTTTATACACTACTTTTCAGCTTTTCTTAAATCCCGTGCCGAAAAGCAAATGCTCAATATGGGTGGGACGGAGGGAGTAGGTGATTTTAGGATCTGATTCGGTTAAAAATACGACTGATTCTTTTTAGAATCAACCTCTCTAATACCACTTGTTGGCCACTAAGTATACAGTATACAGCTTGGAAAAGTGTTAGTACAACAAGCTGTACGATTTTCGAATGTGAGTGCATAGCGGAAGTTCATTTAAGTGAGCTGCTGTAAATACAACAACTAGGCTATCTCCTGTTAGCTTGGTGCGTACAGGGTTTTGTAATGTATACTTGTATAAATCACAGTTATGAAAACAATAAGGGCAGAAGGTAAATAACACAGAGTTTAAAGTGGTTCCAGGTAAGCCCTATACGTCCACTGGTCCTCCATATAGGAGTAAAAATATTTATTATAATCACTACATACACAACTACGTGACTATAATTAAACCTCCCAATGTATCGTTCACACAGATTGATACAAGGGCTGAAGCTGTTCTCCATTCACACAGATTGGCTAGAGCTTGTTCTTTACTTGCTTCTTCACAAATAGTTGGAAGCTTCGTCTACAATGCTTATTCTTCACACACAGTTCCGAATGATCAAGGTTTCTTCAGTCCACACAGGGCTGATGTAACACCCCCAAAATTTCCCGAGGTATTACAGCGCCGTGAATCGCACGTGGGACCCACAAGGCTAGTTTAGGAAATAGATAATTTAAGGAAATTACAATAAACGATAAGTCCATTGTTACATATCATGAAACCATAGGTTTTAAAAAGAAAAGCAATTCAAAGTTCGATTATTACACAACAGAGGTTTTTGAAATCAAATTTAATTTAAAAGTGTCAAGAGATTATTCCAACACCGTTCAAGTCTGACCGGACCCCTCGGGAATGTCCTGCACATGATTAACAAATTTACCTGGCACGACAAATCATGCCAGATAACCATGGTCATAGAATGCATACCAATAACAATTACTAGCAACGATATACACACTTCTACCAAGTACATTGCCATATAACCAACAGAGAATAGTTCATCACACTACCGATGTCGTCTTTCTCTTATATCACATAAACCCCGAGGTCGCAACCAAGGGCCACGAAAGTATCCACATGGGAATACCCCGGAACATAGGTGCCCAATTCGGGTCTTATCCCCTAACACATTTCCATACGGGTACCATACAGGTTTTATCCCCAACACATCGGCCCATTTATAACACATTTTAGAGAAAGACAACCGTCGGCATTTATCACAATGGCACATACATAAATACAATATTACAATAATATTAGCATTTCTCGAGCAAGATTTCACTTGCCTGTGATCCGGCGGTAGGTACTTTATGATAACTGGAATCCCCACGCCCGCTCGAGCTTACCCTAATCATGTAATATCCGATTAATGCCTCTTACGGATCATGATGGAGAAAGTTAGTCTCCCTTTCCCAACCGGATTCCTAACGTAGTCTTAATCACCAACATTAGTATCATTTTTCTAAGTTCATAAGCATTACGTTCCATTTACCATTCAATTCTACGATTTAACATTCAATACGTTAATTCGTCCTACAAGATCATCCCTACCACTATTCGGTTGGCAACAATTGACTATATCATAACCAAATCCCATACTACTAATCCAAGTCTATATTACGAGTACTACAATCGATAAACTATCATTTTACACAATGATTTCGGCTAACGATTCTCAATGACATTAATATTATTGAATTAATTTCCCTATTAACGTTTAACGTTGATCATCATTTTGCAAGAGTAAGCTACGACTAGTTTATCGAACAGTGACGAATTCCTACGAAATCCTTCTACAATTGATTCGTCGATTATATATGGTCCCAATGTAAATTAAGATGGAAGTTCTTGCATGTGATTGTTACAACGAGTTGTATGAAAATGAAATATACGAACAATGATAACTCCGATTCTACAAGTTCGTTTGTTTATATCGTCTACGAGATTTTAGCAAAATCTACCCAAATACCCGTAATCTAACGGGTAATAATCAATGGTATTGAAGAGATTACTTGAAGGGCCGATAGACTTACCTTAGAAGATGAAGAATATTGAAGAGAGTTGATGAATCCACAAGAACTATGAGGAGGAATGAAAAGTGGCTTGAATGACTTGGATAATCTTCACCGGAGCTCAAGAAACCACCTCCTTAATGCTAATTCAAGTATATGAGAGGCTAGAAACCGAGTATAAGGCTAGGAAATGCTTCAAGTTTGTCTTCTTGCAAGGTTGGGGTCGTGCAAATGAAGAGGGGAAGTGTTATTTTATAACACTCTGTTTGGATAACGTACGTTAATGACACATAGATTACGTACGTAAAGCTAGTTACATACGTAATGCTTCAAGACTAGCGTACATAAAGTACGTCCAGAGGCTACTGACTGAAATGTGCTCAACTGTTACGTACGTAAGTCGATGTTACGTACGTAAAGCTCCAGTCGGTAGCGTACGTTAGGTTTGGAGAATAGCGTACGTTATCAAGGGTTGACTCGTTTGTCCTCTAGCCCACCGAAAGTAGCTTCCTCCACGTCAAAACAAAGATTCTGGTCAGAAGACCAACTCACCCATTACGTACGTAAGATAGGAACCTTAACGTACGTAACACTTGAATTCTAGCGTACGTTAGGCATATGCTATAGCGTGCGTTAGATATTCAGTTCTTTAGCCACATAACACATTTTAACCATCTCGGGGTGACCGTCCTTTCCATTCGTCGTCAACAATTATCGGGGAACAAGACGTTGGCCACCGTCATATTCGCACTGACGATTGTCTAACGGCGTCAAGGCGTGTCACCTCCGTTACATCCACATCGCACAATTGTATAGCACTCAATGGAATACATAAATAGAAATGACGTCACATTACAAAAATTCACACAGTACAAAGTAATAAAGCATGAAATACCGGTGGTATTACATATCACCCCCCTTAAAAAATAGTTTCGTCCCGAAATTTAAGAAAATAACTCAGGATGACTCTCTTTCATGCTCGACTCGGTTTCCCAAGTCGCTTCTTCTATGCCATGGTGCGACCACTGAACTTTCACGAGGGGTATGGCTTTATTTCGTTACATCTTCATACGCCGATCAGAAATGGCGATCGGTACCTCTCTAAAGGTAGCGTCATCGGAAATTTCCACTTCTTCGAAATTGAGCTTGTGATCCGGATCATAGACATACTTCCTTAACTGGGAGACGTGAAAGACGTTATGCACTCCATCCAAATGCGGCGTAGAGCTAATCGATATGCGAGCTTCCCTACCTGATCCAATATCTCAAACGGACCTATAAATCTCGGGCTCAACTTGCCCTTTTGGCCGAAACGCCGGATACCCCGCATAGGTGATACTTTGACCCACACATGATCCCCGACCGCAAATTCTAATGGTCGCTGTCGGTTTACAGCATAAGATTTTTGCCTGCTCTGTGCGGCTAGCATGTGCTTTCGAACAATAGAGATCTTCTTAATGGATTCCTGGATCAGGTCTAACTTGGTGACCGCGGTGTCAGAAGCATCATCCCAGCATAACGGCAACTTGCATCTTTGCCCATACAGGGCCTCAAACGGGGCCATGCCTATGCTTGCATGCCAGCTGTTGTTGTACGAGAACTCCAATAATCCCAGATGTCTAGCCCAATCCTTACTCCAATCGAGCACACATGCCCTCAACATATCTTCCAAGGTTTGAATCATACGTTCGGTCTGTCCATCCGTCTGAGGGTTATAAGCCGTGCTAAAATGTATTTGGGTCCCCATAGCTTTATGGACGGCTTTCCAAAAATGAGACACATATCTGGTGTCCCTGTCCGAAATGATGGATGAGGGAACGCCATGCCGCCTTATGATCTCTCTGATGAAAATGATGGCCAATTGCTCTGTCCCGGTTGTCTCTTGAATAGGAATGAAATTTTCCGTTTTCGTCAACCGATCAACAATGACCCAAATTGTATCTTTTCCTCCCACCGCCGTTGGTAGCTTAGTGATAAAATCCATCGATATGCTTTCCCATTTCCACTCCGGGATAGGGGTTGCATGATTCCGGCTGGTCTGCGGTGTTCAATCTTCACTTGTTGGCATGTCATATATCGGGTGACGAATCTAGCAACTTTCCATTTCATATTCTTCCACCAAAAACTCTGTCAGAGATCTTTGTACATTTTGCTCGCTCCTGGGTGAATAGAGTAGGGAGTGGAGTGCGCCTCCTTCAATATAGTTTGTTTCAGCCCATCATTCGGCGGAATACAGATCCTATTCTTGAACCTCACCAAGTCACCCTGAATTTTATAGTCGGAAACATCCCCTCCCTCAATTATTGCACCAATCGCACGTAACTCGGGATCCTCCATCTGTGCTAAATGTATCTCATCTAGTAAGGACGAATGTATATTGATTGAGCACAATTGTCCTTGCCTACGTTGTATCCATACTTCGGTACTGCTTCTCCTGAGGTCTTGATGCAGTTCGGGTTGAACTGTTATGCTGGATACCATCACTTCTTGTGTAGTTTTCCGACTAAGAGCGTCGGCCACCACATTCGCTTTTCCGGGGTGATAGGAGATTTCCACATCGTAGTCCTTGATTAATTCCAACCAGCGCCTATGTCTCATGTTTAATTCTCTCTGAGTGAAGATATATTTCAAACTCTTATGATCCGTGAAAACCTTGCAAGTAACTCCGTAAAGGTAGTGCCTCCAAATCTTGAGGGCATGCACCCTTGCGGCTAGCTCCAAGTCGTGCGTCGGGTAATTCACTTCGTACGGCTTCAGTTTTCGGGATGCGTAAGCAATGACTCTGCCGTTCTGCATGAAGACACATCCTAGTCCGTGCTTAGATGCATCCGTATATATAATGAATCCTTCCATTCCCTGCGGTAACACTAGCACTGGAGCAGTAGTTAGCCTACTCTTGAGCTCGTCGAAGCTCTTCTGGCAGTCTGCAGTCCATACAAATTTGGCGCTTTTTCTCAGTAGGTTCGTTAACGGTCGAGCAATACAGGAAAAAGCCTCGACGAATCTTCGATAATAGCCTGCCAATCCTAGGAAACTCCTTACCTCCTTGACGTTCTTCGGTGGCTCCCAAATTATTATTGTCTCGATCTTTTGTGGGTCGACTTTGACGCCTTCTTCTGAGACAACATGTCCGAGAAAAGTTACCTCCGGCATCCAGAATTCGCACTTGGAAAGTTTCACATAAAGTTGGTGTTGCCTTAACACGCTCAGCACTTGTCTCAAATGTTCCTCGTGTTCCTGTCGGCTTCGGGAATAGATCAGGATGTCGTCAATAAAAACCACCACGCACTTATCGAGGAAATCAATCAAAACTCTGTTCATAAGTTCCATGAAAACGGCTGGGGCATTACTCAACCCGAATGATACCACAATGTACTTGTAATGTCCATACCTCGATCGAAATGCAGTCTTGGGTATATCTTCCTCCCGAATTCTCAATTGGTGATATCCGGACCGTAAATCGATCTTTGAAAACACAACTGCCCCTTGTAATTGATCTAAGAGGTCATCAATTCTTGGTAGTGGGTAACAATTCTTGATAGTAACCTTATTAAGCTCCCTGTAGTCGATGCACAAGCGTAGAGAGTTGTCTTTCTTCTTAACAAAAAGTACCGGTGCGCCCCACGGTGAGGTGCTCGGGCGGATCAACCCCTTCTCCAATAGATCTTTGAGTTGTATCTTTAATTCTTTCATTTCGGCCGGCGCCATCCTGTAAGGAGCTTTGGAAATAGGTCTCGTCCCCGGCTCGAGTTCAATGGAAAGGTCAACTTCTCGGTGTGGTGGCAGTCCTGGTAGTTCATCGGGAAAAATGTCTGGAAACTCATTCGCCACCGGAATGTTTGCGATCGTCAGTTGTGAAGTATCCTCCTGAAGAACATAACACCAATAGTACTCCTCTCAAGAGCTGCAGGAGACTTCCGATGCGAGAAGGCTGAGAGACCCTTTCGTACTAAAGTGTTCTCATCCTCTAATGACATGTGTGGTACCGTCATGAGCCGTAATGGAAATAGTCAAGTGGTAGGTGTCCAAGATTGTTTGTGCAATGGCATCCAGTCCATACCTAATATGATATCTTCATTCTAGAGCGGAAAGACCATAAGATTAGCAGTCCAACTATGATCGTTGATGCAGATCTGACAGTCTCGAACCTTTAGATCGCCGCCTATTCTACTACCCTCGGGTAGCTTAACAGTAAAGGACTCACAAGGTATACAAACAATATTTAAACGTTCAACACATTCCACAGATATAAATGAATGTGTGGCTCCGGTATCAAATAATACATGCACTGGCTGAGAGTTAACAAGAAGAGTACCTGAGATAGCTGGCGCGGACTGACCATCCGTAGCCCTCAACTCAAATACACGGGACGGCACTGACTCCGAAAAGGATGAAGCACCACCGCCACGCCCACGGCCTCGACCGACACCGTGTGGCGGTGGTTGAGTCTGATGTGATGGAGCTCGGTAGTTGGAAGCGGCAGGCATCCTGGGAGATTGCACAGAGCCTTGTTGACTCGGTTGAGAAACTGAATTCTGAGTGGGATTGGCCTGCCAGCAGTAACGAGACATGTGCCCACTCTTTCCGCAAGTGAAACATTTAGTAGCCGTCTTCTGGCACCGATCCTTAGTATGTCCGGACACGCCATAATTGAAGCAGTCCCTACGGTATGGCCGATCAGATGCGCCCTTTCTGTTGGTACGATGTTGCTGACTTAAAAGAAGATGCAGGTCTTGAGTTCGTTTTGTTGTTGCTCCCTGACTGAGCCAATGTCTTTTGCTTCTTTGAGTTATGTCCGGGATCGGTATTAACAACAGTACCGGCATAAGCTGTGACCACGTCTTCGTACGCCCTCAGGGTCGTGCAGTGGAATCCGGCAGCATACCTTTGTACGTCTTCTGGCAGCCTCTGTGCAAGGTGGCATATTCGTTGATCTTCTGATGGAACCATCTGCGAGATGTAACTTAGCTCGGTCTGGTAGGCCGAATGATCTCTGGTACTGGCATTTTCTGAGGTCCGGCACTGAAAAAGTCACGTGCGCGAGCGGTCCGGGCTGATCTGGGACAGTACTCGCTCCGCAGCAGTCGGGCAAATTCGGTCCACCCGACCACTCGGTCCTCTGGCCTGTAAGTCCTCCACCTGCGTGCGGCAGTGTCACGGAGTTGATTAATCCCTAACGGCACCTTCCGTTTATCTAGGCATCCGAACACTTCGAAAGCAGTCTCCATTTCGGAAATCCAGTCGTCCACGTGTTTCTCCCCTGCCCCGTCAAATAATGGAGGCCTAGCCTTTAGCATTTCTCCCAACCATCGGTCTCTTCCTGCGTTTACCTCCACATTGATAACCGGTATCCGTTCCGCTTGGTTGACCTGAGCAATCCCCATGGCGATAGCTTGGGCAAGGGCCTGAACAAATGCCGGGTCCATGCCTCCTGGGTTGTTATTTTGGCGTTCCGCCTCTTGATCGTTTTGAGCAATTGGTGGCGGCTGGTCCCCAGCAGGATGGGTCTCGGCAGTGTTCCTGTCCTCATTGTGGTTTGCGGCAGAACCCTGAACATCATTCACCACCCTCCTAGCTCCTCGGCGTGCCATTACTGACAGTATTAATCTAAAGCCAGTTCCATACACATTTTACAATTAAATGCAATACTTAGATAGAAAACACACATGTCACTTACTTCGTATTCCCATGAGGAGTTACGGTGGCTTGGGGTGTTGGACTGGAATAAATTTGAAATTTAGGAGAATTTTATTTAAACCAGGAGTTATGCTCTCTGATACCATTTTCTGTAACACCCGCAAAATTTCCCGAGGTATTACAGTGCCGTGAATCCCGCGTGGGACCCACAAGGCTAGTTTATAAAATATATAATTTAAGGAAATTACAATAAAACGATAAGTCCACTGTTACACATCATGAAACCAAAGGTTTTAAAAAGAAAAGCAATTCAAAGTTCGATTATTACACAACAGAGGTTTTTGAAATCAAATTTAATTTAACAGTGGCAAGAGATTATTCCAACACCGTTCAAGTCTGACCAGACCCCTCGGGAATGTCCTGCACATGATTAACAAATTTACCTGGCACGACAAATCATGCCAGATAACCAGGGTCAGAGAATGCATACCAATAACAATTACTAGCAACGATATACACACTTCTACCAAGTACATTGCCATATAACCAACAGAGAATATTTCATCACACTACCGACGTCGTCTTTCTCTTATATCACATAAACCCCGAGGTCACAACCAAGGGTCACGAAAGTATCCACACGGGAATACCCCAAAACATAGGTGCCCAATTCGGGTCTTATCCCCTAACACATTTCCATACGGGTACCATACAGGTTTTATCCCCAACACATCGGCCCATTTATAACACAGTTTAGAGAAAGACAATCGTCGGCATTTATCACAATGGCACATACATAAATACAATATTACAATAATATTAACATTTCTCGAGCAAGATTTCACTTGCTTGTGATCTGGCGGTAGGTACTTTATGATAACCGGAATCCCCATGCCCGCTCGAGCTTAACCTAATCACGTAATATCCGATTAATGCCTCGTACGGATCATGATGGATAAAGTTAGTCTCCCTTTCCCAACCGGATTCCTAACATAGTCTTAATCACCAACATTAGTATCGTTTTTCTAAGTTCATAAGCATTACGTTCCATTTACCATTCAATTCTATGGTTTAACGTTAAATACGTCAATTCGTTCTACAAGATCATACCTACCACTATTCGGTTGGCAACAATTGACTATATCATAACCAAATCCCATACTACTAATCCAAGTCTATATTACGAGTACTACAATCGATAAACTATCATTTTACACAATGATTTCGGCTAACGATTCTCAATGACATTAATATTATTGAATTAATTTCCCTATTAACGTTTAACGTTGATCATCATTTTGCAAGAGTAAGCTACGGCTAGTTTATCGAACGGTGACGAATTCCTACGAAATCCTTCTACAATTGATTCGTCGATTATATATGGTCCCAATGTAAATTAAGATGGAAGTTCTTGCATGTGATTATTACAACGAGTTGTATGAAAATGAAATATACGAACAATGATAACTCCGATTCTACAAGTTCGTTCGTTTATATTGTCTACGAGATTTTAGCAAAATCTACCCAAATACCCGTAATCTAACGAGTAATAATCAATGATATTGAAGAGATTACTTCAAGGACCGATAAACTTACCTTAGAATAGGAAGAATATTGAAGAGAGTTGATGAATCCACAAGTACTATGAGGAGGAACGAAAAGTGGCTTGAATGACTTGGATAATCTTCACCGGAGCTCAAGAAACCACCTCCTTAATGCTAATTCAAGTATATGAGAGGCTAGAAACCGAGTATAAGGCTAGGAAATGCTTCAAGAGTGTCTTCTTGCAAGGTTGGGGTCGTGCAAATGAAGAGGGGAAGTGTTATTTTATAACACTCGATTTGGATAACGTACGTTAATGACACAGAGATTACGTACATAAAGCTAGTTACATACGTAATGCTTCAAGACTAGCGTACGTAAAGTACGTCCAGAGGCTACTGACTGAAATGTGCTCAACTATTACGTATGTAAGTCGATGTTACGTACGTAAAGCTCTAGTCGGTAGCGTACGTTAGGTTTGGAGAATAGCGTACGTTATCAAGGGTTGACTCGTTTGTCCTCTAGCCAGCCGAAAGTAGCTTCCTCCGCATCAAAACAAAGATTCTGGTCGGAAGACCAACTCACCCATTACGTACGTAAGATAGGAACCTTAACGTACATAACACTTGAATTCTAGCGTACGTTAGGCATATGCTATAGCGTGCGTTAGATATTCAGTTTTTTAGCCACATAACACATTTTAACCATCTCGAGGTGACCGGCCTTTCCACTCGTCAACAATTATCGGGGAACAAGACGTTGGCCACTGTCATATTCGCACCGACGATCGTCCAACGGCATCAAGGCGTGTCACCTTCATTACATCCACATCGCACAATTGTATAGCACTCAATGGAATACATAAATAGAAATGACGTCACATTACAAAAATTCACATAGTACAAAGTAATAAAGCATGAAATACCGGTGGTATTAGAGCAGATGGATTCTCAACGATTATAGGTAGAACACTTTTGAATAGCAGTTTGACCCTTTGATTCACAATAGCTGTATGCTGTGCTCTTCTTGTTGAGGACAGTATATTTCTTTCTTGAATGATACGCTGTATGCTTGAGAAATATACTTGCTCTTGATCTTGAGGAGTTTATGCGAGAACATGAATATCAAGAGTTTTAGCTTGTTCTAGAGTAGTTCGTATCAAGAGTTCTGAAGTCCACTAGCTTGGGGCTAGTTATAACCTTTGGAAAATCCATCTGTTATAAATGTAGCTGTTGCTGGTTGGTGAGATATTGACGTCTGTCGCATGATTGGCGGCTTTACTGAATATTTAAATTAAAGTAGATTTCATTTAATGCTTGACATCCTTTCTGTCTTCGCATTAAATGCTCTTCAGCATGTTCAGACTTGTCTCTCTCCAGCTGCATTAAATGTTGTCCTATCAGCAATAAATATTATTTTAACCCCGAATACTTTATGAATAAACAAAGTGTATTTCACAACGGTTTAAAGTATTCTTTTAATCGGGCCTGTCAGATATGTTTTACTTTTCCCAAGTAAAATATCTTATAGCCTTACTGCTGTATCCAATGCGATCAGTCTTTCGATGTAGCTCTAGGATAGACTGTGAGATCTTACAATGCTGTATGGAAGCGGCTGTATGGATGTTCCGGCCAGCTTCCATACTTGGCGATATTTCAGCTCTTTTTGATTTCTTGAGACAACTTGCTGTATGTTGGCAATTATCAAAAGAGGATTATTTATCCCAACACAAGTTATCAGGCAAGTTTCGGTCAAAGCAAAACGGAAGCTGGGGTTTGACCACAGGCAGGATTAATATCAGCAGTGCTTTCAGACAGATAATATCAGACGAGTTTTCAAACAGCTGAAGTTTAACAGAGCAGATCAAAGAACTCTATCAGAGCAGATCAGAGAACCTTGACAAAACAGATCAGACAACTTTGTCAAGACAGATCAGAGAAGTTCTTTCAACAGAAACATCAGACGCACTCTGAACTAAGTCCACGTCAGCAAAACATTGAAAGTCAATAATTACGGAAAGACATGTGCAGACTTAATTCAAGGAGACAAAGTGAATGATTCCCGGAAGTTAAGGAATAATTTATTCATAGAGTTTGGTGCCAGGAAGACTTTCCGAATAAAGTAATCAAGAAAACCGGCACAACGAGAAGATTCTTCAAAGGGACAAATTTGAAGAAAGAGACAAGTCGTTCAAAGAGATGAACGATTAACGAAGAAGCCTATTCTCCAATGGACGGATTTGTTACAAGAGATGCAATGGCTTTGAAGAAGATTAAGATTCGTACTATAAATATCTGAAGACATATTTGAGCAAAGTACGATGTGAACAATATTTACAAGCGAACAAAGTATTCAAAGCAATCAAAGCTACCAAAGCGAACAAAAGAGCAAAGTTTTAAAAGTTCATATATTGAGAAGCTCTTGAGTTGGAGAAGACAAACACTCTTGTCTTTAAAGTTTGAGTACGGGGTACTTCTGTGAACGAGGTTTTTAGAAGTTTCGAGGCTGATAAGACATCCACGGGTTCTTGGTTGAATGGTGATAGACAACTTGCGAGTTGTTGAGGTGTCCAAGGGTTTTCGATCAAGAGGTGCTAGGCAGCCAAAGGGAGTTGCAACGGCCACGGGTTTCCACTAGTTGGAAGCTGTGGTAACTGGTTGAATCATTGTAACGTTTATCACTGGTTGAAAGTTATAGTGAATTCATCTCCAACTGGTTTGGAGAAAAGTGGACTATTAGAGGATTACCCCACCTCTGAAACCACTATAAGTGCCTGTGTGTTTTTAGTGCATTTCATCATACTTATCTGCTGCATTTATATTTACTGTTTCATCTAGCAGTCAACTGTCTTCCGCATAACTTAGTTTTACAGTTGACATAAGTCACCTGCAGACGACATAAGTCACCTGTATTGTCATTAGCTGTGCTTCTGCATTATCATCTGTAGTTAAGATTTTGTTAGCTGCATATTTTATCAGCTGAGTAAACTCACCTGAGATTCAGGAAAAGAGTTTAATAATATATTCACCCCCTAGACTTATTCCTGGCGACTTGTGACCTACACTATAGGCTTATCGTACTGCTTATAAAACAGTCTTATGAATGAGTCCTTTCCGTCTTGTTTAAGGTAAATCATGTCACTTACCTGTCGAAATAGAACATAGAGCTTACTGGGCAATAAAAAACGTTAATTTTGACTTAATGAAAGCAGGAGAAGAAAGAAAGCTTCACCTCTCCGAACTCGATGAGATCCGAAATGAGGCATATGAAAATGCAAAAATATATAAAGAAAAAGTCAAATGACTACATGATAGAAAGATCATCGATAAAAATTTAAAATCTGGAATGCAAGTTCTATTATTTAATGCTCGCTTATGTAACACCCGTACTTTTATTGACTGTTGACCTTGCCGTTCTTCCTACTTTGTCGCTCTGTAAACTCTTTGTGATGTTGTCGATATTGTTATAGATTTTCGTACCTTGTTTGGATCACGATTATGTTGTTTAGACCTTGCGGAAGTGTTATGGGTCAGAGAAATAACGCACGCTAGGCCTAGGCTAACGCACGCTAATTCTTCTTGAGTAGTGCACGCTAGCTTTGAGCCGTAGCGCGCGCTAAGGGACCAGTCAGGTCGGAACCAATAACTTATTCTGCTCTATGGACTAGCAATTAGTGCACGCTAGGAGTTAGCTAGCGCATGCTATTCATGGTTAGTAGCGCGCGCTAAAACTTTCGTAGCGCACGCTAACGGGCTGGGTCGGCAGAGGCAGTGAAGTTGACAGGTTTTCTGGACTATTAGGTAACGTACGCTAGGCTTCAGCTAGCACACGCTATATGGGCTGAATAGTGCATGCTAAGCCATAGCGGTAGCGCACGCTAAGACTCGAGCAGGGCAGAGGACAATAGGTTCTGGACTCCAAGTCCTGAACACCATTTTCGACTAAAGCGCGCTAAAGCAAGGCGATTAGCGCACGCTAACGGGATCGACAGAAGCGACTGGACTACCCGGTGACCTCGCTAGTGCACGCTAATATTGGTGGCGTAGCGTGTGCTAGACTGGGCGAGTATATATTGGACACTTGACTTCCATTTCGTCATTTCTCCCATTCTTCTCATTGTACCGATCGAGAGCAGCGGGTTTCGGCAATTTGGAGAGTTAGAAGGCGATCTTTCTTCAGATATCAACATCTTTGGTTGGAGAACAAGTATTTAACAACATCTAATCCATTCTATCGTCCAAATCAAGGAAAAAAATCCTTAGAACCCTATTTTTGCGAATTTTGGGGGTTTTCTCAGATTCGTTCGATTTATCTGGTTTGAAGCTTAAGAATATTGAGATTATGATATATCTACCCCGTATACATTCTCTTCCTATGATTTTACGGATTGGTTTGTGCCGTGTTCGGACGTGTGAGGGTTTGGGTGATTTTCCAACCTCTAGTTGTTTACCCTTATATTTTCGTGAATTGTAGATGGGTTTCGGGAGTTTCTTTGTGAATTATGAGTATGGATTATTGATTATCATACCCCTTACGAATCGTTTAGGTACCAGAAGTGCGTTCTTGGACCTACCGAACTCATACTCTTTTCCGTTCAATTTCTCGATGTCTCAAAGGCAAGTATATATTTATGATTGTATATTCTCGACTTTGAAAGTAAGATATATGAATGGCATGTTTATTTATATCCACTCTGGGATGGGCCGACGGGTCCTCTGAGGGTTTCGTAGCCTCTGGTGCGATTCCACGGATCATATGAGTTAACCACTCTGGGATGGACCGACGAGTCCTCTGAGGGTTCCGTAGCCTCTGGTGCGGTTCCGCGATTGATCATGTATGTATTGATGTTATGCTATGAGATTTAGTTATTCCGGAATACTAGTCTTGAATTGATGAATTGACGGTTACCTTTACTTTATTGTCGAGGAGTATTGTATTTCATATTTGATATACTTGCGCTATCTATTCGACGGCTAACCCCTTTGTGGGGGAAATACTTTTTATGTATTTCAGGTTCCAGGAGAGCGGACAGGCAGGTATCGGGTCGGCACGAAGATGATGGGCAAGCGTGATACCGTGTTCTATCTCCGCTTGTATTTTATGTTCCCCCATCAAGTGTTGTTGTACTGGAGTGGTTATTGAATACTCGAGTATTATTTTCCAGTTTTCTTCGATGTTCCGTCCTGTGTTGCTGAGGTGTTGATTTTGTGTTGTGATGTATTTGGATACATTGGATATGGTTTGAATACCCTTTGTATTGTCCTTCATTTCATTGTATTAATTTAGACCTTCTCGGTCAAATTTTTATAGTTCCGCGTATGATTAGCTTTGTGGGTCCCACGGAGGGGCTCACGGCACTGTAATATACCCTGAATAACTTGAGGGTGTTACAGCTTACGATTATTTGCGGGAAAATTGAGATCTCGTTGGAGCGGTCCATTCACAATCCTAGAAACATATCCTTATGGGGTTGTAAAGCTGTTAAATCCCAGAACAAATGAATCGTTTCAGGTAAACGGTCACCGTGTTAAACCATATTATGAAGGAGCACATTGAGTACAAGAAACTAAAAGTATAACTTTTGTTGAAAAACTTTAAATCAAAATCATACTAACGTCAAGCTAACAACGTTAAACAAGCGCTTCTTGGCAGGCGACCCAAGCTTTATTTATTTTGTTGTGTGACTTTCTTTTTGCGTAATTTAAATAGAATATTTAAGCTTTTTTTACAGGACGTGATAAGGAAACACGACAATCAGGCCACGTGAACATCATTGTCAACCGGATAAGATAAGATCCTATTATGTCCTTTTCAAGAAAGAAACTTACTTAGGAAGAATTGAATTTTGATACTTTTAAATTACATCTTGTGCGTGTGAATTTTAAAAAACAAAAAACCAAAAAAAAATGGAAAACCCTTAAAAATATTGAAAAACAATTTTCTTTTCTCAGCAAAAATGCAATCTTAAGAATTTACAGAGCTCGACCGAAACGAATACGATTATTCATGCTGTATGACATCCCACATGACATTCGATTTACTATTGAAGCCAAAGTAAGAAAAGCTGGGGAATCATTCGAACCACCCACTAGATTCTTACCAGGGCTTGGTAAGGTTCATATGCCAACAAACGACGAGCCAAGAAAATGTATGTTTATTATAAATGTGCTAGATGGACTTGTGATCAAAAATGTCGTTCTCTTGGAATTCCGTACACAAACGGACAAGATAAAATTGAGTTCATAAAGGGTGGGCTGAGTAAGGAGAAATTGAATGATATTCAATTTTCTCTTGACACGCATCCTAGTGGACTAGTGTATCATGAGATTCTCTGTTTGTGGGAGAAATTCAAATATGAATACGAACAACATCTTGGGAACTTGACGGTAAAACACCCTGTTTGCCAATTTATAAAATTAGATGGGAAGCATATCCCCGACTCATAAAAGGCATTTAAGCCGTTTCTGGACATAAAATCAGAGGAAGATGTGAACCACAATCACAACTACTATACATACATGCGTGAGTATCTTTACTTTTTGTCATTTTTTTATTTTCTGAATAAAAAAAGTGATATGCAATAAATGCATTCATTATTCTACTGAGTAGTTGAAGCGCAATTAACGCGGTCACAGATTTGATAAATCTTTTCACTTTATTTTACTTCTATAAATAAGCATTGCATTTCTTTCTTTTCTGCATCCTTCAAACTTGCAATTCTCTCCTTTTCTCTCTAAAATAATTTTTCTTTTAAAAAAAGAGAATCATCATCTTCCGCAAAAAGATTTAACTCCATCTGCATTTTTGGTGGAGCTAGTCATGGGAAAGAGGCTTGCTTTACAGAAGAAGCCAACAACTTGGGTCGTACCCTAGGAGAAAAATGCATTCATGTAGTTTACGGGGGAGGAAGTCTAGGATTAATGGGACGCGCTGCCGTTTCTTCCTATATGGAAGGAGTAAAAGTGATGGGAATCACTCCTAAACCTTTGACTGAGAGTAAAATTACCGGGACAACCATTGGAGATGAATTTAAAGCTGTGAATATGCAAGACCGCATAACTCACATGTTAAATAATGCCGACGCCTTTATCACCCTTCCAGGTGGTTTTGGCACTCTTGAAGAACTTTCTAATGTGGTTACCAGAGCCCAACTAAATATTCATAAAAAACTAATAGGTCTGCTAAATGTCAATGGTTTTATTTCTGAGCGTGCTAAACGAATCATAGTCGTTGCAACAATACCAGAAGAGCTGATCAAAAAACTTATTGCATTTGTTCCTGAACCAGATCCAGCTCTAGCTAATATTGTTTGGATAGATGATTTCACTGTGCGAAATTGATGCATTCATTTTCATTTGATATCCCACTTCATTCCTCTTGTTGTTTTTACTTTTTGTGGGTTTAAAAATCGTGAAAATGATGGCAACTTAAGAAGTTTCTTTACGATCTCTTACACGCATCTATTCACGATCTCATGCATTGTTATTTCTATTACTGTAATTTTCTTTTTTTTTAAATAAAAGTTTTGATGGCAGAATAAGGAGACACTCAGGACACTCTTGTAACACATCTAGGTTGTTTATGCTAATTTTGACATAGAATTTGAGAATGAATTACTAAGGGATTAATCTAGGATGATCAACAGTTAGTGAAATTCAGTTGAATGGTTTAATACCTCAAATTTATAAAAATCAAAACTTGTACTTGTGAGATTTTGAGCCTTGACTATTTTATCGTATATGCAAGTCTTTTATTGATTGAGTGTACTGTTCATGTTGTAATACTCTAGAACTTGCATTAGGTATCTGTGTCAAAACCACATGTTTGTGCAATTTGTGAAAATGACCTAAAGCGAATTTTGTTCAAAAGCCCTTCAAGCTTCTTTACCTACCAAATAATTTTTAATTCCCTCGTTAACCTAATTGAGCTTATTGTCTATTTTATTGTTAACCACATAATGAGCTTGCCATCGCTATAACCCTTTGGCCCATACTTGAATGGTTAGAAATTATTTTTGACAAGGATGGAGATATTGTGTGGTGAAATTGGGTGGTATATATTGTTTGTGGTGTTGAAAAATGGAGAAATCAATTACTCCGCTGTATTTGGGAACTTAGTAACCGGATATATTCATGAGCCCCATGTTTACATTCGCATAAAATAGCTACCTTAGACATGAGTATGCAGAGAAGCAGTTTGAGTATGTTTTTATCTTAGTAACCGGGTGTATTCATGTGTCCCATTTTTTACATTCGCGTAAAACAGATAATAAACAACTCAAATATGATTTTAAAAAAAATTGGTTAGTTGAAAAACAAGAAAAAGAACTCGGATGATTCGAAACATAAGTAAGGGGATCGATAGAAGCTTCATTAATTAGCTTCTAAGTGCTTACCTGTTGATAAACATCGATTCAGAATATTTTAATTTCTAATTGTTCAGTTTCAAGTCACTTTATCCATATTTTCCTACCCCAACCAAAGAGCCGACATTGCAACCAAAAGAAAAGTACTTTTTCATAAATTTGCAACACACCGAGTGGTAGAGATAGTAGATAATTTGCAAGCCTATGTAAGTTTTTACTTCATTGAATGGATCTAAGCGCAAATACATCCCTTATACACTTGAGAGAGAGATATACACTTTTCTGGTGAGTTTATTGACCATGATTCTGAATAACTTGACGAATTTAAGAATTTGGTTTAATTCATTTCTTAATGCCTATTAACATTTTTTTGCATATTTGTTTATTTTGAGGTGGAACGAGATTACTTCGGACTTTTAATTAAATTAATAACGTTTTATAAGTTAATTTTCTTGTTATGCTTACTATATACTTGTCCGAGGACGTGCAAATGATAAGTGTGGGGGAATGGTTTGATCCCGCTCTCGAAACCAAAATGATAGCAAACTCTACTACTCACTCAAGAGGCTCTTCAAGACCTGAACATCGCCCTTAGGCAACTCTAGACATTTCCAACTCTTCAAAGCAAACTCTTTCTTTTCCCGCCAATCGGACGGGGACATTTTGTTAGTATTTTTATTAGAATTTAATATATATATATATATATATATATATATGTATTTTGTGTGATAATTTATAATATTCTTTCATGTGTTCGCATTATTTTACTTCAAGTATAATTTTTAGTGATTCTGTGTAATTTTTGTTATATTAATGAGAATTAAATTATATCTGCAGATTAGCACACCGGTTGAAGACATATCTGGCATTTTAGGGGTGATATTTTTACAGATTCCATATATATTCATGAATGGTCTTGTTTTATTCGTCTCGTCGAGATGATCGTTTTGAGAAAAACCTCATTCGAATCCGAGTTCGTATGAAGAAGTTATGGCCATTCGAAGTTTTTGGAGGAAATTTAAAATGCGCAGACCACTAACATCAAGACAAGTGGCGGAACAAGATTCATCGGATGACATCAGCATGATGTCACAGCACATGCCAACCGAGGTCTATGTCATTGCACACGTGTACGGATAGTCCAATAAGAGACTGGCATGTGTCATGCCACGTCAGCCCAGCACACGCCTGTCACACAAAAGCGAATAAGATGATGCCACGTGTCATGCCACGTTAGCCCAGCGCATGCCGGCACACGCCCGTCCACCGTCGCATCCCAAGCCAAGTCGCCTGTCCAGCACGTGAGTCACACGCGCCAGCCCAGAACCGTTTGATAGGCGCGTGTATCTCACGCGCGTGAGGAATTTTGCCACGTCAGAGATGACGTGGCGGATCAAATTGATAACATTGAAGGCCTTTTCCTCTCCCTTTCCTTCACATGGCTATAGATTTTGGACGGTGAAACACTGCTGAAGAGATAACATTATTGAAGAGATAAAGTGATAAGAAGATGATGTTGCAATAATTCATACTGCAGCATCTTTCAATTTTAAAAATTTAAAGCAAGTGTTGTTGCTTTCCCGAAGTCCGACAAGGCTCGTGTGGACTGCTCGTGTGCTACACTAAGGGACCAATATCGAGCCCGACAAGGCTCCAAAAGCACCCAGAACATAACCAACTCGAGAGGGGACGATACCAAGGGGTCACAACGCCCTCAAAGAGGCGAAAAGACAACGAGTACAATATGCCATGTCACACATGCATATACACGACATGTACGACCTACACAACATCAAGTCGTATCCGACGAACACCACGACACGGTCCATCATATCGCCCATAATAAAGAGAAATTTTGAATAATCGTCAAAGGAACAAAATAATCGACACAAATGGCAAATAACTCAAAATAATCGGGTATTATAATATAGCAGTACTCTCTCAACACAAGACACACACACACACACACACACAACACACAATTCACATTACGTAGCAGTTTTTATATTTCAGTTTTTGTATTCTGTATTTATGTATTATATATTTATACTGTAATACATAGGAATAAATATTGCACCCCAAATTATATTCCAAATAAGGTTTAGCTAATGTTATTTTTATCAGATAAAATCACCTTTGTGTTTTTATTTATAATTATAATTTAGTAATTTAAGTTCGTACGTTACATTCAAGCTGCTTGGATCAATTGGCGTATTGGAATAAGTCTCTCTATCAGTTTCAGCATTTTCCTTTCAATTTAATTTATCTACATCAAGTACGTTCTTTTAAGTTCTGCTGTATTTATTCTGAATATGTCAGTATTTATATGTCTCTTATATTTACCTGTCAATATGAATTTGAGCTAAATTTTAAATTGTAGGGTCAAGATGACTTAAATTAAATACTCGAGCTTATATTAAATTTATTAACGTGCCTTCTTTAATTTAAATTGATATAATTCACAATTGCAAAAATAAAGATCGGAAGGAAATATTTTTGCAAATCTAAATTTAATTAGAAAGGCTAATTATTAAACTGAAAGGTACTATTTAGCCCAAAGAACTAAATATGAATCCGAAAGGTATTATTTAGTTGGATGAAGTAATTAGATTATTTAAATAAAAACTTGTGTTAGAATTATTTGTGAATACGAAAGTTATCAAATCATTTTTCCTGAAGATATAATATTTATCTAATTATTAAATCTCACAGTTAATAAATTGATATAGTGCTCGAGTTATTTATTTAATAATCTGAATCCTTAGAACTTTATTATCAAAAACAGCATAATTCTACATCAAGATATTTTTATTCTTATTGTCTTATCTTATTTAAATTATTGTAATTAAAGTTCTTATTTAGAATATATTTTTTGTATTTGTATTTCTACAAACTAGCTAAAACCAAAAACCCAAATTATTTAGAATGTTTAGGAATTAATTTTTTATGAATTCATAGTTATTGTAATTTTAACAAACAAAAACGATCCTCAAGTGAAACGACCTTGGTAAACTCATCAACACTACAAACGCCTCGTATACTTGCGAGTCGCTATTTTATTTACAAGTACATTTTGAGCGAACAACGGCTGTCCAATATTCTTTACCCGATTTTGCTTGAAACTGACTGAATACGCTCACAGCGTATGCAATGTCTAGTCTCGTGCACAACATAGCGTATATGAGGCTACCCACAGCCGACGTATAGGGTACTTGTGTCATCCCTATCACGTCTGTAACACCCCCAAGATATTCAGGGTATATTACAGCGCCGTGAGCCCCGCCGTGGGACCTACAAGGCTAAACATGCGCGGAACTATACACTTGACCGATAAGGTCTACATACAATAGAAAGAAAGACGACACAAATGGTATTCAAAAACCATAACCAATGAAACCATATACATCACTATACATATCAATACCTCGGCAACACAGGCCGGAACACCAAGGAAACTGAAATACAATACTCGAGTATTTAAAAATCCATTCCAGTACAACAACCTGAATGGAGGAATCCAAGAAAATAACCGGAGACAAAACACAGTATCACACTTGCCCATCATCTTCATGCCGACCCGGTACCCACCTGTCCGCTCTCCTGGAACCTGAAATACATGAAACGTATTTCCCCCATAAAGGGGTTAGCCATCGAATAGCTAGTGCAAGTATAACAATATGAAACATAATACTCCTCGACAATAAAGTAAATGTAATCCGTCAATTCATCAATATCCGTCAATTCATCAATTTAAGACTAGTATTAGGAATGACTAAAATCTCAAGACGTATGTGAATGCCGTAAAAGCGGTTCGTTCATATCATACGCCGTTACATGTAGGAATGCCACAAACGGTTCGTTCATTACATGCCAACATTATTTCATATGAATGCCGTAGAAACGGTTCGTTCATATCAACCATGGAATCGCACTGAGGCTACGAAACCCTCGAGGACCATAGGCCCGTCCGGAGTGGCTAGAAATAATCATATCATCAATATTTCATACTTTCAAAGTCGAGAACGTAATCATAAATGTATACTTGCCTTTGAGACATCGAGAAATCGAACGGAGGAAAGGTATGAGTTCGGTAGGTCCGAGAACGCGCTCCGGCACCTAAACGATTCGCAAGGAATATTACAATTAATTATCCATACTCAATTTATACGAAGAGACTCCCGAAACTCGTCTACGATTCAAGAAAATATACGGGTGGATAACTAAAGGTTGGGAAATCGCCCAAACTCCCCACAAGTCCGAAAACGGCACAATCCAACCCGTAAAATCGGAAGAAAACACTCATAAAGATAGATATATCAAAATCCCAAGGTTCTCAAGCTTCAATCGGATAAAACGGGCGAGTCTACGAAAACCCCCAAAAACCAACACAAAATCAAAGTGTTCTTGAATAAACTTTCAATAATCCGATGAATACCCAATCATGTCCATAATTACGCATATATCACATCATACACCATGATTTTATCATCCAAAACGTCAAAACCCACACAAAAACGAGAAGTCAAGATGTCGAAGAAATTACCTCTTGAATATTCAAGCGCTATGATCCAAAGAATACGCGATAGATCGACTATCCGGGCTTCCCAACCGAGTGAAAGTGGTAAATCTTCAACACACAAGTGATAGATATGAAAAGAACTCCTCCCTCAACTCTCTCTCGCGATGGAAGAAGGAAATGGAGGAAAATGGCTGAAATCTCGCTTAAAAAGCCGAATTATGCAGTTGACCGCATTGTGTGCCGCGGCTCAGCATAGGTGTGCCGCGGCACAGGCCTAAAAATTGTTCCCAGGTTTCGGCAGTGTGCCGCGGCTCAGTTAAGGTGTGCCGCGGCACCGGGTACAGGCGGTTTTGGCCGAATCTGGAGAATGAGAGTGACTTAGCTATTTCGACCATAACTCCTTCGTCCGGACTCCGATTGACTCACCGTTTGAACCATTGGAAAGCTAACTCGATGCTTTATAATATTGCCAAGATTCAGAATTTTTGGAGTTTCCAAGAATTTATGATGATTTAACAAAGTCGAACTCATACGTGGAAAAGTCGTTAAAGAACACGGAATTCAACAGAACGATACCGAAACGAACTCGGATGACAAAAAGTGTAGAATTAATCATTCTCAGGATGACGAAATGGTCCCAAGCAATTCGTCAAATTAGACTTCCGCCAAAAATAGAAAATTTCCGGGGAACAAAATTACGGGTATTACATTCTACCCTCCTTAAAAGAAGTTTCGTCCTGAAACTTAAAACAGGTAGGGAGAAGAAATATTTCGCCAGGAAAAACTCAGCGAGATACACAAGAACCGAAACTTACGCCCAAACAGCGAATCATCAATATAGAACACAACAATACATTACCCGAAGGTAAACCAAACCAATGCCGAAAAAGATACGAATTCACAATGCCCGAAGGCTCCAACGGAAATACCGATACATCACAATGGCACGAAGCCGAGCACCCCAAAGCCGCAAATCATCACAAAATAGATCTCAAAGAGACCAACACGATCGCTTGACATACCCCTCGGCGTATGAACAACCAGTCGTAAATCGTCGGACATATCCAATACAACATGGACTACGAACGATCAATCAATACAGCTCAAGAGGGACATCACAGTACGCCCGATCCGGAAATGTGTCCGTGCACATGTCCACCCCGTATACGGAATCCAGAATATACGGGTGACAATGTACCTAATTAGCCTCAAGAACTACGTCTCGTGTGCACGGTCCAATACGGAAATATCCACGCATGACCATCGAGTGCCTGGCTAAAAATCCTACACATAACCAATCGGCACGCAGACATGATTCCAGATATGCCACGATACAACATGACAACAAAACTCAAGGGATAAAACATCCAATACGGATCATACGACTCACCAAGTGAACGATGACACACGAATAATGAAAGATCGACACGACCAACGATATTCGAAACAACCATCCTGGGATCAAAATCCCTAAGGACCGATTAACACGAACAACGATCACAACACAACAGTTCGGGAAATCCACAACCCTCAACGATCACAAAATTATTGAGTTCACAAGAATAATAGTGTGCTGCCTTGAGTCGGCCAACACGACAATAATAACTCAACGGATGGGAACTCTCCTCGACAGTCCCAATTCAATACTTCGATTACCGTAGAATGGCCAATCGATAACAACGATACAATGGAGGAGAATATCTTTGACAACGGATGGGAATTATCTTCGATAATCCCAATTCAATACCTCGATTACCTTAGAATAGATGTCCCGGTGTCTTAAACCGACCACCGAAACGGAGATGACAAAAGGATATATCAAACGTCCCAATTCGGTTAACGCAACATCATAGCAACAGTTCCAATTCGACAACAAAGATTCAACGATGTCTCAGAACGACATTAATCGCGAACAATAATAATAGATACATCGATACCGCGAACCGGCTATCGACAGCAACTTTACCAACAAGTATCGTAATGCCTTGAACCGGCCATTTACAACCAACAGTAACATTTGGCATAATTTGCCGACGGGCGTCGTGTCAACCAATCCCCTGATATCAATACAATCATAAAGAGGCCAAGTCCCGAAATGATACACACATTCATACGCCGACACAATAACATTAGTCTCATTGATTAGTACGAGTATAAAACTTGCCTCGATATCAATACAACGAACTGTTACCAATTCAGTCGATTTCGTCTTACGAGTCTCGACCAAGTTAATCTACGAACCCTTCAACCTTAACCGCAACACAAAAGTCATAATCTATGATCAAACATCATATCTTACTGTAAAACGAAGGATTGATAATCAACCGGTTCGATGACGACCAATATCAATACCACCAAACCACGAACTCAATCGTTTTACCATATCTCGACTAATCACAGTCTGAACAATCCAACTCAGACACTTACAAATCCTGTCCACAATACGAGTCGAAATATGATGATCATATCAGCAACCAATTCGGACCAATAATAAGGGTCTAAATGTTCCAAACTCAATTCTTAAATACGAATTGACAAGGTTCCCTTCTCATAAATCCATCGTTAAAATTTACTTATGACCGTTATCAATTCGAATCATCCGACTGGTTCAAAACAATAGATAATCATATTAAAAAGGTTATCAAACAATCCAATCATTCGATTTGAATATTTGCTCCATACGTATGGGCTTCCAAATTCAGAGATGAATAATAGTCTCATCAAGCTCATAACCACATTCGTATTTCCTATACGAATATTATTTCCAACACATAGTTTAGCTCTAGATATGAATATTCCATATTCATTTTCAAAACATCAACACATCTAAAAAAAAATTTTTTATCACCTCGTATAATTCAAGAGTTCTTCAAGAACATGAAATATCCGAAATCACGTTCAGAACAACATATCCGAGGTATATATCTCCATGTTACCATTTCTTTCATCATGTCATTCATACAATCTCAAGAATCGCAACAAAACCCTTATCACCATATGAAGAAGATCTCAATGATCATATCAACATCCGAAATCTCTTATTACAATTCCAATAAACCTCGTATAACATTATCACATGATACCATAATTGTAACACCCTGCATCCTCCCGAATATTACACGCCGTAAACCCTTCTCACAAGGATTTACCAGGCTAAGCACAATTTTCCACGTTATTTCAAAAATGTCAAAAAGACTGATGACGGTAATATTTTTCAAATACTAAAAAAAATTATTTTCCAATTACCGTCAAAACGATCAAGGTTAAAAATGCCAAAAACTCAGTTTAGGGAATCGGTTTTACGAAATAAAAATTAAGTTGGCAAAATACCAAAAGCAAATTTCAAAATACTCACGCACTGGATAAAAGTACAGTCCAATTTATGCATTTACATTGAAATAAGAAAAACATCGAAATACACAATTCCCAACATACTCCCTCCCAAGTAGTAATCCTTAAAAAAAACGAACCACTATAAAAGGGATACGAGGATTACCTTGTATGGACGAACCACGAAGAAAGAATAATTGAACTCCATTCCAAGAATCATTAAATCATCATAGTCATCATATGGTCTCAAGAACATCAAGATCTCTATGATTCCATAATCATAAACAACATATTCAAAGCATATCATTATCTTCCTTCAACATAAACCTCATAGAATATGGATAACACAAGAAATCACTTCAAGAATCAACAATAGTTCCATAACCAAGCTCTAATTCCATGATTCCAAGCTCACAATCATGTTAAAAGTGTTTAAAACACTCTCAAAAGTAAAGAGGGACGAGTTTTGGAGGGAAATATCTCAAAGGATCGTGAGAGAAATGAAAGGCAACACTTCAATATATAAATTGCACTCTCATTACGTACGTAAGTGTCCTTTCTTAACGTACGTAACAACTTTATCGTACGTGATCCAAAATCCATAACGTACGTAACCAACTCACTGTCTCATTCCGTACCCAAAGACGCACGTAACCCATACCATATAACGTACGTAATATACCAGTTGACTTGCTACAGTACAATGGTTGTGTTACGTACGTAACACGTCCTCTATAACGTACGTAACACGTCCTGTATAACGTACGTAACACGTACGTTGACTCACCTGTCAACATCCTCCGCCGAAAGTTGTCGAAACAGGGTCCCACCTGCCGACCAGGACTCGGTTCTGTCCGATGCCTTCGTTACGTACGCAATACCTTAGCCTTAACGTACGTAACCATGCCAATCTTACGTACGTAATCTCACCTTATTAACGTACGTAATAATTCCATACTTAGCCAATTCCAACAATTCCTGTCCAAAGTCATGACATACCAAATACGAGCATATGGCAAAATCAATACATATACTCAATTCAATAACATTTTCAAACGTTCACAACATCCTCGAGCATAATTAACCATCCACGATATCCAATATATAAATGAAAAAAAATATATCCGAAAAATCGGGGTATTACACTCCACCCCCCTTAAAAATAAGTTTCGTCCTCGAAACTTACAATCACTCGTACAAACAACATTTCAACGGAAAATCCAAAATCACCAAGATAACCAAGAATTATAGAATAATCCGAACAATATACTTACAGGTCAGTGAAGTCGAAGATCTCCCGTGATACTAGCATGCGACCCCTAAACAAAGTCTCAACATAATACCGATACACACCACTATCGCAATTAGCAACTTAACAAAATCTCAAGGAAGAGTTCACGTCCGTGACCACGGCCACGATTCTTCCTACTTTCAGCCAACATTCTGAAAGGCACACACGTGCGTAAGTATAATCCGAATCGCACATTCTCGAAGTGACCAATTCCCAAGAATACCAAGCTATAAACGAAACGATTAAGAAAAATACGAGAAGAGTGAGAGGACTTACAAGTCCGGTCGTGACCGTGATGATGGCGAGTAGTGATATCATGGGCAAATGCCGACTCAATCGACCCAAAAGACCAACAGCCTAGGTATCCATAAACCTAAGCTCCGATACCATATTCTGTAACACCCCCAAGATATTCAGGGTATATTACAGCGCCGTGAGCCCCGCCGTGGGACCCACAAGGCTAAACATGCGCGGAACTATACACTTGACCGATAAGGTCTACATACAATAGAAAGAAAGACGATACAATGGTATTCAAAAACCATAACCAATGAAACCATATACATCACTATACAGATCAATACCTCGGCAACACAGGCCGGAACATCAAGGAAACTGAAATACAATACTCGAGTATTTAAAAATCCATTCCAGTACAACAACCTGAATGGAGGAATCCAAGAAAATAACCGGAGACAAAACACAGTATCACACTTGCCCATCATCTTCATGCCGACCCGGTACCCACCTGTCCGCTCTCCTGGAACCTGAAATACATGAAACGTATTTCCCCCATAAAGGGGTTAGCCATCGAATAGCTAGTGCAAGTATAACAATATGAAACATAATACTCCTCGACAATAAAGTAAATGTAATCCGTCAATTCATCAATATCCGTCAATTCATCAATTTAAGACTAGTATTCCGGAATGACTAAAATCTCAAGACGTATGTGAATGCCGTAAAAACGGTTCGTTCATATCATACGCCGTTACATGTAGGAATGCCGTCAAAACGGTTCGTTCATTACATGCCAACATTATTTCATATGAATGCCGTAGAAACGGTTCGTTCATATCAACCATGGAATCGCACCAGAGGCTACGAAACCCTCAGAGGACCATAGGCCCGTCCCGGAGTGGCTAGAAATAATCATATCATCAATATTTCATACTTTCAAAGTCGAGAACGTACAATCATAAATGTATACTTGCCTTTGAGACATCGAGAAATCGAACGGAGGAAAGGTATGAGTTCGGTAGGTCCGAGAACGCGCTTCCGGCACCTAAACGATTCGCAAGGAATATTACAATTAATTATCCATACTCAATTTATACGAAGAGACTCCCGAAACTCGTCTACGATTCAAGAAAATATACGGGTGGATAACTAAAGGTTGGGAAATCGCCCAAACTCCCCACAAGTCCGAAAACGGCACAATCCAACCCGTAAAATCGGAAGAAAACACTCATACGGTATAGATATATCAAAATCCCAAGGTTCTCAAGCTTCAATCGGATAAAACGGGCGAGTCTACGAAAACCCCCAAAAACCAACACAAAATCAAAGTGTTCTTGAATAAACTTTCAATAATCCGATGAATACCCAATCATGTCCATAATCACGCATATATCACATCATACACCATGATTTTATCATCCAAAACGTCAAAACCCACACAAAAACGAGAAGTCAAGATGTCGAAGAAATTACCTCTTGAATATTCAAGCGCTATGATCCAAAGAATACGCGATAGATCGACTATCCGGGCTTCCCAACCGAGTGAAAGTGGTAAATCTTCAACACACAAGTGATAGATATGAAAAGAACTCCTCCCTAAACTCTCTCTCTCGCGATGGAAGAAGGAAATGGAGGAAAATGGCTGAAATCTCGCTTAAAAAGCCGAATTATGCAGTTGACCGCATTGTGTGCCGCGGCTCAGCATAGGTGTGCCGCGGCACAGGCCTAAAAATTGTTCCCAGGTTTCGGCAGTGTGCCGCGGCTCAGCTCAGGTGTTCCGCGGCACCGAGTACAGGCGGGTTTTGGCTGAGAATGCCACACCAGTGTGCCGCGGCTCAGCCCAGGTGTGCCGCGGCACCGGGTACAGGCGGTTTTGGCCGAATCTGGAGAATGAGAGTGACTTAGCTATTTCGACCATAACTCCTTCGTCCGGACTCCGATTGACTCACCGTTTGAACCATTGGAAAGATAACTCGATGCTTTATAATATTGACAAGATTCAGAATTTTTGGAGTTTCCAAGAATTTATGATGATTTAACAAAGTCGAACTCATACGTGGAAAAGTCGTTAAAGAACACGGAATTCAACAGAACGATACCGAAACGAACTCGGATGACAAAAAGTGTAGAATTAATCATTCTCAGGATGACGAAATGGTCCCAAGCAAGTCGTCAAAATAGACTTCCGCCAAAAATAGAAAATTTCCGGGGAACAAAATTACGGGTATTACAACGTCTTCCTCACTCCAGGACACATAGTTTTGGAGAGTTTTAAACCATAGTCCATAGGTAAGAACCCTCTTTTAGAAGCTTTCATCTTAACCTCTTTAGGATCTTTTCTATATAGAGGGCTTGGGAAAGTCCTATCATTCTATTCGATCTATCTCTATAGATGCGAATACCCAAAAAATAAGAAACTTCTCCCAAGTATTTCATGGAGAATGTGTTTGAAAGCCAAGATTTTACAGAACTGAGCAGTCCAACGTCATTTTCTATTAGTAGAATGTCATCTACATATAGTACTAAGAACGCGATCTTGCTCCCACTAATCTTTGTTTTGAACAAAGTCAAACTCTTTGACTGCTTCACCAAACTTATGATTCCAACTTCGCGAAGCTTGCTTCAGTCCATAAATAGCACACTGAAGTTTACAGACTTTATGAATATAGGTAGTCGACGAGAAGCTTATAGGCTATTCCATATAGATTTCCTCTTCGAGGTATCCATTGAGGAACGCCGTCTTCACGTCCATTTGCCATATTTCATAATCATAGTGGGCAGCTATGGAAAGCATCATACGAATAGACTTGATAATCAATTCCTTCTATTTGGATATAACTCTTAGCCACAAGCCTAGCTTTGTAGGCTTCTACGTTGCCATCCCCATCAGTCTTTCTTTTGAAAATCCATTTATTCCCAATAGGCACTATGCCCTCTGGTCGATCTACCATAGTCCAGGCATGATTGGTGCGCGTCGAGTCTATCTCTGCTTCCATGACCTCAAGCCACTTCAAGGAGTCCACATCTATCGTAGCTTGTTCATACGAAATAGGGTCATCCCTGGCTACCATCTGTTTGGGGGAGGCCTAGTTCCTCCAGAGACATGTTATCATATCTCTCAGGTAGTTGAGATATCCTACTCGACCTATGCGGTCGTAATGGTTGTGTTTCAGAAGGGTTCAGTTCTTTGTTCTTGCACAGATGTCTCCTCTGGAGTTTCAATATGTTCTTCTAAAGAAACATTTCTGCCTGCTCCACCTTTCTGAATTAAATCGTTTTTCGGGAAGTGTGCTTGTAAAGCAACGATGATCTTATGATCTTCAAGCATGTAGAAAAGATAATCCATTGAGTCGGATGGGTATCCTATGAAACATACTTTAAGTGACCTAGCTTCCAATTTCTCCACCTTAGTCATCTTAACAGACTAATAGTTGGTTTCCGACCTCTCCACATATCCTATAATGTTGTAGGAACAAGCTTGGAAGGACATCTGTTCAAGATATGCGCGGCAGTAAGTAGTGGGTGTCCCCATAGATAAATTGATAAATCAGTATAGTTAAGCATGGATCGAACCATGTCCAACAAGGTTCGGTTCATTCTTTTCGAAACACCATTTAAGTAAGGAGTTGTTGGAGGTGTAAATTGTGATACTACACCATTTTCTTTTAAGAACTCATCAAACTCGGTACTCTTGTATTCACCTCCTCAGTCTGACCGAAGTGCCATAATATGATGACCAGTTTGATTTTCGACTAGAGCCTTAAATTCCTTGAATTTTTTGAAGGCATCGGGTTTATGCTTCATCAAATACACAAAACCATACCTAGTATGATCATTAGTCAACGTGATGAAGTACTGATATCCATATCATGCTACTTCTAAAGCACCACAAATGTCGGTATGAATTAGTTCAAGTTTTTCAGTTGCTCTTTCAAAATTCCATGTGATGGGGTACTTAGTCCTTGTGCCCTTAAGGTAAGATTCACAAGTAAGATATATATCAAATCTCAGTAGTCCCTTAAGTCCATCTTTCTCCATCTTATAAATCTTGGTCTAGCCAACGTGACCAAGTCTTAGATGCCACTTTAATGCTTGGTTATTTTCATCTCTACCACGCTTTTTAGTCATAGTATTCGCAACTATCTTGTTTTGTAAATTTGGATGATAAAGTCTATTCAACAATGTGGCAAAACCAACTAATTTATATCCAAAATAAGTTTTGCAACTTCCATTTCCAATGAAAAATGAAAATATTTCCAATCCATAACTGGAATGGATACAATATTCTTATGCCCATTTGGCAAAATCAATACATCATCTAAAGATAAAACAAAACCAAATTCTGAATCCAAAAGAAGTGATCCGATATCAGTAGCCTCGATACTATGTCTCCTTCCGACTGTTATCACCACTTTCCCAGATCCAATTCATCTACTTCATTCCAGAACTTGTTCACAGTGCAAATATGATAACTAGCACGTGAATCCAGAATCCAAGAAATAGAATAAACAGTAGCAGAACAATTTATTCCCAAAACTAAAATTTTTGTACCTGAAGCGTCATCAAGATGAGGACAGTCATTTCTCTAGTGACCCAGCACAATGCATTTGAGGCACCTATCCATCGGCTTGGCCTACTTGCCTTTAGAACCATTGGGTCTTGCCCTTTTCATTTCCGACCACAGCTTTGGCCCCCAACTACTTCTTGTTCTTCTTCTAATTGTTATTGGACCTCCGAGGCCCAGAAGAGATAACAAGTGCAGCCTCCTTCAGCCTCGGTGACAAAATGTGAGAAGGAGTCAGATAGAGATTGAAGGATGAGACCGGTTTGAAGAGAAGCATGCATCCTAAAATCAAGAGCTTCCAATATATCGATCACATAGATCATCTTGAGGACATGATCCCTAATTTTCTCTCCTTACTTCATCTGAGTTCCAAACAGCTGCTTCGATATCTCATATCAAGCTATCCGGATATGCTCCCCATAGAGTTCAGTCAGATGAGCCAGTATCTGCCTAGCAAAAGTCATTGTCTCGTGTGCTCTATGCAGCTCATTAGTCATAGAGTCCATCATAAAGCCACGGACTCTGACATCATATTTGACCCACTTCTCATGGGATTCAACCTCTTTCTGATTAGCCATAATCCGAGTAGGAGCTGATGGAATATTCGCCTCCAAGACATATCCTAGTGATTCCATACTGAGGACTATCCTCATATTTCGGTGCCAGTCGACAAAGTTAGGTCCGGTTAGGTTGTTCTTTTCAAGAAGTATTGGAAGTGCATTCATTGTCATTTTGAGATTTTAATTTTGCAGAAAGTAAATCAAGATATAATTAGTGTTATTTGAATTATGATCCGAGTACTTAGAATAAAGGACTTTTCTATTCATGACTCGACTCTGTAATAACTCTGGTACTTATTTTATGCTTTTTATATGTATCTTGATTCATTTTTTTTTTCAAAATACAAATCTTCATAACTGATTTCGGATGAGATTGAACTGCTATTGTGGTATGTTTCTAATTATGTTGATACATATTGACAGATTATACCCAATATTTTATCACATGTAATTTTATTATTATTGTTATTATTAAATTTCAACAACAATTATATTCAATGAGTTGTCTCTAAGAGGTTTATTTTAAGTCAAAAATATTGATAATATAACAAATGTGTTACATGTATTTTTGTGCGCTTTATTGTCATTATTTTATCTCCATTTTGGATTTAAATCTGCGTAAATGAGCTCTTAATGCATTATGTTTACATATTTTGAAGGAAATTAGAGTCCTGAAGCCCGAAAATGGAAAAACGACATTTTTCGGTCAAGGGACGCGTCACGCCGAGGCGGGGCCGCGGCACAGGTGCAGCTCCAAGCAAGGTGGTACAAACTGTATTGGGGGCCGCGGCACACTCCCTACAAGCCGCGGCCCGTAAAGAAATATTGCCCAGGTCTGGGATGCCTAATGACTAGGGCCGCGGCACACTTAAGCCAGGCCGCGGCCCGCAGCGCGGGTTCACTAATTTCAGATCGTGATTTTGGGATGTTTTGGAGGCGGATTCGACCTAATCCTCAGACGCGTTTTTGGAGACTGAAGATAGTTATAAAAAGGCAGTGAAGGTCAGAAAATAAATCATCGAAGGAGAGGAGAAGAATACCTAGCAGCAGAGAGCAAGGCCAGAGAATGGAAGAAGCCAAGTTCATCAATTGTGTTTGAATTTCTTCCTTATGTTTAATTCAAATAATTGTGTATTGTTTTCTAGCATGTCGGGCTAGACCCTTTTATTCTAGGATTGAGATGAAACCAATATTATGATGGATTAATTCTTGATTTTACGTTATTGATATTTTCCCTTTTCTATTGAGTTTTCCCCAATTGTTCTTAATGCTTTCAATTGTGTGGCCTATGATTGAATTGTTATAACTACGTAACTTGAATCGGGAGAGGAGAGTAAGTAGTGAAAATTGGGAGAAAACCGTTTTGTCTTGTGAGATAGGCATATACTCATAAGAATTACGAAGCTCGTATTGAAGACTTAGAACTTTTTTGCTATTGTCGAATTAACTCACCTAGGAATAGAGGGAATTATTCACTTTGGAAAATTATACTCACCTCGGGAGAGGCATTAGATTAACTTAGAATCTTCGCTTTTAATAACTTGAGAAACTACGTAAATTATATTAATCAAGATTAATTTGGATTAATTGAGGTGAATTCTCGATCCTAGATTCTTCTCCTATTTGATCTTCTTTTATCGGACTATCAATTTTATTGTTTGTTTTTAGTTTATCGCAATATTTAGTTGTTAATAATTAATCAACCCCAAAATTTCGATCGTTCAAATAAAATTAGGAATACGAATAAATTGGTAATTAGTACACCAGTCCTCGAGGGAACGATATTTTTCTCATCACTTTATTACTTGATTACGACAACATGCAATTGCGTTCACAGAAATACGTAACAATTTTTTGGCGCCGTTGCCGGGGACTGATTGTTTTTACTAATATCAATTTCAGTATATTTAGTCTTAATTTGAACATTATATTATTTTTATGTAAATTTGTTTTTATTTGTTTTCCTTTCAGGAGTTCATTTAGTGCGTGAGAAAATTTGGTAACGAAGGTTTATTCCCTTTGTATACCGAAGTCGAACGCACTTTACGTAAAAACAGGAAGGAAAGACGTGAGTTATTAACTACGGATATCATGGGAGATGACACTGGAAACCAAAGGATTGACAACCCAGTTCAGCAGGCTCAACCGGTATTGGCTCTCCGTGACTATGCACTTCCACAAATTAATGCAAACTTTTCGAGGATTCGACGCCCGACCATTCAAGCAAACAATTTTGAAATCAAGCCGGCTATCATCCAAATGGTGCAAGCAAGCCAATTTTGCGGATTGGCGAATGACGACCCCAATGCTCACATTGCTTCGTTTCTCGAGATTTGTGACACATTAGAAATAATGGAGTTACTGATGATGCCATTCGTCTACGGCTTTTCCCATTCTCTCTAAGGGACAAGGCCAAGTTTTGGTTGAATTCACTCCTGACGGGCTCTATCATAACTTGGGCGGAGTTAGCACAAGCTTTTCTGGCTAAGTTCTTTCCGCCGGCGAAGACAACGAGACTCAGGAATGAAATAACTACTTCCGGGCAATTTGAGATGGAATCACTGCATGAGGCATGGGAGTGATACAAGGATTTTCTAAGGAGATGCCTCCATCATGGTCTACCGGATTGGCTGCAGATTCAAACGTTCTACAATGGACTGAGTGCTTCTACACGCACTCTTGTTGATGCAGCCGCTGGAGGTGCTTTAATGGGCAAGACGATGGCTGAAGCTCATTCTTTACTAGACGCTATGGCGGCAAATGCTTATCAGTGACCTTCAGAACGTGTGAATCCAAAGCGAGTTATGGGAATTTCAGACAATGATCCAATCTCTACACTATCAGCCCAAGTTGCAGCTTTAACTCAACAACTGCAAGCCTTTTCACATACTCCTTCTACCAACACCATGGAAACTTGCAATTGGTGCAACGGATCTCATCCTACTGCTGAATGTCAAGTATAAAATCCTTTTGAGCAATCTCAGATGGAATAAGCTCAATTTGTGGGAAATGGAAATCGTCAGAACAACCCGTATTCCAACACTTACAACCAAGTGTGGCGAAATCATCCCAATCTCTCATGGAGGAACGGGCTAGCTTTGAATAAACCTCCGCAAGCTCAATTCACTCAGCCACAACAGCCACCCCCTCAACCACCGAAGGTTTCTTTACACTACGCCATAGATGGCCTACAACCACCCTGAAACTGTGTCACCATAGACCTGATTTAGTGTTGCCTTCACCCCGAAAAGGACAAAGGTAACACCAAAATTGTGTTGTGTTCTGAGCAGTTGCCTTTGACCACAAAGGCAACATGCTAACTGCTTAAGGTAACACCCTGTTCTCATGTTACCATAGGGGCCTATGGCAACATACTTGGCAGCCTATTACAACATTTTATCTGTGTTGCAATAGATGTTATAATTTAATAAAATAGATACCAGATTATGTGGGCTATACCTGTGGGGCACACCTGTGGGGCCCATATTGTGGCAACATGGTTCTGTCTAATGCAACACCAGATAATAACAACTGCAACCCAATGTGTATTGCAAAATATTAACCAATTGCAACACAATAACTACCTATTACAACACCTCAAATGAACAGAATAAAAATATAGCATTTAAATATTGTATTTCCCATAAAAAACCAATGCTGCATCATTAACCTAGCTATAGTTAAACCAACAAGTACATCAATCCACCAAAAACATCAACCAAAATCCACTACATCAACCAACAACATCAACCAAATAGACAACCAATTCAAGAACATAATTAGAAGTACTAGAAAATAATATGGTTATTATCAACCAACCACATGAAAATGTAATAGGCAGGATAGATGGTTGAAAATTGTTCAAAAGAGAAGAACAAATGGATGACATCTAAAAGCTAGGGCCTCCTGTAACTGGAGTGTCATATTCTTGCGTAATTGGAGTGCCGTCTTCTCGCGTAATTGGAGTGCCATCTTCTCGCGTGTCACCAGAAAGTGTTGCACCAATATCAATTTTCAAGTCAGTGTTGGCTTCACCTAATTTTTTCAGAATCCATGTCAGGTTGTGCTGGACCTTCTGATTCACCTTGGCATCCATTTCTTCATTGACCCTATTGGTAACCTTCGCCTCCACTTCATCAACAAGCTCCTGCCAAATCCTTTTCGTCAATTCTTGTACGTACGAATCAGTCTTGATTAGATTTTTTGAAAGCTTTTGCATCATGTTTTCCTATACACAAAATCGAAGCATGCATATACAATTTATGAGATATTAAGTGAGGTTTATACCTAAAAACAAAATCTAAAGAAGCTTGAGCCCCCTTAAATAACACCCATGTTTAATAGTTCAACATAACAAAATGTCATGTAAAAGATAAAAAGCAATTCAAGTGTATATAGTACAAGCAAAAAACTCATCTTACTCCATGTTATCGGGCTCTCATCTTACAGTGATCTACCGTCCTTTAAATATTTGGCCATTCATCAGATGTTTAGCTTCTGTAGCATCATCTAGGTCACAAATTGGACAAATACAAAGCCTCGGGGGTTACTGCATGAAAAAGAAAAGGAAGATAATTGCCAGGCAAAGAAACAGGGCAGTCTAGTACATTGTTGCATCATTCCAACATATAAACAATTATTATCCCAACAGACTGTTGAGGGACTGTTCAAATTTATTAAACTATTGAGACAGAAGAATATGGTATGGCAGGTTATAAGAAATTTTAATAACAACTCTTATTACATCATTGAAGCCTCTTCATGACTCTTACTTCACTGCTAAATCTCGAAAATTTGATATCCAAATACAGATCAGATGGTGAGAAGATGAAAGCTCCCTCACTCATCATTTTCGCATTATATTGCCAAGCAAATCCAACAAACATGCATCAATTGTAAAAGGAACAGTAAACAAAGGAACCAAAAGTGAGAAAGTGGAACCAAAAATTCAATGAAACAATTACTTCTCTATGCTCTTCCTGTGCGCTTTGACAACATTCGAATAGAAATGGCAACAAATCAGGCCATTCTCCAGCTGTGACAGCATATTTTGCAATGATACTCACACATAAGCACTACCGCGCCTCACCGGGGGACTGCCAAAATGGTAAGGCGTAAATCAATTTGATCATCAAACCAAAAAAAAAACGTCCGTCAGTAACGACCGAGCAAACAAACATGCAACGCATATAGTTTCTCATAAATATCAAAACTCTGAACTTTAAAGGGAGATAATTATCATTAATTAGCTACCATTACTAACATATGCATAACCATGATATGTATTTGTCAATAGAAACAAAGGCTAGCTGAAAATAAAATCTGGTCAAAGTATATATCCAAGCAACTAAGATGGTGCGAGAGTAGGGAGACCATGTAACACAAACAGGTATTCACTTCATTTTACTTCAAGAATTTGATGCAGAATAAAGATGGACCAAGTACCAAGAATCATCAATCATATTCATCACAGCACCAATCACTAAAACATTTCCTAGTCTTCACAAATTCATCATATTCCATTATAGGAAAATACCTTAGCTCAAATATATAGAACTCTAATCACGAAAGCACAAACTAGTGAATCAAATAAAGGTTGGAGTAGAGCTTCCTAATCCGTCACCATCACCAATCTTCTTCTTAAAAAACAAAACCTGGCCTCACTTCTACTCTCACTAATAACAACAATTAGCCACAAACAGGAGATCTGTAACTCATAAAACAACATTTTTTTTGCAACTCACATAATCAAGAATTTAAAGAGTTACAAAAGTAAAAGACGAGGGATAGGAAAATAATACAAACTTTGAAACAGAGCATTCCTCTAATTTCTTCTCTTCCTCTTTTTCGGTCATCTGCAATGATAAATCACTCCAGTTTCTTCACGCCTCCCACCAAAACTTCAATCTGATCAGCAACGGTGGGTACTCCACCAAAATCAGAAAAGGATTATGAAGCTTTTTTTCGGTGGTTCCTCGAGGATTTTAGGAAAAGGAACAGAGGGCGAAGGGAGAGCTAGAGTCCGATTCTTGAGAAGGGAAATCAGAGAGGAGGGAGAGTGTCGGAGGCGAGGCGAGGCCTCACCGGAAATTTAAAGGCTGTTGCGGTGGCGGAAGCTTTGACGGAGGAGCTAGGGCTCGGTTACGAAGGGAGTAATCTAGGGTGACAAGTTCAGAGGAGTGACGGATGGGGGAAGTGGCGTCAGGGGCGAGGCTCTAACCTCGCCGGAGAAGGAGCCGCGGCGGCGGCTAACTCCTTGGAGCATAGCTAGGGCTCCAAATTTCACCAAAACCCCTAGAAATTGGGGATATTATTTTGGGGAGGAAATAGAGAAGAAAAGGAAAGGAGAGGTGGAGGAAGAAGAGGCGTCGGCCTCCTCGCGCCATAGGCAGCGAGAACCGGCGATGTCGCCGGATGAGAGAGGGAGAGACGATGGAGCTAGAGCAGTAAGGCAGAGAGAGGGAGGAGAGCAAAGGCATGCATACAAGAAAAAAAAAGAAAAGAAATATTGATATTAATTAATGTTGATGTTGTACTGTTGTTTAATATATTAATTAATAAATAATATGTTAAATAAATTGAGTTTTTTTACTTATTGACATTAAAAATTACTGATACTAAAAAGTCACTAAAACTTGATACTTAACTATTGATACTTTAGTGTCAGTAAATTCTGATACATTTATGACCAAAGTGGGAAATGATTTAAATGTTTAAAATTACTGACACTTTTTACCAAGTGTCAGAAAATTAAGTGTCAGTAAAAGATATTTTTCTACTAGTGGTAGGAGAAGAATAGGGACAGGGTTTTCAATTTTTCTACCTTTCTTAATTAATATTTTACTAAAATTATAAATTATGACAGTTAATAAGAGTCGCAAAGTTATTGTCCTTTAACTCGAAGAAGTTTATGATCGCTTCGGCGATCAAAACTCTCATGATGATCATGAACAAATACAATAACTTGGATTTATCACTGTTTGGTCTTTGTGACTGTTATTAGCGGTCATTAATTTTCATATATTATTTTTTTTAATTTTTTAATAAAATTACATATTGTAAGAAAATCTTGAAAAAGAATAGTATTTATTTAATGAAGACATATTTTGTACAAAAAATCTTTTTTTTTTTGTTTTAATAAATTTTACATATTATTTTCTTAATTTTTTAATAAAATTATATATTGTAAGAAAATTTTGAAAAAAATAGTATTTATAAAATAAATATAGTATTTATTTAATGGAGACATATTTTATATAAAATATCTTTTTTGGTTTTATTAAATTTTAATTAGTCTTAAAGTATAATTTTTTTTTGAAAGAAATTTATCATTTTATTTATTAATAGTCTAAGGCAACATAGGCATAGTGTTTCAGTGTGTAACACCTATTTATAGCTACAGCAACACAGATTTATATCTACGGTAACACCAAGATTACAAGGTTGTGATAGGGCAAAAATTTCATAGCTACTGCAACACCTGAGAAGGCAACACCATGCCCATGAGGTGGCGATAGGCCATCTATGGCGTAGTGTTAGAAGATGCTCTTGCTCAAATGGCGGCTAACACGAGCCAATTCATGACTCGCACGGAAACTACTCTACAAAATCATTTCGCTTCTATTCGGAATTTGGAAGTCCAAATGGGGCAGATCGCAAATTTATTATCTTCTCGACCTCAAGGTGTATTACCAAGTGCTACCGAGATGAATCCCAAGGAAAATGTGCAAGCTATCGAGATACGAAGTGTAAAGGAGCTACACGAGCAGCCCAAGAGTAGCAAAGAAAAGAGCAGCCCCGTTGAGAAAATGAAGGACGAAGAGCCCAAGTCAAAAGCAGTCTTGACCACTCATCCTACACTACCAATCCCATTCCCACAACAGCTGCAAAAGCAAAAATTGGACAGGCAATTCTCCAAGTTTCTTGATGTCTTCAAGAAATTGCATATCAATATTCCATTTGCCGACGCCTTAGAACAAATGCCGAGCTATGCGAAATTTATGAAGGAGATCTTATCTAACAAAAGGAAGCTCGAATAATATGAAACAGTGGCATTGACTGAAGAGTGCAGCGCTATTTTGCAGAAAAAGCTCCCGCCTAAATTGAGGGATCCGGGAAGTTTCACTATATCATGCACTATTGGAAACTCATCATTTGATAGAGCTTTATGTGATCTCGGAGCCAACATTAATCTTGTCCCCCTTTCCAATTTCAAGATGCTAGGTATTGGGGAGGCCAAGACGACTACGGTCTCTTTTCAACTAGAAGATAGATCCATCAAGTATCTGAGAGGGGTAATAGAAGACGTCCTGGTCAAGGTCGATAAATTCATCTTCGTGCTGATTTTGTTGTGCTTGATATGGAGGAGGACCATGACATCCCAATTATCTTGGGAAGACCATTTTTAGCGACCGACCGAACTCTAATTGATGTGGAAAAAGGGAAACTCACTTTACGAGTTCAAGAGGAGCAAGTTACTTTTAATATATTTCGATCTATGCAACATCCTAGTGATGTCGATAATTGCTTTCAAATTGACGTCATTGACTCGTATGTTAGATGAGCTTTTTGGGAGAGCTATCTATCAGATCCATTGGATTCCGTTTTAGTCGGATCCTCTATCGAATGGAATTCAGAGCATGTAGCTTATTTACGACACATGGATGCGTCACCACCATTTTTTACTCGTAGACCATGTGAGGAGCTTGGAAGTTCACCAACTCGACCCATTCCATCAATTGAGAAACCCCTAAAGCTAGAGCTTAAGCAAATATTGAATCATTTGAAATATGCATTTTTGGGGCCGACGATTCCCTGCCTGTCATTCTTTTTGCCACTTTGGCGGCTGATCAAGAGGGAGAAATTGTTGAGAGTATTGAGGGAGTACAAATCTGCCCTTGGATGGTCTATTGTGGATATCAAAGGAATCAGACCGTCCATTTGTATGCATAGGATTTTTATGGAGGAAGACTACAAACCCTCTGTGGAGCATCAACGTCGGTTAAATCCGAATATGAAAGAGGTGGTAAAAGTCGAGGTTTTAAAACTCCTCGACGTAGTTATGATCTTTCCTATTTCTAATAGCAAGTGGGTAAGTCCGGTTCAAGTTGGGTCAAAGAAGGGTGGGATAACGGTTATTCAAAATGATAATAATGAATTAATTTCCACTTGAATTTTTACGGGGTGGCGTATGTGCATAGATTATAGAAAATTAAATAAAGCCACTAGAAAAGTCCACTTTCCTTTACCATTTATTGATCAAATGTTGGATAGAGCTGGACACGATTTTTACTATTTTCTTGATGGTTATTCTGGGTATAATCAGATTTATATAGCCCCAGAAGACCAAGAAAAGACGACATTTACATGTCCTTATGGAATTTTTGCTTATAGGCGCATGTCTTTTGGTTTATGTAATGCGCCAGCCACTTTTCAAAGGTGTATGATGGCTATTTTTTCTGACATGGTAGAGCATTGTATTGAAATTTTTATGGATGATTTTTCTGTTTTCGGTGATTCGTTTGATTTTTGCTTGCAGAATTTACAGAAAGTCCTGAAAAGATGCGAAGAGACAAATCTAGTATTAAACTGGGAGAAGTGCCATTTTATGGTCCAGGAGGGCATTGTGCTAGGCCATCGCGTATCTGCCCATGGGATTGAAGTCGACCGTGCTAAAATTGAAACGACTGAGAATAAGCCTCCGCCTACTTTTGTGAAGGGGGTGAGGAGTTTTTTGGGATACGCCGATTTTTACTGCCGTTTTATTAAAGATTTTTCGAAGATCACAAAGTCTTTGTGTAATTTGCTCATGAAAGATGTCCCGTTTGATTTTGATGAGTCTTGTAAAGAAAGCTTCGACCTCTTGAAGAAGGCTCTAAGCACCGCTCCTGTCATAGTCATTCCAGATTGGAGGCTTCCATTTGAATTAATGTGCGACGCTAGCGAGTTTGCCATTGGGGGCTGTTTTAGGATAGCGACGGGGAAAAGTGTTTCATGTCGTGTATTATGCAAGCCGAACCCTTGACGACGCCCAAAGGAATTATGCCACGACAGGAAAAGAATTATTGGCCGTGATTTTCGCTTTTGATAAATTCCGTGCTTATTTGTTGGGAACAAAAGTGGTTGTGTGGACTGACCATTCGACAATCAAATACCTTTTGGAAAAGAAGGATGCTAAACCAAGGTTGATTAGGTGGGTGCTTCTACTACAAGAATTCAATTTGCAGATTCGAGACAGGAAGGGGACCGAGAATGTCATTGCAGATCACCTTTTGCGCTTAGAAAATCCCCTCGAGAAGGCGGAGAGTCATCCACCAATTGTGGAAAATTTTCCCGATGAACAGCTCTACAAGCTGAATGTGCAACAAGCACCTTGGTACGCTGATCTAGTGAACTATCTTGCAAGCAACATAATTCCGAATGACTTCTCTCGTCGTCAAAAGAAGAAGTTGATTTCAGATGCAAAGTACTACTTGTGGGATGACCCTTTTCTTTTTAAAAGATGTCCTGACCGAATCATTCGCACATGTATTCCGGACGAGGAAATTCATAGTATGTTGAGTCATTGCCATGCATCAACTTACGGGGGGCATTTTGGTGGCAATAGGATAGCGGCAAAAGTTTTGCAGTCGGGTTTCTACTGACCATCGTTATTCAAGGATGCTCATTCCTTTGTGTCCACGTGTGATCGGTGTCCACATGAAATGCCGTTGAACACTATACTTGAGGTTGAATTGTTCGACGTATAGGGCATCGACTTTATGGGTCCATTCCCTCCATCAAATAAGAACCTATATATTCTAGTAGCAGTGGACTACGTCTCGAAGTGGGTCGAAGCGGTGGCACTACCAACTAATGGGTCCAATGTCGTGATCAAATTCATAAAAAATACATTTTCACGCGTTTTGGGACTCCACATGCAATTATCAGTGATGGTGGCTCACATTTTGACAACAAGTCCCTTGATGCGGTCTTAAAGAAATACGGAGTCACTCATCATGTAATTGATAGGAGTATTTTTATGCGTTTATTTATCATTATGTTATATTCATTTTGAGCCTAAATCTGCATAAATGAGCTTTTAATGCACTATCTTTATATGTTTTGTAGAAAATTGGAGTTCGGAAGCTCAAACGGCGAACAACAGGCCGAAACGACAATTTTTGGTCTGGGGCCGCGGCACAAGGAAAGCAGGCCGCGGCACACGCACGGCACATCAAGACGCCGAGCGAACTGTACCGGGGGCCGCGGCACAAGGATGCTGAGCCGCGGCCCAGAAAGAAAAATAGGCGCCCAGGTCACTCACTGAAGGTTAGGGGCCGCGGCACAGATTAAGTGAGCCGTGGCCCACGGGGCGGTTTTGCTGAGTCTTCCGCGTCTCTGGGCCATTTTTTGTAGCCTGTTCTCAACCTAATTCCCGGACGCGTTTTGGAGGTTAAGGACAGCTATAAATAAGCATTGAAGGTAGGGCTGGGCAAAACAAACCGCCCCGCCCGCCCCGCACCGCACCGCAAAATAGCGAGGCGGGGCGGTTTCAAATGTTGATTTCGCCCCGCCCCGCACAAAACCCGCACCGCACCAAAATTGCGGGGCGAATGCGGTTTTATTTTTTTCCCAACCGCCCCGCAAAAAACCGCCCCGCCCCGCATATAACAAGGGAAAACACTTAGATATTTATATAAATATTGTATTTGCCCCGCGCCACCCCGCAAAACTATGATTTTGTGCGGTTTTCAATATCAAAAATGCCCCGCCCCGCAAAAACCCGCACCGCACAAAAATTGCGGGGCGGATGCGGTTTTACCTTCGCCCCGCCCCAACCCGCCCCGCCCCCAGCCCTAATTGAAGGTCAGAAAAGAACGGAGGAAGGATCATCAAGGAATTATTGAGGAGAATTGTGGGCGACGACAAGACCACGGATCCCTTACGGTTTTTCTTAATTTTTCCGCATCTTATATTCTAGATCTGTTCAAGTAGGATTGTGATTATAACCGATTACATGACAGTTTGATTTATTTATTTTTATTTCAATTTACTCATTATTCGTATTGAATTGGATTTTTCTTACTGTTCTCAATGCTTTCAATTGTCTGGCCAATAGTTGAATTGATTTGAATGTCTTTATGGATTCGGGAGATGAAATTTAGGCATAGTTCTTGTGAGAAAAATCATGATTTTCGTGAGATAGGGATATACTCATGGGAATTGTGAAGCCTGTTTATTGTGGGAACTCATGAACTGTTTTAGCTATTAATTATCTAATTCGAATAGGGATATATCGAGTTAATAATTCTTAGTATTTTCTATCGACCTTGGGAAAGGGTTTAGAATAATTTAGGAATTCCTGGCTTACAATCAATTGAATAAAAGTGAATTGAATTAAATAAAAATCATTCCTGATTGTTTGAGGTGAAAATCATAATTCGACGCCCTTATTATTATTATTTTTATTATCACTATTATTATTTTCTACTTATTTTTCTGCAATTAGTTTAGAAATAAATTATATATAATTGTTCTTCAAATAAAATTACGAGTTGACTATATTTTGGTACTTAGTGAAATCAGTCCTCGAGGGAACGATATCTTACTTATCACTTTATTACTTGTTGACACCGTGTACTTGCGGCATAGTGTGAGGGATTTCCTCACAACAAGTTTTTGGCGCCGTTGCCGGGGACTGATTTTTCGCTAATATCATTACCAAGCGACTCTAATTTTAATTTGGAGTTTTTTTTCTTTAGTTTCTTTTCATTATGTTTTCCTTTGATTATCATGACCCTTGGCATTTCATAAATTTCGATGATCTTAATAATTTGCCTAATAGGGTCACTCGGCCCCCTCCCCCAAAACAAAAGATCATGCTTGAACATTGTGTAGACGCTCTCAAAAATCCTGATAGTACCCCTCTTGAGCGAGAATGTGCAAGTCATGGTCTTGAGATTCACCATGGTTATTTTTCATCTCATTGATTTAGTAGTGAAGTTGAGTGGGAGGTTGAGAAGAAAGACATGCTGGGTTTTAGGGTCGATTCCTCAGCACCTGATAATTACATAAAGTGTGATGAGCTTGTAGAAGAAGTTACCATTGATGATGTTTCCAAAGAAATTCCATTAAATTGTCATCAAACTTCGAATAATAAGGTGAACACTTTTGTGCCTAAAATTTTATTAACGGTGCCACGCATAATTTTTCCTAAATCCATATTGGGAGAGATTGGCCCCATTACTTTTGATTTTGTTGAGACTCATTCTTTGAGTTCTAATGAGGTTGTTGATGATATGTCTTTATTATTTACCCATTCGAACTCTGCTTATTGTTTCACACCTTATAATTATTATATTCTTTCATTATTTTTTGGTTGTCCGCATAATTATTCTTACTCATTATTTTTGGCAACCACGCATGAACCAAAGCCTCCCTTGTGAAATAAGAGGCTTATAGATTGCAAGAAGGGGGTATTTGGCAATCTCCCTAGAAAGAAGCCACGTTAATTTTTTATTTGCCACGTCGTGCTCAAGACGTAAAATAGAGCGCTTGATGGGAGGCAACCCATCATTTTTACTTGCTTTCTAGTTAGTTGTTTTTATTTGATTTTTCGTTAATAATTTGTTTGTTTTCCTTTGTTTTGTTATTTCGTGTGGATTCGTGTATTCTTGTTGTCCCTTATTTCTCTAATATTTTTATATAACCCCAATGAGTTATTATCCTTCATATTTTAGTCTTTCTTGACTTAATGTCTATAGTTATTTCATGACTAGAGACTAAGTTTGGGGGTCCCTGGTGATGTTGGGCATTACTTGAAGTATGGATTGACAGACGATTCCACTCAGACATGTGCTGGCGTTCAAGAACACATTTGGAATAAGATTCACTTTTCCTTATCTCTTTTATTTTCACATGAGTTTTATTGTTGATGATTTTATGTGTAGTGGAATAAATTGAAGCATGCGACATTTTCTTAATTTTTCTTGGTTATAAATTGCGATTTCATCATTGCTTTATTTTACTTGCATGCTGTTGTTGGTTTACGTGAATTTTTCGTGCTTCCGTGTGTAAAACTGATGTTACGATACTGATTTCTTTTTGAAGAAACGATTGACTTTTGGTCGAGTTGCAGTCAGCGATATCTGTTTCCGTTGAGTATTCATTTAGGTCCGAAATTTTTTCATTTTTGTAGAAATCTTAGCAGATAAGAAAGGAGACAGACGTGTTTTCAAATCACCGTCTATACGTTTGGTTACACTTTTTCGCGTAGCTAGTCGTCCAGTAACATGAGTCTTGTGGGCACTTAAAGTGAGTTTAGAGTCGGACAGTTTTTCTCAAAAAGTCGAGATATTATACATGTTCTATGATGGGAAGTCTAGTAACCGGGGGTATTCACGTGACCCGTTGTTTACTCTCGCGTAAAACGACAACCCTTAGACTAATAATTTAGAATTATCGCATTACCGATGATGGGAAGCATAGTAACCGGGGGTATTCACGTGACCCGTTGTTTACTCTCGCGTAAAACGGCAACCTTGACATACGGGGATTGCTATTCGAGTTTTTTCTCCACTATAGAGGGGGACTTAGTAACTAGAAGCATCCATGTGCCCCATGAGTGTCTTTTACGTCAAACGGTTCCCCAATACAAGATAATGGAAATCCACCCTAGGATTATCCCGATGAAACATCCCGAGATCCGAACCTAGTGGTTAACTCGAATCAATATTATGATCATACATTGGGAATGCTGTCCGAGGAGTAATTTTGCTGATGAAACTATTGAATTTTGCCATTAGACTGTGGTACTGGGCGAGTTGGCTTGTTTACTCTAACCCTTCTATTAGCGGTCGGTTAAATTCACGCTTGTTAATCTTTGAGCTTGATTTTCCTCATGAATGATCGATTAGCACTAAAAATGGTTACTTTGTGGAATCAGTGTCTGTTGGTCACTAAGTATACTGGATACAGCTTGGGAAGTAGTTTAAACAACAAGATGTACTGATTTTAAATCTGAGTGCATAGCGGAAGTCTTAGATACACTAGGTCGCTGTGGATACAGCAACTAAATGTATAGTGTATACTTAATTAATCACAGTAATTAAAGCAGTAAAAACTGAAGGTAAATAACACAGTAATTAAAGTGGTTCGAGGTAAACCCCTCTACGTCCACTGGTCCTCCACACAGGAGTAAAACGTTTATTATAATTACTACGTACACGACTACGTAATTATAACAGTTATACAATCAATATATCGTTTACACAGATTGATATAAATATCTTAGCTTCAACCGTTCACACAGATTGGTTTGAGCTAAAGCTTGACTGGCTTCTTCACACAGAGTTCTGAAGCTTCGTCTTCCTCAGTCCACACAGGGCTGATCTGGGTTTGTTCAAAGTATAGAACAGAGTGTGAACAACAGCTTTGACTTTATGAGCTTCAAGCTGATGAAGTGTTGTTCAAGATGATGAGCACTGTATATCTCTTTTATCTGAGTTGCAGTAAGCTTGGAGATATATTTTGCTCTGATGATAACTTTGATAGCTTTGAATGATTTCGGTTTCGGTAACTGATCTTCAGCGCCTTCATGAGATATATATAGTCTCTAAAACATATATCCATTGAGATGTATCCATTGAGCAAGATTCCGTTTCAACGGGATTAAAAGCACGATCCGGATTTAGCGGGATTTGAAGATCTGTTGACTGACAGTATTTAAATACTTTATCCTTGAGTATTTAAATACTTTTTTATTCAACGGGACTTGACTTCTGAAGATTCCTTCTTTGTCCTGTTGTGAGCTGTATGGAAGATAACTGTGTTGGTGATTCGAGACAGTTTCCATACTTGGTCTTTTATAAGACTTCTTTGTTGTACTGAAGAGTTCCACTGTATGCTGGATTCGAGACAGGTCTTCGATACAGGTTGATGCCTCAACACTTCGATACAGTTTCCTTTAGTGTATGCGGATTGGCATATATGTCAAAACCTCTTATCAAATACTATTCGATACAGGGATTGAATATCCATTTGTTTAAATCTGAGGTTCTTGTTTTCCCAACAATTTCCCCCTTTTTGACAATTTGCCAAGACTTTAACTTTCTATATTTCAAGTCTTCTTGATGATGCCAAAACCTTCTTCATGCAATAATCTTCTTTGATGACTTCTGGCAGATTTCTTGGTCTTTTGTCAAAAAGTATGTCTTTCAGCAACTTAGTCTTTTTAATTAACTGCTCGCAGGCGAGTTCGATACAGCTAAGAGTTTTTACAACTTAAGCTTATGATTGGCGCGCAGGTACAATCTTACAATGTATTCTAAGGTTACAACTGAAATTATGAACTGTTCGTAGACAAGTTCGTACAACTTATTTTTCAATCAAGTTTCCTATACTTGAGATTCTTATCAAACAATTTAAGTAATCACACATCAACACAGTAGATTACGAGTTGTAATCTTTCAAGACAAACAAACACTTTTATTGATATTCAAAATAAATTGAGTACATGGTTTGCTGTTTCGAAGAGAAATTACAAATCAAAAATAATATACAAGGATTTCAGCTCCTATCTGTAGTCCGCATGTCTCCATGGTTTTCTCCTTGGATCATTCTCAGTACCACGCCACCAGTTCTGTAGGGAATCGTTGCCTCGATCCTGGTATATAGCTCTTCCTTCATAGGATCTATCAAAGGCAAGAATCCAGTCTTCTGGATGGGTGATCCGATCTCCTCTTCTGTGCTTGCTCTTCATATCTAGCTGGAGAGGGAGTTTTCCTTCTTCTAGCATCTTCGTAAATTTGTCTGCGGCCTCCGCTAAAGTCTTATAGCTCTTGAAGATGGCGGATTCCCTGATGAGTTTTACAAAGTATCTCATCAGTTCGTTCTTCCTCCATTGCTTCACTTCATCGGCAATGGGATGGCAGTTGGTCGGCAGACGAATTTCAGAAGGTCTCTGGATTAGACTTTTCCACGGGACATTTGGATCATGAAACTCAGGTCAGGAGCCTGAAATCTTAAAACTCTGGGAGGGAGGGGCTAGCTTGTTTAATTCAGCAGTGATGCTGTCTTGAGGAGCCTCGAATTCCCTTTCGTGCTGTAACCTGATTCTCCTAGCAGCTTCTCTTGCCTCTTCCCCCTTTTTGGCATCATCAAGACGTCCTAGGATCTCTAATGCAGCATCCTGTTTCGTCTCGATGTTAGTCATTCATTCTACAAGGGAGGAAAGTGCCTGCGACATGTCCTTGATACATTTGTCGTGGGCGCGCAATTGAGAACTATTTTCAATCATAGCACATGCGGTCTTGGATTCAGCAATGCGCGTTTTCGTTCTTCTTTCAGGAGTTGTTCCTACTTGTCTTCCATGATTTTCAGTGCTTGTTTGAATACTTCTGGAAAAATAATGAAGGCCTCGACTACTCGAGAAACTTCATGTTGTAGAGTGGTCATCTCTTCCACGACAGAAGTATGCATCCAATTCAATGCTTTTTCAACTGAAGACAGAGCATTCACTGCATCCTGGATGAATACAGTTTGAAGACCAAGAGCATGCAGGCGCTCTTTCCTAGCGGCAGAAATCGAAAAATCTGGTTGAGAAAAATCTTCAGAGCAGTTCAACCTCTTCAGATTTATGGTTGAGCGTAAATTGAGTTGGACATCCTCAGGTATATTACCGTCCTCGTATTCCATGGTTGAAGGGGCGGGAGCAGCTTGTTCTGGTTCGGCGGCAGGGGGTTGAGTGTCCTCCTGTTGCGAAGATTCATTGGTAGACATGGATACAGGAGGGACTAAATCCTCCTATTGTCTCTCAGTGACAACTTCTTCTTCTTGAGCGGCGGCAGGCTCAGGTGCCTGTTCCAAAACTGTTCCTACTTCCTCGACTTGAGGGACTGATTCCTCCTCGTCGGGAATTTTCTCTTGCTGTGGCGAAGGGGGCTTGCTTCGAGTTGACAGCCCTTCGTCATCTTTTGGTGGAGAGGCGTCTCTGTCTTGAGCCTCTTCATGACTCATCCTCAGACCAGCTTGTAAAGCTTCGTCGTCGTCGTCTGAGTCATTGTCATCGTCGTCTTTTGGATTTGGGGGAGAGTCCTCTGACTTATATTTACCTTTCTTCCTTGCGTCAGATTTCTGCAGAAGATGGCTTTCAATCTATTCTTTGCAGAAGGGATTGTCCCATCGGATCAGGGCCTCAATTTCCATTGAGTCCGTCACTGCTGATACATATCTTTCTTCTTGGCTCCATTCGCTCCAGTTGTATAATGTTTCATACGGAGATAGCATGTAGCCTTTCCATTTCAGAAATCTTTCGTAAGAATGGTCGATCTGAACAGAGAGAAGGGTTATGTGAATAATGGTGTCAGGGGAGGGACTGCATACAACGTCTGGAGACGCTGTAGCGAGGGATTCCTCTATAGGTATGGGATCCTGTATGGAAGTGGGATTCCTTACAGGGGATGGTGCCCCGAAGGAAGATTGATCCTGTACGGGTGTGGGATCCCGCAGAGGAGAAGTAGCGTTTGGCTCCGTAGGGGCAGCCGACTCACTAGAGTCTTTTTCGTTAGCAGATGTCCCATCATCCGTCCTAGCCGCCAAAGGCTCAGGATCTACTGTTGATACAGTAGTGGACACCTCTTCCACAGGGGTTGGGCCCTGGGGTTGTTCTTCAGCGGGTTAAGCCACGGTGGAAACTTCTTCGGAGGGCTTGGTGGATTTGGCTTTAGAAAGCCTCCTAAGTTTCTTCTTCGGCTTCTCACCAGCAATGGGTTTCTTGCTGTAAGATCTTTTCCTCTTCTTTGAAGACTCCACGTCCTGGGACTTCAAAGACACATCTCTTGGGTCTGCAGAAACTGGCATATATTGGATTTTTGGGTGGTTGCAGACCATGGTGCTCTGGTTATACACTGGCTTGACGCCTCCTAGGTATATCCTGGAGCTGTTCTTCTTTGCATCATCGGATTGCGATAGTCCGCATTTCGTCAAGATATGGTTTAAGATTAAACCAAATGAGTTCTTCTGGGTGGCAGGCTTGCATTCTTCCTCTTGCAAGCATTTCAGGATTATCTGGCACCAGTTGACCTTTTCACAGGTCAGAATTGCCACCATCATCCTGAACCTCAGATTAATACACATTTCGAATGCACCAGTTCGATTCTCAATGATCCTGCAGCAGAAATCATGCAAATATACATAAGGCAGACAAAAATTCTTTTTGTGACAGGTGGTTTGAACCATGTGAACAAAAGTTGAGCCGGTGAACAGCCCATAAAATTTAGTTATCAGCTCTTGAGACCCAAACGTCTCAAGTTGATCCATTGTCAGGCCATCAGCAGGTAGCCTGTAGATATTCTGGAGCAGATCGCTATCAACACAAATCTCAACTCCTTGAATGGTAGCGGTTATGTCAGCAACGTGACCTCCTTGGGCCAGCGGCAGAAATCGTACGGCGGCGTTGAGGTAAAATTCCTCAACCAGATGAACATCGTACTTGTCAGCAGTTTGACTTCCAAGGCGATAGAGGCCTTGTTGACGGAGATGAGTGATGATGTACTCCATGGGTTCAGCATGATTTGTCTCAGAGAGAATGCGTTCGATGATGACAGATCGTGAGAACATCCGTGTATCGATGATGTTTGCGGTTTTCTTGAGTGCGGGCGAAGATGTTTGTCCAGGCATTGATGATTGTTCAAGAAAATGTGAAAGAGAATACACAAAATATGCAGTAAAATGCAGAAAACTGTGTAGGCTGTTTTTGCATGAGAACTCTTAATTTTGCAGAAAGCGTAAAGAGTCTCTAATGGCAGTATCAGTCCTTTTATATTGGACGGCGAAGTAGGGTTTTGCAGAGTACGAATGGTCAGATTTTAAGGGATGGGATCCGGTTTTTGAAATCTACAGTCAAGATGGACTGAGTGTAACTGGTACACTTATCCATTAAAATGTTTAAAATATTAGCGGGTCCCACTTCTGACATTTGTTGATACCCTAAATGCTTTAAACGGCGGTTTAAAAAGAATAAACAATTTAAAACATCGCGGCTTTTGAGATTCAGTTGTCCAGATGTCGTGTAAGGCATTTAATGTAAATGACGTTTGACATAAACAGGGCACGTGGACAAAAATCATTTTAAAATGAAATAAATATAGTATTATATATACTGAATCGAAATCCTATAGTATGTGCTGTTTCCGCGTCGATACAGCGTTCCCCATTAAAAAGGTATATATAGGTTTTAAATTCCATACAGCAATATTTGGATTAATGCTGTATTCATGGGTCATACTGTATTCCCCCTTAATTATTGCACACTTCAGCTGTAGGATAATTTATGTCTTTGTTCACTACAGTGCTGTATTGAAGTCTCTAAGTGTACAGATAATTAACGGTGGATACTGTATTCTTGGGTCTTATAGCATTCCCCCTCAATTGTTGAGTAAAAACAGTAAATTACTTACAGGGAGTCGGGCTGTAGCATTCCCAATTCTTGTCTAAGCATGTTGAATCTGGCTGTGTCGAGAGGCTTGGTGAAGATGTCGGCCAGTTGAATGTCTGTATGAACTTTTCAAGGCGAACATCCTTGTTCTCGACGTGATTCCTTCTAAAATAATGCTTCATGTTGATATGCTTAGTGCGCGAGTGCAGGACAGGATTGTGCGTGATTGCAATTGCACTCGTGCTATCACACATGATTGGAGTCTCTCTGGCATCGATTCCATAATCTGACAACTGTTGCTGCATCCAAAGGATCTGCATACAGCAACTACCAGCAGTATAGTACTCTGATTCAGCTGTGGAAAGAGAGTTAGCCAATTGCTTCTTACTGAACCAAGAAACGAGTCTAGGTCCAAGAAAGTGACAAGTTCCACTTCTACTCTTCCTATCTAGCTTGCAGCCTCCGAGATCCGAGTCGCTATATCCAACTAGATCGAATCCGCCTTCTTTAGGATACCATAGTCCTGCATCGACTGTTCCTTTAATGTACTTCAGGATTCGTTTAGCTGTATTGAAGTGTGATTCCTTAGGTGCTACTTGATATCTCGCACACACTCCAACAGCAAATTGGATATCGGGCCTGGTAGCCGTTAGGTACAGGAGCGAACCAATGAGCTTCCTGTAGAGTGATTGGTCAAACGGCTTTCCGGCTTCATCAGCACTAATTTGCACGGAAGTGCTCATGGGGGTTGGCGAAGAATTGGAAGTGTTCATTCCAAATTTGTTGAGAAGCTCCTTGCTGTATTTTTCCTGGTTGATGAAGATACCTGTAGGCAACTGCTTTACCTGCAAACCTAGGAAATAACTAAGTTCTCCCATCATACTCATTTCAAATTTACTTTGCATGAGATGAGAGAACCTTTGACACAAAGCAAGGTTAGTTGAACCAAAAATTATATCATCCACATAGATTTGCACCATAAGAAGGTCATCACCTTCATGTATTTTGAATAAGGTCTTGTCCACAGCATCTTTCTCAAATCCATTGTCGGTTAGGTACTGGGAAAGGGTCTCATACCAGGCTCTAGGGGCTTGTTTAAGTCCATACAGCGCTTTTCTTAGCCTGTATACTAAGTCGATACCGTCTGTGTTGGCAAACCCTGGTGGTTGTTCAACATAAACTTCTTCTGCAAGGTCTCCATTCAGGAATGCACTCTTGACGTCCATTTGATATACAATAAAGCTCTTATTGGCGGCAAAGGCTAAAAATATCCTAATGGCTTCTAGTCTGGCTACAGGGGCGAAGGTTTCATCATAGTCTATGCCTTCTTCCTGACTATACCCTTGTGTGACTAGTCTGGATTTATTCCTTATAATAAGTCCATTTCGATCCTTCTTGTTTCGAAATACCCATTTGGTTCCTATAACCGATTGATGTGTGGGTCTGGGTACAATATACCATACATTGTTTCTTTCGAAACCGTTAAGCTCTTCTTCCATATATGTTATCCAATGAGAATTGTTAAGAGCGTCTATGGTCGAAACAGGTTCGGACTGGGCAAAGAATACAGCGATAGTGCACATATTAAGTCTTCTAAGCTCTGATTGAGATTTCCATTTAGGAAACTGTGATATTTCCGTATCAAGTTCTTCTTGTGCACAAAGTACATTTCCTTGTGTACTCTGTATTCTTCTACGAGTAGAAACACCAGCATTTATGTTTCCAATGATCAGCTCTTGCGGGTGATCTCTCAACCATCTTCAGTCGGGTTCTAATTCAGGGTCCCGAACTGTATCCAGAGTTTCTGTAGATACAGCTTCAGCTTGTACAGCGTCGGCTTCATCCATGTCGACTCTTACAGCTGCGGGGTTGATTTCTAAATCAACGACAGGTTCTATGGGAGTTGGAGGATCCAAGATAGAGAGATGTTGGATGTCCTGAGTAATATCATCTACTCCTGTAGGGTCATGGTGAGGTTCGTCGAACACTACATGAACTGATTGCTCGATCGTCAGCTTCCTTTTATTGAAAATCCTGTAAGCTTTGCTGACGGAGGAGTATCCTACAAATATTTCTTCATCTGATTTCTCATCAAAGGTTCTAAGTTGATCCTTCCCATTATTCAACACATAACACCTGCATCCAAAAATGTGGAAATATGAAACTAACGGAGTTTTGTTTTTCCATACCTCATATGCTGTTTTGTTGTGGTGTTTGTTGACGATACAGAGGTTTTGAGTGTAGCATGCTGTATTAGTTGCTTCACCCCAGAAACGCTGTGGCAACTTGCTTATGGCAATCATTGTCCTTGTAGCTTCTTTCAGCGTCCTATTCTTTCGCTCGGCAACACCATTTTGTTGAGGTGTACGGGCAGCTGAGTATTCGTGCTGTATTCCATTCTCCAAACTGTATTGCTCTATAAAGCGGTTAGTAAATTCTGTACCTCTGCCGGAACGAATGCACACGATACTCGATGCCTTTTCATTTTGCAACTTTCTCAGGAGCTCGGGCAGCTTTGATGTTGTTTCCTTCTTCTTGCTAAGGAAAATCGTCCAAGCATACCTGGAATAATCATCAACAACAACCATGCAGTATTTCTTACCTCCCAAACTTACTGGGTCTACAGGACCATAGAGATCCATATGTAACATTTCCAACACTCTTTGGGTTGAAAGGTATGATTTGCTCTTCAGGGTTGACTTGATTTGCTTGCCTTTCTGACATGGTCCGCAGACGCTGTCCTTCTTGAATGACACATTTGGCAAACCTCTAACCATTCCCTGTCTTGAGAGCTTGTTGATCGTCTTGAAGTTGACGTGAGACATCCTCTTGTGCCATAACCAGCTAAGATCCGCAGTGCCTTTGGCAACAAAGCATGGAATTGAGGAGCTCATAGGCTTCCAGTCAGCAATATACATGTTACCTGATCTGCTTCCTGTAAGCACAACTTCTTTGGTCTGGATGTTCTTGACTCTACAGCGATCTATATAGAACTTCACCGAGAACTGTTTATCACAGAACTGGCTAATACTAAGTAGATTGTACTGTAAGCCTTCAACATATGCAACATCAGTGACTTTGAATTTTCCTACAAGAAGGGTTCCTTTCCCTCTTGTTCTTCCTTTAGATTTATCACCGAAACGAACTTTTGGACCTCGACCTTCTACAAAATTTGATAGATTGCTTTTATCTCCGGTCATGTGCCGAGAGAATCCACTATCAAAGTACCAGGTATCCTCCTCTAGAATGTCCTGTAACAAAGAAATTAAGTAGATTTAGGTCCCCTTTGATTTTTGGGTCCATGTATGTTAGTTCCTCTAGGTACCCAAGTGTTCCTGGTAGCAATTGGTTTACTGTAGGTCATACTCGGTACAGTGTTGCGATATCTATGAGGGTCATATCCGTAGTCGCTATAACCATGATAATTATTATGCATGAAAAATTCAGGGTTATTATTATTAATCCAGTACGAGTGCCGTCTTGGAGGTGGAGCCATTTTCTTTGGCCTAACAGCTTGCCTTCTGGATCTCCAATTGGATTCCCAATGCTGTTGTTGATACTAAGCGGGCATCTGCTGTCTCGAGGAGTAACGGGGCTCCTGTATCCAATACCTAGGCGTGCTGTACTGATAGTACTGTCGTGCGGGCCTTTGGTAGTTGGATACAGCCTTTCTTCTGAACGGCTGTTGGCACTGTTGATATGCTCGGGGAGCATGCTGTTGAGTGCGCCTCACAGGTTGGATCGGCTTATGATTCCGCTGTCTAGAATAGGATTGCGGGGGCGGAATAGCAGCCTTCGGTTTTCTCGGTACAACAGGTTCCTTCACGGGACTAGGGGTATCTTTCGATTCTGCAATGTGTTCCACACTCTTGATGAACACTGTACTAGTTTTCTCTTTGTTTGAATATGAACTGTATCCTAAGCCACTTTTATCATGAGCCTTTTTCCCAGTGCTCAGAATTTCTTCCATTCTTTTGGACGATTTCTCGAACGATTTCAGAGTGGTCTCAAGTTCAATTTCTCTCTTTCGAGAGTTGTGATTTTGGCTTGAAGTAGAACCAAATCATTTGTCTTGCTCTCGTTGTGAGTTTTAACCTCACTTAGTTCATGAGCAAGTTGATGATTGCTCTCCATGAGTTTTTCAAAATCGACTTTGCTGGTTTCATGGTCAAGAGACATATTTTCATAATTTATCTTCAGCAAGTCATTTTCATCTTTCAGCTCTAGGTTAGACAGTTGGAGCTGTATATTCTCGTTTTTCAATGTCTCATGGGCCTTTTGAATGTTTTTAAATTCATTCATCATGTTTTCAAAAGTATGAGATGCATTTAATGGAATAGCTGAGGTTGAGCTTACCTCATCATCGCTGTCTTCACCTTCTGGAATGTCTTTGGCCATAAAGCACATATATGCTTTATCATCGAACTCATCGTCATATGAATCACTTTCAGTGACCACTTGAAGACATTCTTCTGATTTGGATGGTGTGGGGGAGGCTTCTGATTCTCCAATCAGGGCCTTGAGTTTGTTTTTCCAAGCACGTCTTCTTTCATCTCTCTCTTGTTGCTCGGCCTCCAGCAACTTTTGAACTTTGGGATGAGGACATTTATTTGCATAATGCCCTGGTTTCCTGCAATTATAGCACATGTTAGAATTACCGGATGAAGTTTCGGTACTTACCTTTTGGACAGGTTTGGGCCTGTAGGGAGTCTGTTTGATGAACTTTTTGAATTTGTGCATGAGAAGCGCCATTTCATCTTGAGATAGGATGTCGTCGTCACTGTCAGCATTCTTGTGACTAGGCTTCAACGAGCTGGGCATGCTGTGTCGACGACTCGTCTGACTAGTGCTGTGACCTTTGAAGGAGATTCTTCAGCTTTCTCTCTTCTGTCAATATCATACTCAAAAGCTTTGAGGTCAGAGAAGAGATCAAAAGTAGTTATTTCATTAAGATTGGAAGACACACGCATAGCTGTGGTCTTAATGTCCCATCGGGCTGGGAGAGATCTGAAAATTTTTAAATTCTTCTCCTTTTGAGTATAAATTTTGCCCAACGCTTCAAGTTCACCAACAATACCAGTGAATCTGAGGTCAAGTTCCTCAAGTGTCTCAGTTGGTTTCATTTTGAAAGATTCAAATTGCTGAGTTAGTTTTGAAATCTTGTTTTCTTTTGAGAGCTCAGTTCCCTCACAAATCAACTTGAGTTTATCCCAGATTTCTTTGGCTGTTTTGCAGCTCTTTACCTTCGAGAACGTGCCTTTGTCAAGGGTGACAAATAACGCATTCTTAGCCACATTGTCGCGATTGGCTCGCTTTCTTTCATCTGTTGTCCATTGCTCGCGCTCCTTCTCGAGCATCTCAGCATAGGCTTTGCCTTCAATCCTTGCGGCCGTGTTTACCTTCATGCTCTTGATAGGGCCATCCTGTATCACAAAAATCATCTCTTCGTGCATTGCTGCAAGATGAGCCTCCATTCTAATTCTCCAATCACCAAATTCGTTAATAGAGAACATAGGAACTTTGTTGATCATAGAAGTATCCATGTGAGTGAAAGTAAAGACATGAAAGAGACTGTTTTGAAAATTAAGTGATTTTGGATCTGATTCAGTTAAAGATACGACTGATTCTTTTTAGAATCAACCACTCCGATACCACTTGTTGGTCACTAAGTATACTGGATACAGCTTGGGAAGTAGTTTAAACAACAAGCTGTACTGATTTTAAATATGAGTGCGTAGCGGAAGTCTTAGATACAGTAGGTCGTTGTGGATACAGCAACTAAATGAATAGTGTATACTTAATTAATCACAGTAATTAAAACAGTAAAAACTGAAGGTAAATAACACAGTAATTAAAGTGGTTCGAGGTAAACCCCTCTACGTCCACTGGTCCTCCACACAGGAGTAAACCGTTTATTATAATTACTACGTACACAACTACGTAATTATAACAGTTATACAATCAATATATCGTTCACACAGATTGATATAAATATCTTAGCTTCAACCGTTCACACAGATTGGTTTGAGCTAAAGCTTGACTGGCTTCTTCACACAGAGTTCTGAAGCTTCGTCTTCCTCAGTCCACACAGGGCTGATCTGGGTTTGTTCAAACTATAGAACAGAGTGTGAACAACAGCTTTGACTTTATGAGCTTCGAGCTAATGAAGTGTTGTTCAAGATGATGAGCACTGTATATCTCTTTTATCTGAGTTGCAGTAAGCTTGGAGATATATTTTGCTCTGATGATAACTTTGATAGCTTTGAATGATTTTGGTTTCGGTAACTGATCTTCAGCGCCTTCATGAGATATATATAGTCTCTGAAACATATATCCGTTGAGATGTATCCGTTGAGCAAGATTCTGTTTCAACGGGATTAAAAGCACGATCCGGATTTAGCGGGATTTGAAGATCTGTTGATTGACAGTATTTAAATACTTTATCCTTGAGTATTTAAATACTTCTTTATTCAATGGGACTTGACTTCTGAAGATTCCTTCTTTGTCCTGTTGTGAGCTGTATGGAAAATAACTGTATTGGTGATTCGAGACAGTTTCCATACTTGGTCTTTTATAAGACTTCTTTGTTGTACTGAAGAGTTCCACTGTATGCTGGATTCGAGATAGGTCTTCGATACAGGTTGATGCCTCAACACTTCGATACAGTTTCCTTTACTGTATGCGGATTGGCATATATGTCAAAACCTCTTATCAAATACTATTCGATACAGGGATTGAATATCCCGGCTTTTCGATACAGGGTTCTTGTTTTCCCAACAGTGTCCTTGATGTGACTCACTATTACGATACTCGTATTATTCTTTGAGATTTTCTGGGTAGTATTGATTAAGTTAAGCACTATGGATTTGCACAATCATTCACGATACTTTTTTATTTGAAAATTGATTCTTGCTTGAGGACAAGCAAAGACTCAAGTTTGGGGGTATTTGATAGGTGTATTTTTATGCGTTTATTTATCATTATGTTATATTCATTTTGAGCCTAAATCTGCATAAATGAGCTTTTAATGCACTATCTTTATATGTTTTGTAGAAAATTGGAGTCCGGAAGCTCAAACGGCGAACAACGGGCCGAAACGATAATTTTTGGCCTGGGGCCGCGGCACACGCACGACACATCAAGACGCAGAGCGAACTGTGCCGGGGGCCGCGGCACAAGGATGCTGGGCCGCGGCCCAAAAAGGAAAATAGGCGCCCAGGCCACTCGCTGAAGGTTAGGGGCCGCGGCACAGATTATGTGAGCCGCGGCCCACGGGGCGGTTTTGCTGAGTCTTCCGCGTTTCTGGGCCGTTTTTTGGAGACTGTTCTCAACCTAATTCCCGGACGCGTTTTGGAGGCTAAGGACAGCTATAAATAAGCATTGAAGGTCAGAAAAGAAGGGAGAAAGGATCATCAAGGAATTATTGAGGAGAATTGTGGGCGACGACAAGACCACGGATCCCTTACGGTTTTTCTTAATTTTTCCGCATCTTATTTTCTAGATCTGTTCAAGTAGGATTGTGATTGTAACCGATTACATGACGGTTTTATTTATTTATTTTTATTTCAATTTACTTGTTATTCGTATTGAATTGGATTCTTCTTACTGTTCTCAATGCTTTCAATTGTCTGGCCAATAGTTGAATTGATTTGAATGTCTTTATGGATTCGGGAGATGAAATTTAGGCATAGTTCTTGTGAGAAAAATCATGATTTTCGTGAGATAGGGATATACTCATGGGAATTATGAAGCCTGTTTATGTGGGAATTCATGAACTGTTTTAGCAATTAATTATCTAATTCGAATAGGGATATATCGAGTTAATAATTCTTAGTATTTTCTATTGACCTTGGGATAGGCTTTAGAATAATTTAGAAATTCCTGGCTTACAATCAATTGAATAAAAGTGAATTGAATTAAATAAAAATCATTCCTGATTGTTTGAGGTGAAAATCATAATTCTACGCCCTTATTATTATTATTATTTTTATTATCACTATTATTATTTTCTACTTATTTTTCTACAATTAGTTTAGAAATAAATTCTATATAATTGTTCTTCAAATAAAATTACGAGTTGACTATATTTTGGTACTTAGTGAAATCAGTCCTCGAGGGAACGATATCTTACTATTACTTTATTACTTGTTGACACCGTGCACTTGCGGCATAGTGTGAGGGATTTCCTCACAACAGTAATCCTGACAAGTTATTCGAAAATACATCAGGGTACTCACTCACTACTAGAATCGATGATAGCTCGACTCTCTCATCTCCCGCCTTCATGGCGTAACAACAGTAGTCAATGCAACCCTAATGTAAAAGTTTCACCGCCTTCATGGCAATGATCACACTTCACGATTTACCCGACTTACGACCCACAAAAGTATGCTCGATTCCATCTTCAGCTATTATGGGGATTGTACGAGTTCGAAAGTTCATTATGGCCCCCATGACGATCTAACCAATCATCTCCAAAGATCAAATTCTCACCCTTCATATATACTACAATGAGATTCAAAGGCCCATCACGGTCTCCAATTCCCATAAGGAATCACTAACTTCTGATTCCCAACCATACAATCTCTTCTAGGCATATAGACTACAAACTTCTGACAGTCAAAAAACAATCTATACCGAGACGACACACACAATCCAAAATAATAAAAGAATGAACACCTGAATCGATTAATACATATATTGGATGAGAGAGAACCTGAGTAGTACCTGCAGCTACTGGGGCATCGTCTCATACACCCGTCTCATCTGCTAAATATGGGGATGATCTGATCCTGAACTAGATACATCGCGACGGTCCGGCTGACCCCAACCCCGACCCCAACTTGTACCATGAGGATTCTGAGAAATAAGTATGTTGTTCGGACTATTCAATAATTCTTGGTTATCTTGGTGATTTTGGATTTTACGTTGAAATGTTGTTTGTGCGAGTGATTGCAAGTTTCGAGGACGAAACTTATTTTTTAGGGGGGTAGAGTGTAATACCCCGAGTTTTCGGATATATTTTTTCGTTTATGTATTGGATATCGTGGATGGTTAATTATGCTCTAGGACGTTGTGAACGTTTTATAATGTTATTGAATTGAGTATATGTATTGATTTTGCCGTATGTTCGTATTTGGTATGTCGTGACATTGGACAGTAATTGCTGAAATTGGCTAAGTATGGAATTGTTACGTATGTTAACAAGGTGAGCTTACGTACGTAAGATTGGCATGGTTACGTACGTTAAGGCTAAGGTATTACGTACGTAACGAAGGCATCAGACAGGACCGAGTCCTGGCCGGCAGGCGGGACCCGGTGTCGACAACTTTCGGCGGAGGATGTTGACAGGTGAGTCAACGTACGTGTTACGTACGTTACAAAGGACGTGTTACATACGTAACACGACCATTGTACTGTAGCAAGTCAACTGGTATATTACGTACGTTATATGGTATGGGTTACGTACGTAATGGACTTCACGGAATGAGACAGTGAGTTTGTTACGTACACTATGGATTTTGGATTACGTACGTTAAAGTTGTTACGTACGTTAAGAAAGGACACTTACATACGTAATGAGAGTGCAGTTTATATATTGAAGTGTTGTCTTTCATTTCTCTCATGATCCTTTGAGGTATTTCTCTCCAAAACTCGTCCCTCTTCACTTCTAAGAGTGTTCTAAACACTTCTAACATGATTGTGAGCTTGGAATCATGGAATTAGAGCTTGGTTATGGAACTATTGTTGATTCTTGAAGTGATTTCTTGTGTTATCCAAATTCTATGAGGTATGTTGGATATTTCTCCTTTTCATTTCGGAATTTTGATGTTATAGTTGATGAATGATTCGTATGAAGATGATTATGATGTTGTTATTGCGATTCTTGAGGATATATGGGGTTTATGTTGAAGGAAGTGTAATACCCGGTTGTAATTCATTCATTTTCATTCAGTAATTATCAGTCTGTAATTGTCACTCAGTGTATTTTCACTCAATTATAATCATTCATCAATCATGTTCATTCACCGTGTTCACCGTTCGTATAAACTTCGAGTTGAGTATCGTTATTGTTCATCGTTTCAACTTTCCTCATATGAGTTCGACTTTGTTAGATCACCATTAATTTTTGGTAACTCCAAAAATTCTAAATCTTTGCAATATTATAGAGCATCGAGTTAGCTTTCCAATGGTTCAAACGGTGAGTCAATCGGAGTCCGGACGAGAGAGTTATGGTCGTTTTAGCTCAACCGCTCATTGGCCGATCACTGCCGAACGCACTCGGCCGTGTCGTCCGACACGGCCCGTGCCGTACTCGTCCGGAAAGTGCCGAAGTGTCTGCCTCAGGACCCGACCGTGTCGTCTGGCACGGCCGAGTCGAACCCTTCCGGATAAGCTGGAATCGATCGCTGAGCACGCCCGACCGTGTCGCCCGCACGGCCGAGTCATGCCGAGTCGTCGGACGGGTCATCTGTCGGGAGGCCCTCGCGCCGCGACCGTGTCAAGCGAGGACACGGTCGAGTCCTGTCGGCGGTATCGGCCGGTGCGCTGGCACACGATGCCGATCGGCACGGGCCGTGTCCGGCAGCGATCAACCCCTATAAATTCATTTTTTCATCATTTCAGCCCATTTTACGCATTTTCTTCACCTTCAACCGAGAGATAAGGCTTGAGGGAGGGTTTTCCTTCACAAATCATTTGGGTGTTTGATTTTCTTCATCTCCTTTCGATCGTGAAGCTTGGATAATCAATCTAACGCATATTCTTGATTGAAGCACTTGGATCATCAAGAGGTAATTCCTTCAACACTTTGGACTTCGATTTTGTGTTGAAATAGGATGTTTTGGACGTTATAATCATGATATATGAAGGGATATGTATATGATTATGAGTTTGTATAAGGATTCATTGGATTATTGAGGGATTATTCAAGAACACTTTGGAAATCGAATTGGAATTGGGGATTTTCGACTAATTGTTGTTATGATCACGTTTTCGGATAATCATAACGGATTATTAATCGTATTGGAGATGTTTTGTTGATTTGAAACACTTCTTGGGGATTTGAAGTTGATATTATTGAGGTTTAGTTGTATACAATCAAAGTTGGCCTCAAAGTGTTCGATATAATGCCCCGATGAACTTGGTTTAATCGTATCGACGTCTTGAGTTCGTTTTATTCGTGTTTAATTCGTTATTAATCGGATTGTTTGTAATTGTAATGAATTAAGGTTGTTCGAGCGACCGGTATCTTGGTTAGGACGTTGTTCGTGGACGGACATTCTTCATTGTTGTTGTGTAAGTTAAATCTTACTCGGTTAAAAGGATACTCATACCTTTTGTTGTTGATCATTCATAATCATAACTCATTCATCATTGTATTAATCATATTAAAACTTGCTATTGTCAATTAATCACTTGATCATAAGGAGCAGCGGTTCCAATCTTTTCGTTGAGCTATCATTCATTTCATTATTACTCTCATCTCGGTGAGTCATTCTTGGCCTTGTCTAATTATTATTCATTGATATTCATTATGGTCATTCTCGTTCATGTGACCTTCAGGGTTCATATTGCGTGGCGGGTGTGTCTCTGTGGAATTTTTAGACGGGCACACGATGGTTATTGTATTGGCTTCACCAATACATTATACCGTGCAAACGGGTCATATTGTCTCGTGAGAATAATTAGGTACACGGAAGGGTGTTGTACACTTGCACAGAACAATACGGGCGTACTATGATACTCCTATTAAGCGAAAAAAATAACTAAGAATATTTCTTAACTTCAGTTAAATCATGATTGTGTATTTTTCAACCCTTGAGGATTGTTGTTCTTTGTAACTGACCCCGTTTGGGGATTTTGTTTTTCAGGTCATGGCAAGGCAAACGCACGGGAATAGCATGTTGATGTCGAGGAGTCCTAGTGATACTAGTAGGGGGCCCCGATCTTTCAGCTATTCATGTTATTGTCCTTTATTTTCCGCTGCAAACTTTCATTTGAATACTCCGTTTCATTCAGTGTTGTGTATTTTATCTTCATATAAAATACACTAGTATTCGGTATTATCCTGGTGTGTTGTAACTAAACTCCTCATCGGAGTAATTATTGTTGTAATGTAGTTCGGTACTACATTTATCTTGTGTAATTCATTCATTTTCATTTGCACAGTGGGTCCCAGTTGGTGATCTACGGCACTGTAATATCCGCCTAGTTTGGGGTGTTACAGAGTTTGTATCGGAGCGTGGTTTTGTATACTACCCTCCAAGTCATATCTCATTTGAAATCATTGTCATCGGACTAGTATCATTGGACTTTCGCGTCACGTGTGACTGTGCAGATCGAGCCAATCGATCGAAAGAAGCGTAAGACTTCTAACGCCATGGTATAATTTCGGCAATAGTCATTCACTCATCATTCATCATTTAACAATCCTCAAACATCATCATTCATTATGATCGGACGATCATATTAACTCATCAATCACTTAATTCATTTCATTACTCGATTAATAATCGGACGATCATGTTAACTCATTAATTACTCAATTCATTTCATTACTCGGTTGTCAATCGGATAATCATATTATCAATCTTGTTAAGTTATTCAAGATAATCATTTCAAGAATTTCATCGAGATAATCATGTAACTTCATAAATCATTCATATAATCACTAAGTTAGAGCATGTATACTCATTTTCATCATCTCATGACATAATCATAACGTGCTAATCATGCGGGAAATATAATCATTATGCGACCTTCCTACTTCGATGGAGAGAGGCTGTCGAGGATGCACGGGAGAGAGGCGCGGTGCGGACCGAAACCCGAGAAATAATCACTGTTGCCGGAAATCGTGCCCAGGACTCGGCTCGATCAGAAGATGTTCGGGTTGATCCACTCACTTTTATGCAGGCCATGAAGACCCATGTGCAGTTGCTCAATCATCATTGCGCCACTCTGACCGGTTTAATCGAGAGAACTCTCACGTATGAGCCAGCTGCTAAGGAAAGTGCTGAACAACAACTTTCATTTGTCAGCAAGAAATCAACGAAGCGTAATCAATCCGAAGGCGGTCAGTCAACCTTCAAGAAGCCTCGTGTAGGTCCTATCGTTTCTGAGCGACCTCCTACGGCGCATAATCGTGCGGGATCTCATTCCCGAGCGGCCAGTTCGGCCATCACCTGTTTCAATTGTGGAACGCCGGGTCATTTCAGCACTGAGTGTCTGAAACCGTCTATCACGTGCTATAATTGTGGGAATTTTGGGCATAAGGCCCGTTTTTGCCGAAAGGACTCCAAGTCGGCTCCGGCGGCATCTCAGGCCCCGAAGCAACCAGCGTTTCAGAATCAGACTGCTTTGTCATCGTCGTTTAAGACACTGGAAGCAAATAGAGTTGGAGCTCGTATTTATCAGACGGGAGCGTCCGGTTCGGGGACCAGCAAGTCCCAGATTCATATGATGAGGAGGATCGACGATCCGGTGATCCGAACGATTTCAGGTATACTCGTAATTTTATTTCAACTTGTGTGTACCTTTTGATGCTGGTACACCACATTCATTCATTTTCGAATCATGCTTGAATAGACTTATTTCGGTATAGTCCTACTTAATGACCGCGATTGGTTGATGGATCTAATCGTGGTGAATTTATCTTAGGACGATATAATTTTCGGTATTAGTTGGTTTGACCGTCTCGATACTATCCTCAGTGTTTGATAGCGTTTGGTCGCTATCTTTCCGTCGTTAGTTGTCGAATGTGTGCCTCAGGGAAGTAATCCCCGTTGTTCCAAAGAGAATTTTTATTATGGCGGAAGCAGAGAAATTCCACAATCGAACTATTCAATCATTCTTTGTATCATTTTCATCGATTGGCCTTTCTAGGGCAATCGAGTTATTCAATCATTCATTGCATCATTTTCATCGATTGGCCTTTCTAAGGCAATCGAGTTATTCAATCATTCCTTGTATCATTTTCATCGATTGTCCTTTCTAAGACAATCGAGTTATTCAATCATTCATTGCGTCATTTTCATCGATTGGCCTTTCTAAGGCAATCGAGTTATTCAATCATTCTTTGTATCATTCTCATCGATTGGCCTTTCTAGGACAATCGAGTTATTCAAACATTCATTGTATCATCTTCATCGATTGACCTTTCTAAGGCAATCGAGTTGTTCAATCATTATTGGTATCTCTTTTTATCGATTGACCATTCTAGGGCAATCGAAATGTTCAATCATTCGTGGTATCATTGTCATCGATTGACGATGTATTTCCAGATGAGTTATCTGGTTGCCTTCACATAGAGTAAGGGAATTCAGGAGTGAGTTGGAGCCGGTACGTCCCCTTTATCGAAGGCACCGTATCGGATGGCCCCGACTAGAATGCATGAGTTGAAGATTCAACTTGAGGAGTAGTTCGAGAAAGGTCATCTCCGACCGATTGCGCCCCCGTGAGGAGCACCAGTGTGATCTGTCAAGGAGAAGGATGGCTCGTCTCGTGTGTGTATTAATTACCAAGAGTTGAACAGGGCGATGAGCAAGAGTAGTACCCTTTACCTCGTATTGATGATCTTTTAGATCAACTTCCGGGAGCCTCAGTATTTTCCAGGATCGACTTAAGATCTGGATATCACCAATTGCGGATTCGAGAGTCGGATATCGCGAGGACAGCGTTTTGTACACGCTATGGTCATTATGAGTTCGTAGTTATGCCGTTCGGGCTAACTATTGCACCTGCGGTATTCAAAAAGTTAATGAATCGGGTTTTCATCGACTTTTTGGATCAGTTTGTTGTTGTCTTCATCGACGACATTTTGATTTATTCTCGTAGCCAGGAGGAACACGAGTTTCACCTTCATCAAGTGCTCGACGTGTTGAGACGAGAACAACTTTATGGGAAGTTTTCCAAATGTGAGTTCTGGATGTCCGAAGTGACGTTTCTCGGACATGTAATTTCATCAGATGGAGTACGTGTTGATCCTCAGAAGACGGAGGCTATCCAGAATTGGTTACCTCCGAAGAATGTTAGGGAAATCCGAAGTTTTCTCGGATTAGCCGGTTATTATCGGAGGTTTGTGGAAGGATTTTCCAAAATTGCTCAACCATTGACGAACCTTTTGCGGAAGGATAAGAAATACACGTGGTCCGACGCGTGTCGGTGAGTTTTGAAGAACTCAAGAGTCGGTTAATGTCGGCACTGTACTTTCCTTGCCGCAGGGACGGAGGGATTTGTGGTTTATAGTGATGCGTCGGACGGGGTCTCGGATGTGTACTCATGCGTAACGGGAGGAAGGTTATTGCCTATGCTTCACGGAAGTTGAGACCTTACGAGGTTAATTATCCGACACACGACCTTGAGCTAGCGGCCGTGGTGTTCGCTTTGAAGATTTGGCGTCATTACCTTTATGGCGTCACTTGTCGATATTCACCGATCATAAAAGTTTAAAGTATATATTTACTCGAAGGAATTAAATATGCGACAGAGGCGGTGGTTAGAACTAATCAAGAATTATGATATTGAGATCCTTTACCACCGGGCAAGGCGAACGTTGTCGCCGACGCCTTGAGTCGTAAGTCCATTCAGGAGCAGATGCTTGCTCGTTTAACAATTCGAAGGAGCTCCAACAGAATTCCTTAGACCCGAGATCGAGGTCCGGCTTCAGCGAGTTCAGGGACAGCTTTGTATGTTAGAGATTTCATCATCTCCGAGGATGCAATCAGGGAGAATCAGGGTTCAGACCCAGCATTGTTGCGCATTCGTGAAGATGTGGCTCAGGGGAAAGCCCCTGGATTCGTGGTCCACGAGGATGGACTTTTGAGGTTTAAGAACCGGTTGTGCGTACCGGCGAATGACGAGTTGAAAAATTCTATTTTGAGAGAAGCTCATGCTACCCCTTATTCTGTTCATCCGGGGTCAGAAGATTTACAAGGACTTGAAACAAAATTACTGGTGGAGTAATATGAAGCGAGAAGTCGCAGAATTTGTTTCGAGATGCTTAACCTGTCAACAAGTCAAGATGGAACCTCAGCGACCGGCGAGTATGCTGATACCGCTCCCTATTCCAGAATGGAAGTGGGAAGACATTTCTATGGAATTCATCACGAATTGCCGACGAGTCATCGTGGCATAAATACGATCTGAGTGATCGCGGACCGCTTAACTAAATCAACTCATTTCCTTGAGATCAAGGATTTGTGGAGTCCCGAGAGACTAGCCCAGTTATTCATCAAGGAGATAGTAAGACTGCACGGCACTCCTAAGAGTATCGTTTCCGATCGTGACGGACGATTTGTATCTCATTTTTGGAAATCAGTTCACCGTGCTATGGGAACTCAGCTCAATCTCAGTACCGCCTTTCATCCTCAGTCCGACGGACAATCAGAGAGGACTATACAGACATTAGAGGACATGTTGAGGGCATGCGTCCTCGATTGGAAGGACGATTGGGAAGCCCAACTACCATTGATCGAGTTCACGTATAATAATAGTTGGCATACTTCCATTAAGATGGCACCTTACGAGGCCTTGTACGGTCGTCGTTGTCGATCTCCCTTGTGTTGGGATGACTTGTCAGAATCAATCGGCACCGAACCCGATATGCTTATAGCCGCCCGGTAGAAGGTAGCTTTGATCAAGAGTCGTATGTTGACAGCTCAGAGTCGACAGAAATCATATGCAGATAATCGTCGTCGACCACTAGAGTTCGAGACGGGTGACCACGTCTTGGTCAAGGTATCCCAGTCGAGGTATTTTCCGTTTCGGAAAACGGGGAAGTTGAGTCCGAGATTCATTGGACCGTTTGAAATTTTGGATCGAGTAGGCGAGTTAGCTTACCGATTGGCTTTACCTCCGGCCCTGAGCCGAATTCATAATGTGTTTCATGTCTCTCAGTTGCGAAAGTATGTTGCCGACCCGAGTCACATACTGCGGTTCGACGAAATCGAGATCTCCGACGATCAATCAATTGCTGTGCGTCCTATCCGAGTTTTAGATCGGCGAATAAAACAGTTTAGAAATAAGTCGATTCCTTTGGTCAAGATTGGTGGTCAGGACATGGAGTCGAAGAGGCCACTTGGGAAACCGAGGAGATTATGCGGGAGAGTTATCCCGAGTTGTTTGACCCTTAGTTTGGGACGAAACTCTTTTTAAGGGGAGTATGTAATACCGGTTGTAATTCATTCATTTTCATTCGGTAATTATCGATCTGTAATTGTCACTCGTGTATTTTCACTCAATTATAATCATTCATCAATCATGTTCATTCACCGTGTTCACCGCTCGTATAAACTTCGAGTTGAGTATCGTTATTGTTCATCGTTTCAACTTTCCTCATATGAGTTCGACTTTGTTAGATCACCATTAATTTTTGGTAACTCCAAAAATTCTAAATCTTGCAATATTATAGAGCATCGAGTTAGCTTTCCAATGGTTCAAACGGTGAGTCAATCGAGTCGGACGAGAGAGTTATGGTCGTTTAGCTCAACCGCTCATTGGCGATCAACGCCGAACGCACTTTCGGCCGTGTCGTCCGACACGGCCCGTGCCGTACTCGTCCGGAAAGTGCCGAAGTGTCGCCTCAGGACCCGGCCGTGTCGTGCAGCGCGGCCGAGTCGAACCTTCCGGATAAGCGAGAATCGGCCGAGCACGCCCGACCGTGTCGCACGCGATCGAGTCATGCCGAGTCATTTGTCGGACGGGTCATTTGTCGGGAGGCCCTCGCGCCGCGACCGTGTCAAGCGAGGACACGGTCGAGTCACTGTCGGCCGGTGTCGGCCCGGTGCGCGACACGGCCGTGCCGATCGGCGCAGGCCGTGTCCGGCAGCGATCAACCCCTATAAATTCATTTTTTCATCATTTCACCCATTTTACGCATTTTCTTCACCTTCAACCGAGAGATAAGGCTTGAGGAGGGTTTTCCTTCACAAATCATTTGGGTGTTTGATTTTCTTCATCTCCTTTCGATCGTGAAGCCCGGATAATCAATCTAACGCATATTCTTCGGATTGAAGCACTTGGATCATCAAGAGGTAATTCCTTCAACACTTTGGACTTCGATTTTGTGTTGAAATAGGATGTTTTGGACGTTATAATCATGATATATGAAGGGATATGTATATGATTATGAGTTTGTATAAGGATTCATTGGATTATTGAGGGATTATTCAAGAACACTTTGGAAATCGAATTGGAATTGGGGATTTTCGACTAATTGTTGTTATGATCACGTTTTCGGATAATCATAACGGATTATTAATCGTATTGGAGATGTTTTGTTGATTTGAAACACTTCTTGGGTATTTGAAGTTGATATTATTGAGGTTTAGTTGTATACAATCAAAGTTGGCCTCAAAGTGTTCGATATAATGCCCCGATGAACTTGGTTTAATCGTATCGACGTCTTGAGTTCGTTTTATTCGTGTTTAATTCGTTATTAATCGGATTGTTGGTAATTGTAATGAATTAAGGTTGTTCGAGCGACGGTATCTTGGTTAGGGCGTTGTTCGTGGACGGACATTCTTCATTGTTGTTGTGTAAGTTAAATCTTACTCGGTTAAAGGATACTCATACCTTTTGTTGTTGATCATTCATAATCATAACTCATTCATCATTGTATTAATCATATTAAAACTTGCTATTGTCAATTAATCACTTGATCATAAGGAGCAGCGGTTCCAATCTTTTCGTTGAGCTATCATTCATTTCATTATTACTCTCATCTCGGTGAGTCATTCTTGGCCTTGTCTAATTATTATTCATTGATATTCATTATGGTCATTCTCGTTCATGTGACCTTCAGGGTTCATATTGCGTGGCCGGGTGTGTCTGTGTGGAATTTTTAGTCGGGCACACGATGGTTATTGTATTGGGTTCACTAATACATTAGGCCGTGCACACGGGTCATATTGTCTCGTGAGACTAATTAGGTACACGGACGGGTGTTGTACACTTGCACAGAACATTACGGGCGTACTATGATACTCCTCTTCAGCGTAATTCATAACTAAGAATATTTCTTAACTTCGGTTAAATCATGATTGTGTATTTTTCAACCCTTGAGGATTGTTGTTCTTTATGTGACCGGCCGTTTGGGGATTTTGTTTTTGGTCATGGCAAGGCAAACGCCGGGAATAGCATGTTGATGTCGAGGAGTCCTAGTGATACTAGTAGGGGCCCCGATCTTTCGATTATTCATGTTATTGTACTTTATTTTCCGCTGCAAACTTTCATTTGAATACTCCGTTTCATTCAGTGTTGTGTATTTTATCTTCATATAAAATACACTAGTATTCGGTATTATCCTGGTGTGTTGTAACTAAACTCCTCATCGGAGTAATTATTGTTGTAATGTAGTTCGGTACTACATTTATCTTGTGTAATTCATTCATTTTCATTTGCCTGGTGGGTCCCAGTTGGGGATCTACGGCACTGTAATATCCGCCTAGTTTGGGGTGTTACAGGAAGATGATGATATGATTTGAATATGTTGATTATGATTATGGAATCATAGAGTTCTTGATGTTCTTGAGGCCATATGATGACTATGATGATTTGATAATTCGTTTAACCGATTTAAGATGGTATTCTAAATCATAGTGATGGTAGTGGTTGATTTAGATGAGATGAATCCTGATATGAGGTTGAAATCCGGTTTAGTATATTATGATCATTATTACCAAGTTGGTTCGATTATTGATATGATTATTGTTCTAGGTTGATTAACCAATAGGTACAACCACTACGCCGCGGTGAAAAGCCGTAGATTCCGTCCAGTCGGGGCTGAAGAGCTCACAGACGAGGGCGATGAGTTCGGTGTTGGTTTTGTCGTGTTGGTATCCAGGCAAGTGTTTACTTGTTCGGTTGTAATGTTTTGATGAGTAATTCCATTTACATTTCATAAGTATTTTATGTTGTATTGCATATTGACGAATGTTCAGTGATGTTCTAAAAGGATTAGAATGCACAGCTGATGATTGTTGAGATACTTGGACAATCTTGGGAAGATTGTAGTATTCGGACATTGTTGATGTCATTTTGGATATTCTTGGTCTGTGGTATGCATTTTGGAAGGATGTCCGGATAGAGGTATATTTTATGGCAATCGTACATAGAAGATTGTGTACGGGAAAGTATTCGGTATTGAGGTATTATGTGGTATTATCGTGATATAGGGATTTTGATGAGAATCGTTGGATTACCGAAAGTGGTAAGGTTATCGTTGAGGTTATTATTCTCATGATGCATGGCATGTAAATGTTTATGTTTATGTACTTGCGGTTATTTGTCAGGCATCATGGCTGGCCCCGTTGTGGGACTTGTTTTTCAGGTATTGAGGACTTCGATGGTAGCGGTCGTGAGGCGAGGATTCCGGAAGATACTGGCTATGGCATATTGTTGGGGAATCGTGTATTTTTGTCTGTGTATTAATTATTGATGTATATGTATCTTGGACTGTATTTCTATCCGCTGCGTGAGTTCTTTCAGATGGCTTTCGGCTTTTTGCCAACTGAGTTTTATTTTGAAAACCGATTCCCTTAACCGAGTTTTTGGCGTTGATCGTTTTGACGGTAGTTGGTGTTTTCAAATGATTTTGCGAGGCTTGAAAAAATACTACCGTCATCGGCCTTTTTGTCATTCTTGTAATTGGTTTTTAGCCTGGTGGGTTCCGGCACGGGGCCCACGGCGTGTAATACTCTCATTTGGTTTTGGGGGTGTTACAATATCCAGTTCTTAACGTACGTTATGCTCACCTGTTAACACACGTTATGACGTAGTTGCATGCATGAATTTGAAAGTTCTTCCCAATATGATCATGAATGTTGGAATACGAATACGTAAAAATCATACTTCAATTATTGATACCAGAAAGTAGAGTATTACAAGGTTCAAATACAGATGAAAATACCCAACAATTATCCGGATATTACATTAGGTCCGTGTGTTGCGTACATGTGTAAGTGCTTCACGACTTTCCATATTTTATGAAGTAACTATTGTTCAAAGCTGTTTTGGAGCTGCTGAACTATTACTTCTGTTCAGCAGCATGTTACGGCTGTATGTTTCATCTGAGATACGATCAAATGTCTCATCAGTTATGACCGTATGTTTCATCTGAGATACGACCATATGTTTCATCAGTTATGGCCGTATGTCCCACTTGTTGCAGACATAGTTCTTGTGTTCGTTTAGTTGTCATGGAGATATTCTTGTTGTGATATTACTTGTTGTCATATATTATGTTGTGTTGAGTAGGTATTTCAGTATGTTGATTATGTGATGTTATGTTTCATTATACTGAGTGGTTGTCTGTTCAGTATGCCGAGAGGTCGACGGCGAGGTCGTGGTCGTGGTGGTAACCGTAAGCGTGGTAGGTGACTCATACTTGTCGATCCCCAACGAGCCTAGTATCGATCGTCACGAAGACAAGTCGCATGGTCAGAGACAAGAAACTGGAAGTAATATTGATGTTGGCACCACCACCATTCTTCAGCAGGTGGAAACCTAATTGGTGTAAATGAATCAGGGTGTGCATTAGAATAAGCTACCAGACATGGATAATGGAGCTAGTCAGTGGATACAAGATGTGATGAGAATGCATCCACCTCATTTTGTGGGTTCTGTTGCTCTGTTAGGTGGGCTCTTCCAGTTAGGAAGAATGTTTGATGTTGTAGCCTATCCTGATGAGAGGAGGGTACCTATTGCTAAATACCTCGTCGATAAGGAAGTTGCAGACTGGTGGGAGGCCGTGGTGCCTAGAGACAGTGCAACTACGTGGGCTTAGTTCAGGACTGCCATAGAGGCAGAGTACTGTCCGTTGCCTGTACAACAGCGCAGGATTGTCGATTTTTTTGAGCTACGCCCCAGTATGTGTCGATATCCCAGGTGATAGTTGATTATACTCAGCAGTTATTTTATGTTCGTGAGCAAGTCAGAAGTAAAGCAGACAAGATTCGTTACTTTGATATGCGCATGAAACCCCACATACGACAGAGCATGCACCTCTCATGTGTGCTATTTTGAAAGAGTATCAAGATCGAGCCTTAGCCATCGAGATGGCCATTTCTGTCATAAAGGCTGGTTCAGAAAGTAAGAGGCGGAAGACCTCGGGTAGTTTCTCAGAGGGTTAGGGAGTTAGTTCCATAAGCCTGTTGTTCCGTATCGTTCTTCTGGAAGGACTCCCTGTTCGTTTGATCAGTCCAAGAACCTTACTCCTGCAGTAAATGAGGTGACTGGTGTGAAGACGTGTTTCAACTGTATCCGTGTGGGCCATACACAGAAGGATTGTCATTTGCCATAGGTCAACTATTTCAAGTGTGGTCAAGTCGGGCACCAAGCGGTGCATTGCGAGACCATTGATAGGGTGTTTGAAACTGGGGTTCCGCTCCTACTTTTAGAGGGGGCCACGGTCCCCAATGATGGTGGTTCGTGTGTTGCATTGTGGATTGAATCTCGTGCGGAGATTTGATATTTGTTGCTTGAATGCTTTTGTTATGTAATGTAGCATCTTATGTTTTGTGTTTTAAGTTTTGGGACAAAACTTATTATTAGTGGGGTAGAATCCTGAGATTTTTATTTTTGATTATCGTGAATTGATCGCCATTTTATGCCGAATATTTTTATGTTGTCGAGTGGTTGGAATTATTATCTCGTTAATTGATGTGTTGATATCGTGTTATCGTGTTTTCCATTTAACGTTAGTTATATGATGTGTGTATCGTGCTTTGTCATGTATTTACTTCCGTTCTGGATTGTTGGTATTCTACGATATCGCTTCGTTGCATGTTGCATAGTCGTTGTTTTGCCAAAGAGTTCTGTTGTTGCATTGGGTTGTTGGAGTAAGGTTACTGCCTGTTCAGAGTGCTTTAGCGCACGCTAAGAGATGCTATTAGCACACGCTAATTGGTGGTCAGACAGAACATACTGAGGCCGAAACAGAAGTTATTGGAGCGACGAAATGCTTGATACCAGTGGGAGATATCGAGTCGAATATTTTCTCGGTTCAATTCAAGGAAGAAGACCATGATAATTGGATTATTTAATTATCCATAAATTTATTTTGAGCTTTACTATTTTGATGTATGGTATGTACGAATTATGTGTGATATATTTTCTTGCATGCTAGGATGAAAAATTAAAAACCTTAAGGCTAAAATAACTAATTGATTTATTTTTTAAAGATAAAATCAAATTGGCCTCCATAACTAATTTAAATTGTGAAGTAATTAGCATGTATGTTGACATTATGGTCTTCCTCCATATCGGATGTGCTAATTATAGGTTCACTAGTTTGAAATTTCAAATGATAACAAAAGATAAAGATTATTTTTTATGATAGGACCTCTCCATCTGTATGACTATTATTTAAAAGATAATATTTTAAAGTTGTTAAATTCTAGTGCTCACTTAAATGTATTAATTAATAAGCTCCCCATTGAAATCTATATTAGATAAAAGTCCACACGATTGTGGCTTGCATATGCAGGTTTTTTCGAGGTGTTGGTTGCTAGCATATATATATATATATTATGTTTTGAGGTTTTTTAATATTTTTTGCTACGTATTATATGATGAATAATTTTAAATTTATCTCAGATTTCTTTCAATCCACTTGCTGTAATTCTCAAAAGAAAACAAACTTGATGACACTAACTTTGCTGATTGGGAACATAATTTAAATATTGTCCTGATTGTTGAAAAACACAAGTTTGTTCTAACTCAGGAATGCCCATTCGAACCAGGTGCGGATTCGACACCGATGAGGTGAAAGAATACTGCAAATAGAAGAAATTTGATCAGATGGCTCGCTGTTACATCTTCGCTTCTTTAGCAAATGTATTGCAGCATCAGCATTAGATTATGGGCACGACCGCGGAAATGATGAAAAATATCGGCGAGATGTTTGGTCATCAGAATCGGGCGGCTAAGCAAAATGCTATAAGGGTCTTGATGACGACCCAAATACCTAAAGGAACCCTAGTAAGGGATCATGTTCTAAAGATGATATCTAAACGAACTTATATCTTAGGAGCTACTATCGATGTGGAAACACATATCGATATCATCCTAGGCAGCTTATCTAGGAGCTTTGTGTAACACCCCCAGAAACTATCCGGGAATATCACACGCCGCAGACCCTCTCCATTAGAATCTACCAGGCTAAATACTGAACAAGACATCGCATATCATGCCGACATGGTGAAATAATGGACCATGAGACCGATTTGGTCTTTCATCATTAACATACAACTCAAAGATACATATCTCTTTTAGGACTTATACCCATGCACGGGTCAAATACACTCACAAACAGAAAAATACGGCAGCGAAAAAGACCATACAATGACTCCAACTAACTACACCCAGAACTGTCCTTCATGTGATTAGCATCATTCGTCTTTCATCATCATTCGTAACGATCCTGTGTTTAGCTCCCCAAGGACCTGCATGTACCTGGACGCAATATAGACATCCACCCCCAGATTACTCGGGGGTTAGCAAAATTCCACTATTTTGCTAGTGCAAGTATTCAAGTCATATCAAATATTCCACACAAATATCAGTCATACCAAACCAACAACAACAAGAAGATTTGAGAGGATTTTCAGAGGGTTTTAATATTTGTAAAATGCTTCACATCTTTAAAATATGAATTATCACCTCGGCATTTTAAAGAAAAATCTGAAAAGTCGTTTAGGACCTCAAGTCCTTGAGAGTAATATATATCAACTCGGGAGTTTTATAAGACGACAGAAAATCTTTTGGGACTTCAAGTCTAAGATTATAAAACCTTTTTCGAAAATAATAGGGTCTCAGCCCAAATCTCGTTCATGCAACAAACATTTTATAAATAGGAAATCTTTCGGGACCTTCCGTCCTTAGTTATAAAACCATTTCAAATGGGTCTCGGCCCAAAGTCATTTTCCGCAAAACATCCTTTACACAATCATTAGGGTCTCACCCCAAACTTTATGCAAACCACAATGCTTAATAACAAGGTCCATTTTCAGACACCAAAGCATTACAACCAAGGAACTAAACACATATGACACATATTCTAGTGCCATTCTAGACAAGTAGCAAGACCCTATATATAATATATCTCAACATCCAGGATAAACGTTGTGATATTCCAGACATATCACAATTACTGAATACATCAACATCAACATCACGAAAACCACACTTGGTAACCCGTGGCCGTACCCATTAGTATCGACCCCCAGAGGCCCCGTCGGACCGTCCTTGGGTGGGAAACCACTTCCGCGGCCGTACCCATTAGTATCGGCTCCCAGAGGCCCTGTCAGACCATCCCCGGGTGATAGAACATCAACACACACACGATAGCATTCACAACTTTCACAATTTCCCACGTTGAATATAATATATATAGTTATGGCACTTGTTAGAATGACCACTCACCGACACAACCACGACCAAAGGCTGACGCAATTATAAACCATTCCTAGAATACGTCGATAGCACAAGGTATCCATGAGCAACACATTCAACACTCAATATATTCAAAGATTAACGGCACGACTAACCCAGCAACTTAACCATCCTAAACGCACCTATACCCATCAACAAGTATACAAACCAATCAACTAATCTCAACAATTTCAATCCTATAATACGCGATTAATAAATACGATAAACCACCACTCACACTTTGCATAACATCAATTCACATGATATAAGTCATATAGGCAAGAATACTTGCCTCGATAATTGATGCCGAAAGCTCCGACGAACCAGGCTCACCCGATCGATCCATTAAAATACCAACCTTTAATATAAAACATAATAGACAATTTAATATAAGGGTCTAATTTAAAATCTTATAATTTCAAGGTAATTAGTCGGCTAATATATTACCTCAATTGCGCTCATTAATTAATTGATCGGATCAAATGACCAACTATAATCAACCCGGATCCACAACTCGAGTATTGCTCCAAACACAAACTCCAAATTCGGGCTCACTCCATATGTTCAAATATACTCATCCGCTCGTAGACCAAATTTATTAAGACTTTCATCTACACCGACGTCATCTTTCTTGTCCATGATTCCAATATAAACACATCTGAACCACCATAATTACACACACTATATATATATACATATATACATATAGTCGCACACATTCACACACACATAGATACACATACACACATATATGTATATAACAAATATATATATACACACACACACACACATATATATATATATATATATACATACACAACACACACACATACAGCACACACGCACACATACAGCACACAAACCACACACATCCACACAGAAACACATACTGATATAACACACACACACATTGCGTGTTGTACACAACACAGGCACGCAGTATCTCGCCATCGATCACTCCGGCCATGCCGATCTGAAGCCATCTGGCCGCCGGGAAAACTCAACCGAATTAGTCGACTTCTGTTAAAAGCATCTCCGGTCGCTGGAGCTCTAACTCGATTGGAACACCATCTACCCATCTTTAAACTGAAAAGCACGTCCGAGATCGGAGTCAGTGAAAACAGGCCCACCGCCGGTTCACTCAGATCCATCACACTGGGAACTCAAGGCCCAAAACTGTAACGCCCCCAAAATCCCATTGGGCTATTACAGTTCTGTAGACCCCACGCCAGGAGATCCACCAGGCGAACACGACTAACATACATCAATCTGACCAAAAAGGAAAAATCACAGTCCCCACTATGATATCTGACACAATATTCTGATGTGGAATTCAACGACAATAATGGGCCTACATGGCCAAAATAAAAATACAACAACATCCACGAGCCTTGCTCGGAAAATACATAATGACAACGACTGACAAAATGGAGAATACTCCGAACTGACTATCCAACATGAACACTGAAACAACTCGGAACTAGTATCGCTCGAATGCCTCGTCGCCAACGTCATGACCCTATGTCTCAACTCTATCCTCACGAGTACCTAAAACATGAAAACATGTTCCGCCCTGTTGGGATAAACAATACTGTACTGAGTTTTGATAAAGTGCCAACATACAGCAAGTAGCTGTCCCGAAGACAATAATACAACAAGATGTCAAGTGCCTCATCATACAGCAAGAGAATAAAGTGCCATCATACAGCATGAAGCTCATCAGCCGATGACACCAAGTATGGAAGCTGTCCTGAAACATTCATACAACATCTTTCCATACAGCATCCCTAAGATAGCCTACAGCGTGGAACCTACAGCTATAGCAGTATAAACGCAACATGTTGGATACAGTAAAGTGTTGAGATCTTCAACACTTATCCAACAGTACTAAAGACCGTTAGAACGGAATATACATTTATGGCTAAAGTCAATCCCCATTTTGAAAAGAAGTATTTAAATACTGAATGGATAAAGTATTTAAATACCAACCGACAAAGATCTTCAGACAAGGAGCAAAATCCGGATCTTGTATTTTGCAAGTCAATCAACACAGAACGGAATCTCTGCTCAACGGATCTATTCCAAAGGGTATATATACCCTGAAGCTTGAAGATCAGAATACAAGAACAACGAGATATATACGAACGATATACAAACGATCAAATGACTGAATATTCACTATCGTCGGAACAAGCTTATAAGAGCAAGTATATTTCTTCAAGTATCAATTCATATCTGAAGAGAAGAAATATACTCAGTCAACAAGAACAGCACATCGTCAGCTAAAGATCTTCGTATTCAAGCTTCTGTTCTAACCCAGTTACTTTACTATTTTACCTTGAGTAAAAACCTAGTTCTGTGTGAACTAACGAAGCTATTCCGACCTGTGTGGGACGAATAGGACGAAGCTTTGGAACTATGTGTGAAGAAGCAAGTCAAGTAAAAGCTTTGACCAATCTGTGTGAATGGTTGAAAGCAACAGTCTTTGTATCAATCTATGTGAAAGATACAAGGATAGGTTTGATTATAAACACGTAGTTGTATACGTAGTGTTTATAATAAACATTTTCACTCCTGTGTGGAGGACCAGTGAACGTATAAGGGTTTACCTAGAACCACTTTAAATATAGTGTCATTTACCTTCTGCACTTATAGTCTTCATTACTGTGATTAGTTTTAAGTATACATTGCATACCCTGTACGCACCAAGCAAACAGGAAAAAACCTAGTTGCTGTATTTACAGCAACTTACTTTAACAAGACTTCCGCTACACACTCTAATTGTAAATCGTACATCTTGTTGCTTAAACACTTTCCGAGCTGTATTCTGTATACTTAGTGGCCAACAAGTGGTATCAGAGCGGCTGATTCTAAAAAGAATCAGCTGAATTTTTTACCGAATCAGATCCTAAAATCACATATTTTTTAAAACTTCTTTATCTTTCCTAATCTTAGACATGGATACCTCACTGATTAATAAGGTACCAATGTTTTCTATTAACGAGTTTGATGACTGGAGAATTAGGATGGAGGCTCATCTTGCCGCCATGCATGAAGAGATGATTTATGTCATCCAAAAAGGCCCTATAAAAATCATGAAGGTGAATCCTGCCCCAAGGATTGAAGGCCAAGCTCATTCCGAGATGCTTGAGAAAGAGCGCGAACAATGGACCACAGATGATCGGAAATGCGCCAACCTCGACAACGTAGCTAAGAATATGCTATTTGTCACTCTTGACAAAGGCATGTTCTCGAATGTAAAGAGATGTAAGACAACCAAAGAAATCTGGAAAAAACTCAAGATGATTTGCGAGGGAACTGAGCTCTCAAAAGAAAACAAGATTTCAAAACTAACTCAGCAATTTGAATCTTTCGAAATGAAACCAACTGAAACTCTTGAGGAACTTGATCTCAGATTTACTGGTATTGTTGGTGAACTTGAGGCGTTGGAAAAAATTTATACCCAAAAGGAGAAAAATTTAAAAAAATTCAGATCTCTCCCTGCCCGATGGGACATTAAAACCACAGCTATGCGTGTGTCATGTAACATTAATGACATTTCTACATTTGATCTCTTCTCTGACGTCAAAGCATTTGAGTATGATATTGACAAGAGAGAGAAAGCCGAAGAATCACCTGCTAAAACTACAGCATTAGCCGTTGTAGCCAAAAGGAGACATAGCATGCCCATCACATCAAAGTCTACCCACAAGAATGCTGACAGTGACAACGATGTCCTGTCACAAGATGAAATGGCACTTCTCATGCAAAAATTCAAGAAATTCATCAAACAGTCTGAAACGACTCCCTACAGGCCCAAGCCTGTTCACAAGGTAAGTACCAAATCTTCCTCTGGTGATGATAACCTGTGTTACAATTGCAGGAAACCAGGACATTATTCAAATAAATGTCCTCACCCTAAAGTCCAAAAGTTGCCGGAAGCCGAGCAACAAGAAAAATATGAAAGAAGACGAGCTTGGAAAAACAAGCTCAAGGCCCTGATCGGCGAATCAGAAGCCTCCCCCGCACCATCAAATTCCAAAGAATGTCTTCAGGCGGTCACTGACAGTAACTCGTCCGATGATGAATTCGAATATAAAGCCAATATGTGCTTTATGGCCAAAGGCATACCGGGAGACGAAGTTAGCGATGATGAGGTAAGCTCAACCCCAATTACTCCTGTAAATGCATCTCATACCTTTGAAAACATGATGAATGAATTTAAAAACATTCAAAAGGCCCATGAAACATTGAAAAATGAAAACATACAGCTCCAAATTTCTATCTTAGAGCTGAGGGAAGAAAACAGCTAGCTGAAAGTAAATTACGAAAATATGTCTGTCGATTTTGAAAACAGCAAAGTCGATCACGAAAAACTCATGGAGAGCAATCATCGACTTGCTCACGAACTAAATGAGGCTAAGCCTCACCGTGAAAGCAAGACAACTGATTTAGTTCTGCTCGAAACCAAAATAAAATGTAACACCCAAAATTTATTTTTTTATTATTATTATTATTATTATATTTTTTTTTTTTTTTTTTTTACCGAAATAATATAAGGTTTGACACCAATTCATAAAGGAACTTCATTTATTTAATTTAATAAGCCAATAATGGCAGTCAAGTTATCTAACTTCAAAAGAAAACATCATAAGTAAAATTTTCTAATATGGAAATGTCAAAAGCGGAAGTACTAAAAATGTTCATTGACTTAAAATAAACTGCAGTGTGTCACGAATGCTCCCGTCAGTCCTTAGCCTCCTTAATCGTAATACCTGAAAATGTTGAGTAAAACCGTAAGCACAAAGCTTAGTGAATTCAAACACAACATTATACCAATATCCACAATCACTAGACCTAGATTTAAATATATATAGTTTTAACATTTAAACATAAGCCAAGAACAAATCAAGGCTTATAAGGAGGGCTAGTAGGTTACCCGCATCTCACAAACCGAAGAGTATTGGGTTAATCTTACCCTCACCTCACAACACGGAGGGTATTGGACTAATTATACCTAACCAAGCGCACCGGACAAAAGCCGGATAATTGCTATGATCCCTCAACAATAAACATACCGTGCACATGTATAATTAACAATTTAAGCATGCATTCATATTATCATACCATAATAATAATTTAACACTCACGTGCTAACCTAGCAATCATAAATATTGAGACAATGGAGTGAGAGAACTCACCTTGAATACTTAAGGGAGATTGCTAAATCAAAACTGGCTACCACACTTGAGCAAATGCCAAAACTTCACCTATTATAAACTAGGAGTTAGGATATACCCAAAGATGAAGCTTAAAGACTTAAACAAAAATCTGGACAGCAAGGTCTAAAAACAGACCCGCTGTTAAAGATGGATTTACTTAATTTTCCTAAGTATTAACATATCAATATTAAATTTTTCTAAGAAACTAGAGTCTTTCCCTTTTTAAAACAGTAAAGAACTCACTCTAACTCCAAAATATGAATTTATTATGATGCTTTTAAAAAGACATCGCAGTGCAGTCCCAAATCATAGGAATCAGTAGTGTTGGCCAATTCTACCCAACTTGTGGGTAGACATTGTCCAAACTAAAAATCACAGAGATAATAGACATAAATACCAAAGTCTCAGAGTTGGAATCGACCAAAAAGGGTTTCCCAAACTCTAGATATGAAATTCACAACATGACTAATTACAAAACCCTTAAAAGCTGATGACAGAAAACTGATCTGGAGTGTGAACTCAATATGACCAAGAAATACTTGGAGATAACATCCCATAAACTCCAGATCATAACTTTAGGTCATAACACACATGTGGGAACTTGGAATCCCATTAGATCATTTCCCAAGCCCTAGAAACGAATAAAACAAGTTGACCTATCAGATCAGACCCGGATCAGACCTACCAGCAAAGGTGCCGTTCTTGCCCATGGATAAAGTCCTAATTAGTGAGAGTGACCTTCATAAGAAAGTTACCCAACACAATTTGTAAACTTTTGGCATAGGTCTGAGATCCGTTTGAGTTATAGAATTCAAGTTATGATTTTTGTAAGATGACTACAAATCTGATGGAAACAGAATCGTAGCCAACCCTTAATCTTTTTAACCAATCCATTCCTCTCCCTTTTGAAACACATTCCTAGATGTGTTTATCACCCAAATTCAGTCCCCTATGAACATGGTGGCACTAAAAGGGCTAGGGGTCATTGGTATTTCATTTAGTCACAAGGAAAAGAATCAAATCAACATAATATATGACAAACCACAATTTTCCCCTTTCTTAAGGGTTCCTTGATCTTTCAAATACACAAATATCTATATACACATCTTAGAAGATGCTATAAAGTTGTATACTTAGATCTAAACATATTCATATGGATATGTTGAGAATCAAAATAATAACTAACAAGAATTATAACCATTCACAAGATCTATCACATTTTATCACCTAAATAAAACTTGGTGATTTCCATGATTCATTTAGACCTTGTATTTTTATATAATCATCTAGATCCATCATACACCATGTATAGGGTGTAGATATAATCTAGAGATGATGATAACATACAACTTATAACAATAACAACATTGGTTAAAACCATAAGATCTATCTTCTTTAAATCACACAAGTTACAACTTGATGATTTTTATGAATCATATAGATCTTTTACATAATATGATCATCTAGGCTCATCATACACCATGTATAGGAGGTGGTGATGAATTTTCTAGATGATAAACAACACTTAAAACAATTAATTGATTATAAATCAAAAGAAAAGGTTAAAACACCTTAAAGATCTTACCTTAGCTTGTTACACCAATAAGGAAATGAAGGAGAAGATGATTATGGCTTTGGGAAGAGAAAAATGAGAGAGAGATGGGAGAGATGGGAGATCGGCCGAAAAAATGAGGGAGAGAGGAGGAGGTTAGGGTTTGTGATATTTTTATAATTCATATTAGGACAAAGCCTAATGACTACACTAATGGGCTAGGCTCAAAACTCATTTCTTACTAGCCCAATATAATTAAATCTATCAATTAACTTAGCCCAAAACTTGTAATTTAATCTAACTTGGCTAATTAATTAAACCCATCATTTAAAATAATTAAATACCATGAAAATAATTAACGTACCGAAAAAAAAAGAAACCGGGCGTTACAACTCTCCCTACTAAGAAGGGACTTGGCCTCGAAGTCAGTCCTCTGAATAACTCGGGATAATGCGCCTCATCTCGTCTTGAGTTCCCATGTACACTCGGATCCCTTCCTATGCCAGAACCTTAACAGAATAAGCAGTCTTACCGCTCAGAAGGGTCTTTGACTTTCGTTCAACAACCGCGATAGGTTTCTCAACATAGTTGAGCCGTTCGTCAATTTGGATGTCTTCGGAGGTACCACGGCGGTATCGTCAACAATGCACTTCCTCAACCGAGACACGTGGAAGGTGTTATGAATCAAACTAAGCTCGTCAGGCGGCTCCAACCGGTACGCTACCTTACCAACGCGAGCTATGATCTTATAAGGTCCAATAAACCGAGGTCCCGGCTTCCCACGCTTGCGGAACCTAATCACACCCTTCCAAGGGGAGACCTTTAATAACACATGATCCCCAACACGAAACTCAAGATCGGAGCGCCGCTTATCTCGCATAACTCTTGACGACTCTAGCGGTGACCAAATGATCCCCGATCATTTTGATTTTCTCCGTGGTCTGCAAAACAATATCGGTGCTACCGAGCACCCTCTGTCCAACCTCACCCCAACACACTGGGGTTCTACACTTCCTACCATACGGTGCTTCATACGGGGCATGTCGATGCTTGAATGATAACTGTTGTTATATGAAAACTTCGGCTAAATGAAGATGATCATCCCAACCGCCTCCAAAATCAATTGCACATGCCCGAAGCATGTCCTCCAAAGTCTGTATCGTCCGCTCACTCGCCCATCGGTTTGCGGATGGAACGCAGTACTGAAATGCAATCGGGTACCCAATTCTTCTTGGAATTTCTGCCAAAATCGAGAGGTGAATCGAGTATCTCGATCAGAGACAATAGATACGGGCACCCCGTGCAATGAAACTATCTCCCGAACAAAAATCTTGGCCAATTTTTCAGCTGAAGAACTTTCCTTGATGGCCAGGAAATGAGCACTCTTCGTCAATCGATCCACAACTACCCATATCGTATCCGCTCCCTTTGCAGTCTTAGGAAGTTTTGTAATAAAGTCCATGGTTAAGTGCTCCCATTTCCACTCAGGAATCTCCAAAGGTTGCAATTTCCCATGAGGTTTCTGGTGTTCGGCTTTGACCTTCCGGCATGTCAGGCACTCTTCTACATATCGAGCCACATCATTCTTCATCCCGTGCCACCAATAACCCTCACGAAGATCTCGGTACATTTTTGTAGCACCCGGATGAATAGAAAACTTGGACCTGTGAGCTTCTTCCATAAGAGTTTTCCGGTTCCCACCAGTAAATGGAACCCAAACCCTACCATAACGAGTTAGCAATCCACGCCCATCTCGCTCCATCTTAGGTAACTCATTCACGATTCTTTCACGATTTAGGTTCCCCTCGTGAGTCGCCACATCTTGAGCATCTCGAATCATACCCAATAATGATGTCTCCATAGTCATCCGAAGACATTTAGCTCGAATCGGTTCGGCCAGTTGCTTCTGAGTGCGTCAGCTACCACATTAGCTTTACCGGGGTGGTAGTGAATCTCACAGTCGTAATCTTTCACCACATCTAACCATCTAACCTGCCTCATATTCAAATCCCGCTGATCGAAAAGGTACTTCAAACTTTTATGGTCAGTGTAAATGATACACTTAACCCCGTAAAGGTAGTGCCTCCATATCTTGAGAGCAAAAACAACAGCTCCTAATTCCAGGTCATGAGTGGGGTAGTTCCTTTCGTGCGGTTTTAGCTGGCGAGACGCATAAGCTATCACCTTACCCCGTTGCATCAACATAGCACCAAAACCCAGGAGGGATGCGTCGCAGTACACTACCATGTCCTCCACTCCTTCCGGTAAAGTCAAAACCGGGGCATTACACAACCGCGTCTTAAGATCTTCGAATGCAAACTGTTGTTCCGGACCCCAAACAAATTTCTCCGACTTCTTGGTCAATCGCGTAAGAGGTAGAGCAATCTTTGAGAAATTTTCAATAAATCTACGATAGTAACCGGCCAAACCCAAGAAACTACGAATCTCCGAAGGCGATTTAGGAGCTTCCCATTTCTTAACCGCATCAATCTTGGCCGGATCGACCTTGATACCTTCCTTGTTCACCACGTGGCCCAAGAATTGAACCTCTTCTAACCAAAATTCATACTCAGAAAATTTAGCATAAAGCCGTTCTCTCCGTAGTGTCTCAAGAAGTTCCCGAATGTGCTTTTCATGCTCCTCCCTGGTCTTAGAATAGACCAAAATATCGTCAATAAACACAATGACCGAACGGTCGAGCATCGGACCACACACCCGATTCATAAGATCCATAAAGCGGCGGGTGCATTAGTGAGTCCGAAAGGCATCACCACAAATTCAAAGTGTCCGTATCGGGTTCGAAGGCCGTTTTCTCAATGTCACGATCACGAACTGCATCTGATGATAACCGGAACGCAAATCAATCTTGGAAAACCAAGACGCTCCTTGGAGTTGGTCGAAAAGATCATCGATACGAGGTAAAGGATAACGGTTCTTTATCGTGAGTTTATTCAACTCCCGATAATCTATGCACATTCTTTGAGAGCCGTCCTTCTTCTTCGCGAAAAGTATAGGAGCACCCCACGGCGAGAAACTTGGCCGTATAAACCCCTTATCGCTAAGCTCCTGTCGATCTTGAAGCTCTTTCATCTCGGATGGCGCCAAGCGATAAGGAGATTTGGCGATCGGAGCAGCGCCAGTACTAAATCAATGCGAAACTCCACTTGCCTAATAGGTGGCAAACCCGGGAGTTCCTCGGGAAAGACGTCACCAAAGTCGGAAACAATCTGGAACATTATCGAGTGCAATAGCAGAGGTACAAGAAGCAATATCCAAATGGGAATATCTCCTTGAATAATAAGTTCTCCACCCTAGGGTTTTGAACACGAACTTGTCTCTTGCGACAAAGAATTTACGCATCGAATGCATCGAGCCAATCCATACCCACAATAACGCAAAGTTCCCTCATAGCAATAGGGATAAGATCAATGGGGAATTAAACTCCGAAAATTCAAGGGTACAACCCGATAAACATCGATACGAAGATAGTTCGATTGTCGGCAACTTCGATAACCATGGGGCGTGCTAGTTTCCGACACCACGCCCCAAACGATTTATGAACGTGCGTGACACGAAGGAGTGAGTAGCGCCGAGAATCAAACATAACGGCGGCGGTGAGAATCTAACGAGATAAGTGCACGATTCATAATATTTAATCAATAAAACAATTACTCTATGGCATAGCATAAGATAAAAGATAAGGAAGAGATGTTTACCTGCTACTGTCGCAGGCTTCGCAGCTCCTCCCTCGTAAGTGGTGGACACGTCCTCGTGTCAACATAGTTGGTCCGTTAGAGGTCGAAGCGATTGGGATTTGCATTCCCATTCTTCTTGACTTTGGGCAATCAGCTTCTTGTGCCCCTTCTCTTGGCAATTGTAACAAGCGGTACCATTTGCTGTGATGGTAGTAACACAGGGGCTGTAATGGCTTTTGGAGCCTTGCAATTCTTCAGTGATGCCCTTCCTTCTTACGGTTATAACACACCATTGGGGTCGATCACCTGCTCGCATGAGATGGCTTGTATTCATATCTTGGTTTATCCCCAAATTTTGTCTTCTTATGAGCCTCATTAGAAGTTTTAGAAAAAGTGCTCTCCGTTTCCTCTTAGATTGAGTTTGCGGCTCAATCTCTCTCTTTCAGCTGCCCCATGATTGCACCCAAGGTCGCAAAGTCTTGCATGCTCACAAATTCCCGGATGTCGGTACGTAAAATCGAGATGTATCGACTAACAAGCCATGCTTCATCTCCGGCAAAAGTAGGATGGAAGAAAGCATCTCCATGAACTTGGCGTTCAGATCACTAGAGACTCGGTGGTGCATTTGTAACGCCATGAACTCCTGCATCATTCTTTGTTGCTCCACCCTAGGCACATACCGTGCCTCGAACCATTCCACAACCTGGGCCCAAGTAATCGCCCTTACAGCTTCTTGATCATTCTTCCCGTGGTGGTGTTCCACCATGTCTTACCCCGCTTCCTCACTGGTTCTTTGCTACCAACACTCTAAACTGGTCTGGGCATCCTATAGTCATAAAGGCGCCCTCCACGTCGGATAACCAGTGCTTAGCTGCTACTGGATCGTCCTCCCCATCCCAATGAGGTGGTGCACTTGCCGAACTTCTCGTAGTAGTACATTAAATCACGAGCAGGAGGATCAGGAGCCCTCCCCAAGCGGAGGTGCATCCGCCATGCGCTCATCTAGCAGAGCACGAACTTGATCAATGATGTTAGCCGTGACATTCGGAATGATCTCGTTAAAAGCATTATTGAACTCCTCGGAACGAGTTCCCTAACTTGAGCTATTTGAATTGCATTGAGGCGAGCGGCGGAGCCATCTAAAATTGATAAGAAAAGAAAACGATTCAACCTATGCATGTCTAAGAGATCGAAAACACTCACTTCTGAAAACTTTTCAACCTTGCCCCGTCCCCAAAACCGGCTCCAATATATTGAATAATAGGGGCCCTTCTATTATTCAATATAGAAGTTCCAATTTCGGTTTCAGGTCTAGTTTCAAAATTTCAGCTTGCTCCTAGCCGTAATAGTTTAATTCACACTCATGGTAGGTCTAAAAGGCCTAAATTCTCACATGGTAGATAGTAGCACTAAAGGCATATAATTATCCTCCTAGGCTAGTCTTTGGGATATGTCATAAATGGAGCATACTATTGTGTTTGATAAGTAATAAAATTTAAACTCAATTAGTAAATAAAACTTACTTGGCTGGCTGACCGGCGCACCGTGACATCTTCACTGCTAGTTTTTTTTTTTTTTTTTTTTTTTTTATAAACTTTGAACAAGAGAAATAAAATGTTTTAAATTTGAGTCTAGACATCCCTAAGAAAGCCTAGTTCACTCAAATGAAAAGCTCCGATACCAACTTGTAACACCCAAAATTTATTTTTTTATTTTTATTATTATTATTATTTTTTTTTTTTTTTTTTTAAATATAAGGTTTGACACCAATTCATAAAGGAACTTCATTTATTTAATTTAATAAGCCAATAATGGCAGTCAAGTTATCTAACTTCAAAAGAAAACATCATAAGTAAAATTTTCTAATATGGAAATGTCAAAAGCGGAAGTAATAAAAATGTTCATTGACTTAAAATAAAGCTGCAGTGTGTCACGAATGCTCCCAAAATCGTCCTTAGCCTCCTTAATCGTAATACACGAAAATGTTGAGTAAAACCGTAAGCACAAAGCTTAGTGAATTCAAACACAACATTATACCAATATCCACAATCACTAGACCTAGATTTAAATATATATAGTTTTAACATTTAAACATAAGCCAAGAACAAATCAAGTCTTATAAGGAGGGCTAGTAGGTTACCCGCATCTCACAAACCGAAGAGTATTGGGTTAATCTTACCCTCACCTCACATCCCGGAGGGTATTGGAGTAATTATACCTAACCACGCGCACGGACAAAAGCCGGATAATTGCTATGATCCCTCAACAATAAACATACAGTGCACATGTATAATTAACAATTTAAGCATGCATTCATATTATCATACCATAATAATAATTTAACACTCACGTGCTAACCTAGCAATCATAAATATTGAGACAATGGAGTGAGAGAACTCACCTTGAATACTTAAGGAGATTGCTAAATCAAAGCGGCTACCACACATGAGCAAATGCCAAAACTTCACCTATTATAAACTAGGAGTTAGGATATACCCAAAGATGAAGCTTAAAGACTTAAACAAAATCTGGACAGCAAGGTCTAAAAACAGACCCGCTGTTAAAGATGGATTTACTTAATTTTCCTAAGTATTAACATATCAATATTAAATTTTTCTAAGAAACTAGAGTCTTTCCCCTTTTTAAAACAGTAAAGAACTCACTCTAACTCCAAAATATGAATTTATTATGATGCTTTTAAAAAGACATCGCAGTGCAGTCCCAAATCATAGGAATCAGTAGTGTTGGCCAATTCTACCCAACTTGTGGGTAGACATTGTCCAAACTAAAAATCACAGAGATAATAGACATAAATACCAAAGTCTCAGAGTTGGAATCGACCAAAAGGGTTTCCCAAACTCTAGATATGAAATTCACAACATGACTAATTACAAAACCCTTAAAAGCTGATGACAGAAAACTGATCTGGAGTGTGAACTCAATATGACCAAGAAATACTTGGAGATAACATCCCATAAACTCCAGATCATAACTTTAGGTCATAACACACATGTGGGAACTTGGAATCCCATTAGATCATTTCCCAAGCCCTAGAAACGAATAAAACAAGTTGACCTATCAGATCAGACCCGGATCAGACCTACCAGCAAAGGTGCCGTTCTTGCCCATGGATAAAGTCCTAATTAGTGAGAGTGACCTTCATAAGAAAGTTACCCAACACAATTTGTAAACTTTTGGCACAGGTCTGAGATCCGTTTGAGTTATAGAATTCAAGTTATGATTTTTGTAAGATGACTACAAATCTGATGGAAACAGAATCGTAGCCAACCCTTAATCTTTTTAACCAATCCATTCCTCTCCCTTTTGAAACACATTCCTAGATGTGTTTATCACCCAAATTCAGTCCCCTATGAACATGGTGGCACTAAAAGGGCTAGGGGTCATTGGTATTTCATTTAGTCACAAGGAAAAGAATCAAATCAACATAATATATGACAAACCACAATTTTCCCCTTTCTTAAGGGTTCCTTGATCTTTCAAATACACAAATATCTATATACACATCTTAGAAGATGCTATAAAGTTGTATACTTAGATCTAAACATATTGATATGGATATGTTGAGAATCAAAATAATAACTAACAAGAATTATAACCATTCACAAGATCTATCACATTTTATCACCTAAATAAAACTTGGTGATTTCCATGATTCATTTAGACCTTGTATTTTTATATAATCATCTAGATCCATCATACACCATGTATAGGGTGTAGATATAATCTAGAGATGATGATAACATACAACTTATAACAATAACAACATTAGTTAAAACCATAAGATCTATCTTCTTTAAATCACACAAGTTACAACTTGATGATTTTTATGAATCATATAGATCTTTTACATAATATGATCATCTAGGCTCATCATACACCATGTATAGGAGGTGGTGATGAATTTTCTAGATGATAAACAACACTTAAAACAATTAATTGATTATAAATCAAAAGAAAAGGTTAAAACACCTTAAAGATCTTACCTTAGCTTGTTACACCAATAAGGAAATGAAGGAGAAGATGATTATGGCTTTGGGAAGAGAAAAATGAGAGAGAGATGGGAGAGATGGGAGATCGGCCGAAAAAATGAGGGAGAGAGGAGGAGGTTAGGGTTTGTGATATTTTTATAATTCATATTAGGACAAAGCCTAATGACTACACTAATGGGCTAGGCTCAAAACTCATTTCTTACTAGCCCAATATAATTAAATCTATCAATTAACTTAGCCCAAAACTTGTAATTTAATCTAACTTGGCTAATTAATTAAACCCATCAATTAAAATAATTAAATACCATGAAAATAATTAACGTACCGAAAAAAAAAGAAACCGGGCGTTACATAAAAACTCTTGAGAATTGAGAAGAAGAACTTGAAACCATCTTAAAATCTTTCGAGAAATCGTCTAAAAGGATGGAAGAGAGTCTAAGCACCGGGAAACATGCTCATGATAAAAGTGGCTTAGGATACAACTCATTCTCCAATAAGGGAAAACTAGTACTGTGTTCGTCAGGGGTGTGGAACTCATTACTGTATCGGAAGAAATCCCGAGTCCTGTGAAGGCACCTGTTGCACCGCGAACAGCAAAGGATGCCATTCCTCCACCACAGTCATATCACTGACAGTGGAATCCTCAGCCATCTAGACCTGTAAGGTGTAACCAACATCATGCTCCCCTAGCATATCAACAGCACCAACAGCCGTTCAGAAAGAAGGTTGTACCCAAATATCAAAGGCCCGCACGGCAGTACTCCCAACAGTGCAGCGCGCCTAGATATTGGATACAAGAGCCTCGTTATCCATCGAGAAAGGCCTGTCGCACAAGACGCTAAATGACTTGGGAATCCAACTGGAGACCCAGAAGGCAAGCTGTAAGGCCGAAGAAAATGGCTCCACCTCCAAGACGGCATTCGTACTGGATTAATAATAATAACCCTGAATTTTACATGCATACTAATTATCAAGGTTATAGCAACTACGTGCCTGCCCCACGTAGACATCGCAAGAACAGACCTAAAGTAACCTACAACAAGCCAATTGCTGTCAGGCAAATCTGGGTACCTAAAGACACTAACATCCATGGACCCAACATTCAAAGGGGACCTAAATCTACTTAATTTCTTTGCCTACAGGACATCTTAGAGAATGACATCTGGTACTTCGATAGTGGGTGTTCTCAGCACATGACATGAGATAAAAGCAAGCTGTCAGATTATGTAGAAGGTCGCGGTCCAAAAGTGCGCTTCGGTGATAAATCAAAAGGAAGAACAAGAGGGAAAGGAACCCTGCTTGTAGGAAAATTCAGAGTCACCGATGTAGTTTATGTTGAAGGCTTACAGTATAATCTACTTAGTATTAGCCAGTTCTGTGACAAACAGTTCTCGGTGAAATTCTATATAGACCACTGTAGAGTCAAGAACATTCTAACCAAAGAAGTTTTGCTCACAGGAAGCAGATCAGGTAATATGTATATTACTGACTGGATGCCTACGAGCTCCACAATTCCTTGTTTTGTTGCCAAAGGCACTGCAGATCTGAGCTGGCTATGGCACAAGAGGTTGTTTCATGTCAACTTCAAGACGATCAACAAGCTCGCTAGACAGGAAATTGTCAGAGGTTTGCCCAATTTGTCATTCCAAAAAGATAGCGTCTGTGGACCCTGTCAGAAAGGCAAGCAAATCAAGACCACCCTAAAAAGCAAATCCTACCTTTCCACTCACAGAGTTCTAGAAATGCTACACATGGATCTCTACGGTCCTGTAGACCTGGTAAGTTTGGGAGGTAAGAAATACTATCTCGTTATTGTTGATGATTTTTCCAGGTATGCTTGGACAATCTTCCTGAGCAAGAAGAAGGAAACCACATCAAAGCTGCCCGAGCACCTGAGAAAGCTTCAAAATGAGAAAGGGTTGAGTATCGTGTCCATTCGTTCCGACAGAGGTACTGAATTTACTAACCACTTTATAGAGCAATACTGTTCGTAAAATGGGATACATCACGAATACTCAGCTTCCCGAACACCTCACCAAAATGGTGAAGCCGAGCGAAAGAACAGGACACTCAAAGAAGCAACAAGGACCATGATTGCCGCAAGCAAGTTGCCACAGCGTTTCTGGGGTGAATCTACCAATACATCCTGCTATACACAAAACCATTGTATCATCAACAAACATAACAACAAAATAGCATACGAGGTATGGAACAACAAAACTCCATTAGTTTCGTACTTTCACATATTCGGATGCAGGTGTTATGTTTTGAACAACAGGAAGGATCAACTTAGAACCTTCGATGAGAAGTTGGATGAAGGGATATTTGTAGGATATTCCTCTGTCATCAAAGCTTATAGGATCTTTAATAAACGGAAGCTAGCAATTGAGGAATCAATACATGTAGTGTTCGACGAACCTCACCATGATCCTACAGGAGTAAAAGATGTTACTCAGAATATCCAACAACTCACCATTAATGACCCTCCAACTCCTATAGAGCCTGTCATTGACTTAGAAATCAACCCTGCTGTTGTAAGAATAGAAGTAGATGAAGCTGATGCGGAACAAGCTGAAGCTGAAACTACAGCAACCCACGATACAGTACGAGATGCCGAATTAGAACCCGACAGAAGATGGTTGAGAGATCACCCACAGGAGTTGGTCATAGGAAATATTGATGCTGGAGTAACTACTCGTAGGAGAATACAGAGTACACAAGGAAATGTACTGTGTGTGCAAGAGGAACCCGAATCTGAGATATCTCCATTTCCTGTATGGAAGTCTCAATCTGAACTTAGAAGACTTAATATGTGAACTATCGCTGTATTCTTAGCTCAATCCGAACCTGTTTCTACCAAAGAAGCTCTAGACAACTCTCATGGGATTACATCTATGGAAGAAGAGATAAATGGTTTCGAACGAAACAACGTATGATATCTAGTACCCCGACCTGAGCATCAAGCCGTAATTGAAACAAAATGGGTATTTAGAAACAAGAAGGATGCGAACGGACTTGTTATCAGAAACAAATCCTGTCTAGTCGCACAAGGCTACAGACAGGAAGAAGGCATAGACTATGATGAAACATTTGCCCCTGTTACCAGACTAGAAGCCATTAGGATATTTCTAGCCTTTGCCGCCCATAAGAGCTTTATTGTATATCAAATGGACTTCAAGATTCCATTCCTGAATGGAGACCTTGCCGAAGAAGTCTATGTTGAACAACCACCAGGGTTTGTCAACACAGAAGGCGGAGACCTTGTATACAGGCTATGGAAAGCACTGTATGGGCTTAAGCAAGCACCTATAACATGGTATGAGACCCTGTCCATGTACCTTACCAATAATGGATTCGAGAAAGGTGCTGTGGACAAGACCCTATTTAAGATACAGGAAGGTGATGGCCTCGTGATGGTTCAAATATACGTAGATGATATTATATTTGGTTCAACTAACCTTGCTCTATGTCAAAGGTTCTCTCATCTCATGCAAAGTAAATTTGAAATGAGTTTGATGGGAGAACTTAGTTATTTCCTAGGATTGCAGGTAAAGCAGTTGGCTACGGGAACCTTCATCAACCAGGAAAAGTATAGCAAGTAGCTTCTCAACAAGTTTGGGATGGACAACTCCAAATCATCGTCAACCACCATGAGCACTTCCGTGCAAACTAGTGCTGACGAAGCAGGAAAGCCGGTTGATCAATCACTCTACATGAAGCTTATTGGCTCACTCTTGTACCTAACAGCTAGCAGGCACGATATCTAGTTTGCTGTAAGAGTGTGCGCTTGGTATCAAGTAGCACCTAAAGAATCACACTTCACAACAGCCAAAGGAATCCTGAAGTACGTCCAAGGAACAGTCGATGTAGGACTATGGTATCCTAAAGACGGCGGATTCAATTTGGTTGGCTACAACTACTCGGATTTCGGAGGTTGCAAGCTAGCTAGGAAGAGTACAAGCGGTACTTGTCACTTTCTTGGACCTAGACTTGTGTCTTGATTCAGTAAGAAGCAATTGGCAAACTCACTTTCCACAGCTGAATCAGAATACTATGCTGCTGGTAGTTGCTGTATGCAGATCCTTTAGATGCAACAACAGCTGTCAGATTATGGAATCACTGCCAAAGAAACACCTATCATGTGCGATATCATGAGTGCAATTGCAATAACGCACAATCCTGTATTGTACTCGCATACTAAGCACATTCATATGAAGCATCACTTCATTCAGAATCATGTTGAGAACAAGGATGTTCGGCTCGAGAAAGTTCATACAGATATCCAGTTAGCCGACATCTTTACCAAGTCTCTCAACACAGCCAGATTTTGTATGCTTCGACAAAAATTGGGAATGCTACAGCCCGAATCCCTGTAAGTTTTAACGCTTTTACTCAACAATTGAGGGGGAATGCTGTAAAACCCAAGAATACAGTATTGACCGTTAATTATCTGTACACTCAGACAATCCAACAGCACTTTAGGAATAAAAAGACATGAAATCATCCTACATCTGACGTGTGCAATAATTAAGGGGGAATACAGTATGACCCATGAATACAGTATTAATCCAAAAATTGCTGTAAGAATTGAATCACGTATGTACCTTTTAAGGGGGAACGCTGTATTTTCGCAATACAGCACCTACTGAGGGAAATTAATTAATATTATACTAATATTTTATTTATTTTAAAACAGTTTCGAGTCCACGTGTCCTGTTTTAAAATCAAACGTCTTTTGCATTCAATGCTTTACAAGACATCTGGACTATTTTATCTCAAACGCCGCGATTTTTCAAATTAATTAATAATTTCAACCGCCATTTCGGGTAATAAGGGAAGTCGAAATGTCAGATGTGGGACCAATTATCATTTCAAAATCGGATGGATAAGATGTACCAGTTACGCTCGATTCACCATGTTCCTTCATTTAAAAACGACGGTTCCCATTCCTTAAATCTGACCGTTCACTGTCTGAATACCCTAATCTTCCCCCGCCCACTATAAAAGGACTGTTATTTTCTCCCTTCGACTCTTTACGCCTTCTGCAAATTAAAACAAGTTATCTGAGCAAACAGCCTACAGTGTTTACCGCATATTTCTGCATTTTCTTTGCACTTTCTCTTTAGAAATTACTATGGCATCTTCACAGACCTTTTCTCCCTCTCTTAAGAAGACCGCCACCATTATCAATGGGCGTATCTTCGCCAGATCTGTAGTGGTAGAGCGTGTTTGTGCTGAAGCTGATGACGTTGAATCCATGGAATTCATCTCTGAAGGATTCATCAACAAGGCCTTTCTCGCCTTGGAAGCTACACCGCTGAGCTCTATGATGAGCAAATGGTCGAGGAGTTCTACCTCGACGCTTCTGTTCGTTGCTTCTCCCTAGCAAGAGGAGGAAACATTTCTGACATCACTACCACCATCCACGGAGTCGAGATCCGCGTTGACCAGGACTTAGCGTAGAATCTTTACAGGCTGCCCTCTGATGCCCTGTGTATGGAGGAACTTGAGACTTTTGGGTCTCAGTAAATCCTCACCGCATACTGGGGATTATTCACTGGCTCTGCATCGAACGTGAACGTTCATGCCTCCTGCCATAAGAACGGTTTATGCTTGCCATTCGTTTATTTACATGATTTCTGTTGCCGTGTAGTTTAGAACAGGACTGGAGCTTTTGAGATGTGCACCAATCTTAGATTCAGAATGATGGTGGTCATCATGTCTGGAGAAAAGGTTAATTGGTGCCAGATTGTCCTAAAAAGACTGCAGGAAGAGGCTTCTAAGCCTGCTACACAGAAGAAATCCTTTGGTCTTATTCTGAATTATATTCTGACCAAATGCGGTGTTCCTCAATCAAAAGAAGCTAAAAAGATCAATCAGTGCAAATACATTGGAGGAAGCATGTCCTCCGTATTTAACAAAGACGGTCTGATTGGGTCAAGGCCATTTGTTCGGAATATGCCCCTGTCTTCTGATCCCAGGGACAACACTTTGAAGTCAGGGAATGAGGAGACTTCAAAAAAAGGAAGAGATCTCACAGCAAAACTCCCCGTGCTGATGAGAAGCCGAAAAGGAAGCTAAGGAGTCTTTCCAAAGTCAAGACTGCAGAGATTACAACAATCTATATGGATGCCCCTTTGCTGGTGTAACCCGATGTATCAAACCCTCAGGGCGCAACCCCTGTGGAAGAGATAGCTGCTACTGTTCAAATGGTAGATCCCGAGCCTTTGGCGGCAACGACGGATGAATAACTATCTGCCAACATTGAAGTCTCTAGCGAGATGGCTGCCCCTTTGGAACCAACAGCCACATCTATTGTACGGGAATCCACACCCGTAAGGGATCCATCTCCCCTCAGGGTACCAACCCCTGTACGTGATCCCTCTCCAATATAGGCTTCCACATCTGTAGAGGAACCCATCCCTACAGTAGCCCCATGTATTGTACGCAGCCCCTCTCCCAACTCTATAATCAACAAAACTCTGCTGTCAGTTCAAATCAAACAAGCCTATGAATGCTTTGTTCAATGGAAATCCTATAGTGTCGCTCCGTATGATACTCTGTACAACTGGAGCGAGTGGAGAGAAGAAGAATTATTTGTTCTGAAACTAACTGATTCTCAGAATATTGAAGTCCTAATTCAATGGGACAACCTATGTTGCAAGGAGTTGATTTCGAGCTATTTCATGGATAAAGCTGATGCTCGAATGAAAGGAAAATCGATATACGAGGAAACTATGCCTGTCAGTCCGAAAACAGACCACGACTCAGATGATGACGACGCCTTTCAGGCCGGTCTGAGAATGAGCCGTGAGGAAACTCGAGAACAGTAGTTTTCGCAGATGCAACAACAACAGGGAGAAAGGACCTCCAGACAACATCAGTCCCCTTCCAAATAGTAAGAAACTACCAACGAATAGGAGGAATTAGTCCCTCCTGTCACCGAAGAACCAACAGTTTCTCAACAGGCACCCGAGCCTGTCGCCGCTCAACAAGACGATCAAGCCCGCGCCATCCCGCAGGAGGAATCAGTCCCTCTGCAGGAGCAGGCGGGCGCTAAGAGACAGCAGGAGGAATCAGTCCCTCCTGTACCTTTGTCTACAGAAGCCCATCCGGAACAGGAGGAATCAGTCCCCCTATCACCGAGACCAATGAGGCCGAACAACCAACAGCTGCAACAGCACCTGATGCCCCAGCATCTCCAACAGCGGAATTCTATGACGGTTTCTTACCCACCCATGTGGTCGTCTGACAGCTCAATGGAGCTGATGAAGAAAATCCAAGCTCTCCCAGATCGGAAGCTAGGCACGAGCAACTTCATGCTCTCAGTCGCTAAACTGTCTTCCTACAGAACGATTTGAATGCTCTGCATAATGTTGAGAAGGAGATCAACTGGTTGCACGAGACTGCCATTGACGAAATGACGGGCGTAAAAAGAGAATTCTCCAAAGTGGAAGAAGCCTTCCGCATTTTGCCCACCGTCTTAAGGCAAGCTCTCAATCAACTCCAACAGCACCAGGAGCAGATTCTCATTGAAGAACAAGCAAAGGTCCGCGTCTTTGAAGCTAAAACTGTATCTGCCTTACAGGAAACAGGCTCCCAGCTTAGAGGACATGATCAAAAGGTAGATGATATGTCGCGGGTGCTTCAATCCCTGGTTAATAAAATGTCAAGCATGGAGACCACACAGGATAATGCGATGCAGGTCCCGGAAAGCCTTGATATAAAGGTCTCTTATCTTGATGAGGCCAAAAAGGGGGAAGAAGCCAGAGAAGCTGGAAGACAATGGAGACTAGAGAAAGAGAAGGAATTTGAAGATGTACTAGAAGACACCGTCACAGCTGCAATCAACTGACTGGCCGCTCCTGCACAAACATACAGGGTATCTGGTTCTTGCCCTGAGTTCCACGACCCCAACTTCCCGTGGAAAAATAATGTGCAAAAGCCATCGGAGATTCGTCTGCCGTCCAACCGTCAGCCTACAGCTGATGAAGTGAAGCAATGGAGGAAAAATGAACTAATGAGGTATTTTGTCAAGCTCATCAGGGAGTCCGCCATCTTCAACAAATGCCGGACATTGGCAGAAGCAGACAAAGAATTTGCTACAATGCTAGAAAAAGGAATGCTCCCTCTGCAGATTTTAATGAAGTCAAGGCATCGGAAAGGAGATAGGGTCACTCACCCGGATGACTGGATTCTTGCCTTCGACCAATCGGCTGAAGGAAGAGCGATCTATTTAGATCGAGGCAAGGATTCATTGGAACACTGGTGGAGAGGAACCGAAAATGATCCCGACAGAAGACCTTGGAGACATGCTCACTACAGGAGTTAGCTTGGAGGATCCTTTCAGCAAATTTTAGAAACAGCATAAAAATTCTATATCTTTATTTCTGTTTTCCTTGTAATCTTTGCCCAATATCAATAAAATCTATTTTTTGAAAGATTAAAACTCGTAATCTACTACTGTGTTACTATGTGATTACAAAATTAATTTGCTGAAATCTAAACAAGTAAAAACATGTATAGTACAAAGCTGTAAGAATTTGTCTGCGAACAGTTCATAGGTTAAGTTGTATTTAACACTAGACTACCCTGTAAGATTGTGCCTGTAACGCCCCGATTCCGCATATATATTTATTGTGAATTATAGAAAACATATTCAGTTTTATTAAATTAATGCCCGAATAAGTTTATCATTTAATTCATTTTATTTTCATGATCGTGCAAATTCATTTATGCCATTCTTATTCATGACAAGTCATGTGATTCGTTCATTTTATTTCTCATTTTAAATTCATCGTTTCATCTCGTCATTTCTAGGCCGAGTCAAATTTTAAACAATATTAATTGTTACCCAAAATATTTTACAGGATAAATAATAATATTATTTATTATTATTATTATCCTTATTATTTATTATTAGTAGTAGTAATATTAATATTATTATTATTATTATTTAATTCAGCCCGATTATTATTCACTTTCATTGTGGCCCAATTAATAATAATTTGGAATTATGAGTTGGCCCAAACTATCTTTCTGGCCCAATTAAAACTGTACCCTAAACCTAATATCTACAGTATAAATACTGTATTTATACTGCAGCCAATACACAATACACGTATATTTTTTTTTCTCTATGAATCGGCCACTGCCTTCACGTCTTCTCCAACTTCTTCTCATACTCCTCAAACGGACACATGCAAACCCCAAAAATACAATTATCTTCAAACACTCCAGCCGATCATCCCAGCAAATTCAATTCTTCGACAATCGTTCCAGCCGCAAACCGTCTCATCTTCCCAACAGAAGGTAAATCTATCTTCATGGTTTAGTCAGTTATCTTTTTCAGATGTGGATTTAATCATCTCTGTGTGTTGATGCTTTAGATCAAAAATCAAAAATTAAAACCTGTTTCTAAACCCCAATCGTGAAACTGGAATTCAAGCAAAATTTAAGTTCTGTAAAACTCTTAATCCTTTTGTTTTGGGCATCTACTTTCTCATATTGTTCAAATCCAATAAATTACTGTCTTCAAAACCAACCCCAAGAAAAATTTGAGCCAAGAACACCATGTTCAGACCCAAACTATATAAACTATAGAAAAATAAATTTTATCACACAGGAAATCAATCCCTTTTCAGCCCCATCCTCAAAACTACTTCGATTTTCATTCGTACGGCCCGAACCAGGAAAACACATCCCATTCAATACAACCCATCACAGATCTTACTGAGCCCGAAATCACTGCCCTTACCAGAAACCACGATCGTCTTCAACACAGAATCCATCCACTCAATCTCAAACATATTCGGGTCGAGCCCGAATCCAAAAACCCAATGATTGAACCCAAATCCAAAGATCTGCACCTTGCTGCTTGGTTCACGCTGGATTCCCGGCCATCCCGCACGGCTGATGTCGCTGTCGCCATAAACCCCCAGCCGTGATAACCACCGTCTTCATTGCAACCCGTCCGCCGCACAGCTCAACATAGGAACAAGGCCGACGCCTTTCCGGAGAAACCATTGCCCCGACTGTCTTCTCGGACCAAATTCCAGATGAGGATGTGTGTGTGCTGGTGTTGAATTTGTGTGTGTGTGTGTTTGGCAGAGGAGTGGAGAGAGAGAGTAGATCGATCGGTTGAAGAAGAAGAAGTGAGAATGAGGGTGAGTTGCGGCCGATTAATTAGGGATAGGGTTTTTATACCCAACACTTTTCCAATAATTCAATTGATCACCCCCAAATTTTAAGAATACTTCATTCTTGCCCCAGTCTGATTTTTAATTATTTCAGTTAGCCCCAATCAGAATTATAATTTCTTCAATTTCAGTCCTCAGATATTTAGCTCTTTCAATTTTACTCCAGTCAACTTTTCAGTAATTAATTCCAGCCCTATTTTGGCGCAGGCCATTAAAATATTGATTGTATTCATAATAATTAAAATTTAATCTATGCCTCGTATTTTATTCCTAGTTATTATATATCATAATAATAGTGGTTATTATTATTATTATTAATTGTAGATAATAATCACGATTTACGGGCCTAGAATTGTCGAGTCAAGCATCTTCATCACATTCAAGTTCAAGAACTGCATTTTATCTAGGTGTGGGGAATTTATTACGCTTTTGTTTATTTTAATTGTTTTATATATTGTCTTGTATGTACACGTGAAATCAGTCAGAAGCACTTAAATGTGCAAATCACTCAGAAGCACTTAAATATACAAATCAGTCAGAGGCACTTAAATGTGCAAATCAGTCAGAAGCACTTAATTGTGCATAAAGCCTTCGGGCTAGCCGACGGGCTTCAGAATTTATCAGTCATGTTGTTTATACTTGCTAATATATTTAGTAATTAACATAGACGTATTGCGTACTCTCCACACTGAGCGAGTTGGAAGCTCACCCCACTATTTAACCCTTTCAGGTTGAGGAGCTCAATGTGGCATGCAATTGAGAGTGGGATGATCAAGCCTATGATTAGATGTTTATTTATTTAATGTTATTTATCTCAAACTATGCTTTATGAATAAGTGTTCGATTTGTTTTTATGTCAAAGTATGTTTTGCTTTAACGATGACTCGAGAATATTACTTGCGATTATTAAATTCGTCTTTTGAAAATATATTTCCGCTGTAAAAATTTTATTTATTCTTCTTAAAATTAGAAGAATTGTTTTTCTAGAAAAATGGTCGCTACATAAGTGATATCGGAGCCAGGTTTACGGTTCTGTAGACTCATTAAAATGATTTCTTATTCAAACTAAAATTTCATTTTCACAAGTAGTCAAATATTTTTAGCAATTATGATCATCCACCTCTGCCGCTCCACGTCGACTCCAAGGTACATTAAGTTATTATTATTCATTATGTGATAAATGTTCACCAGATCAACCATGATTTATGCATTATAGATGCATCTTCACTCTATTTTGTACTTAAGAATTTTATGATAAAGTATTTGGGCATAAAAAATGTTTTCCTATAAATTCATAAGTATATGTGTGACATACGTAAATCATCATTGCTAGAAATATCTGGTTCTCAACCTATAGATGCAATGTAACTCTTCATTTTATTTCTCCCTCTCGTTGAGTAAGTACTGAGGGATCGTTGTGTGTGGTATGCCTTAGGATAATGGCAACTCACGGACGTAGACGCCCAGCTAACTGAGGTGCAGATAATCTCGGTGATCAGAATGACAACCTTGGTGCTGGTGGTGGTGGTGGTGAAGGAGGTCAGGATAACCACAATAATAATGTGCCAGCTCCTACTCAGGCACAAGTCGTGCAACAGTTCCAGCGTTTCACCCCACCAACATTCAACGGTCGGGAAGGACCTGCTTTTGTTGATGAATGGTTCATGTTGCTCGAGCGCACCTTTGAGCTCATTGGGTGCACTGATGTGCAAAGAATTCTTTGTGGCTAATATCAAATGGTGGAGGATGATTGACCTTGGTGGATAAGCTATTAACGTTTGAGGCCGGTGGCCGAGCGTGCTGCATTAACTGGGGATCGATTCAAGGAAATAGTGATGGAGCAGTACTACCCACAGCATTACCGAGAGAAAATGGAGAGAGAGTTTTGGAATCTCGAACAAGGAGGTATGACGGTTGAAGAATATGAGAGAAAATTCAACCAAATCAGCTTCTTTCTGGAGCACGTGGTGGATACAGATTGAAAGAGGGCCCTTAAGTTCTGGGGTGGTTTACGGCCGAGTATTCATCACATCGTGGCTGTTCATGGGGTGCTACCGTATACTGATATAGTGTTCCGAGCTCAAGAGGTTAAGGCTAGCCATAATCTGGATCAACAACAGTCTACGAAACCTAATACCGGTAAGAGGCATTGGAATGGGAACCAAAATAAGGCTGTGGTTCCTAATAAGCAAGCAAAGGTTGATCAAAGGATGGGACCTAAGCCTCAATCCAGTAAGCCAGAGTACTCGAAGTGTGGGAAGAATCATGGAGGGGAGTGCTTGTACGGTAAAAGTGTCTGCTACAGATGCAAGGAGCCAGGGCATGCATCTTCGAACTGTCATCTCCAAAGGGCCAAAGGTCAAGGTTCTGGAGAAAAAGCTTGCATTTATACTTTGACCCAAAAGGACGTAGATGATAATCCTGGCACGGTGTCAGGTATGCTTATGACCTGTAATGTGCCTGCTTTCGCTTTATTTGACACTGGTGCCACACACTCTTTTATGTCTACAAAGTTTTATCATGCCATTGGTCATAGAAGCATGAGAACTATTGAGTCTCTTGAGGTTAGCTTACCGTCAAGAAATACGATCCTCACTAATAGAATGATTGATGAGAATATTGAGATAGGAGGAAGAGAATTCGATGCTAGCCTATATTTGATTAGATCGATGGATTTTGACGTGATCCTTGGTATGGACTGGCTCGATAGACATGATGCCGATATAAGGTGCCATGAGAAGAAGGTGACATTGAGGTGTTCCGAAGGCGAGTCGATCACCTTTTATGGTACTAAGAGTAGGACAGTACCCAGAGTAATCACAGCCATGAAAGCACTAAGAAGTCTAAGGAAGGAGAAATGTCAGGGTTACTTAGTGAGTTTAGTCAACACTCGTACTAATGAGGTGTCCCCTATAGACGTACCTATAGTACGGGATTTTTTGGATGTGTTTCCAGAAGATTTGTCGGGATTCCCATCCGACCAGCAAGTGGAGTTTAGTATTGATTTGGTCCTTGGGGCGGCCCCAACATCCAAAGCGCCATATAGAATGGCTCCGAAGGAACTTCAAGAATTGGAAGTCCAAATTCAAGAGCTGCTGGAGCTCGGATTTGTTCATCCTAGTGTGTCACCATGGGGTGCACCAGTGATGTTTGTAAGAAAGAAGGATGGGTCACTTCGGATGTGTATAGATTATAGAGAGTTGAATCGACTCACGGTGAAGAACAAGTACCCACTACCGAGATTCGAGGATATATTCGATCAGTTGAGGGGAGCCGGAACCTTTTCGAAGATCGATTTGAGGTCGGGGTACCATCAACTGAAGATTAAGGAGTGTGAAATTCCCAAGACGGCTTTTAGGACCCATTATGGGCATTTTAATTTGTAGTGATGCCATTTGGTCTGAGTAATGCACCGAAAGTCTTTATGGATTTGATGAATATGGTGTTCCAACCTTACTTGGCTAAGTTCGTGATCGTCTTCATAGATGACATCTTGGTGTATTCTAAGGACAAGGAACAACACCAAGAGCATTTGAAGATTACATTGGAGACACTTCCCAAGGAGAAGTTATATGCCAAGTTCAAGAAATGTGAGTTTTGGTTAAATAGAGTTGGATTCCTTGGTCATGTGGTGACTTCAAAAGGAATTGAGGTAGATCCCGATAAGGTTGTAGCAGTGAGTAGTTGGGGAGTACCCAAGAATGCGAGCGAAGTTTGCAGCTTTCTAGGCCTAGCTGGCTATTATAGAAGATTTATCGAAGGATTTTCGAAAATTGCCACTCCTATGACCCAGTTAACAAGGAAAGGCGTGAAGTTTGAATGAAGTGACAGGTGCGAGGAAAGTTTTCAAGAGTTGAAAAGGAGACTAACCTCGGCACTAGTATTAACGATTCCTGATCCGATGGAAGACTTTGTTATATATAGTGATGCCTCAAAGCAGGGTTTGGGTTGTGTTCTTATGCAACATGGCAAAGTAGTAGCCTATACATCGAGACAGCTTAAAACACATGAGTTGAACTATCCAACGCATGATCTGGAGTTGGCTGTTGTAGTACATGCGCTGAAGATTTGGCATCACTATCTCTACGGAATGAAGTGCGAGATATACACAGACCATAACAGTCTGAAGTATCTTTTCACACAGAAGGATCTTAATATGAGGCAAAGGAGATGTTTAGAATTGGTGAAGGACTATGATTGTACCATTCATTACCATCTGGGTAAAGCTAATGTGGTAGCTGATGCCTTGAGTCGGAAGACTAGAGGTGAGTTAGCTTGCTTGACCAATCAGGAGAGTTTGATAAAGGAGTTCTCCGAGTTGAGGATTGAGGTAGTTGAGTCTTCAAAGAGTTCGAAAGTAATCTTATCATCTTCGGTCTTGCAACCAAACTTGAGGGATAAAATTAAGGAGGCTCAACCACGTGATAAGTTCTTATGAAAGATGAAAGATCGATCACAAGATGGGAGTATTGAGAAGTTGTCGTTGCCGTAGACGACGTTTTGAATTATGATGGGAGGTTATGTGTTCCTAAGGATCCATCCCTTAGGAATCAAATCCTTGAAGAACCTCACAATACACCATACTCCGCTCACCCGGGAGGTACAAAGATGTACCACGACCTGAAGAAGTTCTTTTGGTGGAGAGGAATGAAACGGGACATTAGTGTATTTATGGAGAGGTGTATGATATGTCAACAGGTGAAGGCAGAACACCAATGGCCAGGAGGTTTACTTCAACTGTTGGAAATCCCAGAATGGAAATGGGAGCGCCCACCAATCTTCTGGAAAGTCTTTTTTAGATAACGGAATGCCTTCATAAGTACAGTTAACATATATCTCTTTATCCATATCTTTGAAATCCTCATGCCATTCAGAAGATTGAAATAGAAGTATACGTCCAATATTTTTCGCAATTATTAATAAAGGGAGTAGAATCCTTTTTCTAAAAAAAGATTGAAATAATAATAATAAACTTCTAATTTCCATCCCATTTGGAATCATCTCCCAATTAGCTGCTATTCTTAGTCGTTCGATTTCCTCTTTTTCCCTCTTTTTTTGTTTTGCTTCTTTTTTTGTTTCTTTTGTTTGCTTCTTTATATAAGCTAAACTTTTAAATTTTTCTTTATTACTCAACCTTTTTATAATTCTAAAAATTAATTTAATTAAAAAGGAGATATCATCTTTAATCAAATAAAAAATCTTTTTTATTCTATACAAAAAAAATTTTAGTCTGTCCAAAAATAGAGAGGAATGCACCTTTGTTTGAAACAAGTTAAAAAATGCTACTTAACGTCTTTGAGCCCGCACGGAACCCACAATGTAATGTCGTTCAATGGATTTCGTGGTTGGTCTGCCACGAACCGTGAGGAAGAACGATGCTATCTGGGTGATAGTAGATCGTTTGATGAAGTCATCTAATTTTCTACCTATGAGGATGATTTACAGTATGGAACAATATGCGAATATTTATATTCGGGAGATTGTGAGGTTACATGGTGTTCCAGTTTCGATCATCTCGGATAGAGATCCATGATTTACGTCGAAATTTTGGAAAAGTCTGCAAAGTGCATTGGGCACTAAATTGAATTTCAGTACTACTTATCATCCGCAAACCGATGGTCAATCTGAATAGACTATCAAGACACTTGAAGATTTGTTGAAGGCGTGTGTTCTTGATACTGGTGAGAATTGGGAGAATATTTTGCCTTTAGTAGAGTTTGCTTATAACAATAGTTACTAAACGACTATACAAATGGCCCCGTACGAGGCTCTATACGGTAGGAAATGTCGATCGCCCCTTTATTGGAGTGAGGTTGGAGAAGAAAAAATTTTGGGTCCAGAATTGATCGGACAGACTGTAGAGAAGATAGCCGAAATTAGAAGTAAAATTAAGACCGCTCTTATGCTGGTAAACGAAGGAAAGATATCCAATTTGAGATTGGAGAAAATGTGTTCTTGAAGGTAGTGCCGATGAAAGGAGTGATACGATTCGGTAAGAAGGGAAAGCTACAGCCTCGTTATATCAGACCTTTTGAGATTTCGGGTCGTGTTGATGATCTTGCTTATAGTTTGGCATTGCCGTTGGAATTATCGGGAGTGCACAATGTCTTTCACGTCTCCATGCTGAGAAAGTACATACATGATCCTATTCACGTATGCAATTTCAAAGAGTTGCATGTAGCCAAGAACCTGACTTATGAGGAGGTATCTACAGCTGTTTTGGAGTGTAAGGTACATCGGTTACGAAATAAAGAGGTTAAATTGGTGAAAGATCAGTGGAGTCGTCATGGACCAAATGAGGCAACTTGGGAACGTGAAGAGGAGATCCGTTCTAAGTATCCAACATTCATTTCTCAAGGTACGTAACTTAAATTTCGAGGACGAAAATTTGTTAAAGGGGGGTAGGTAGTAACGCCCCGATTCTGCATATACATTTATTTTAAATTATAGAAAACATGTTCAATTTTATTAAATTAATGCCTGAATAAGTTTATCATTTAATTCATTTTATTTTCATGATCGTGCAAATTCATTTATGCCATTCTTATTCATGACAAGTCACGTGATTCGTTCGTTTCATTTCTCATTTTAAATTCATCGTTTCATCTCGTCATTTTTAGGTCGAGTCAAATTTTAAACAATATTAATTGTTACCCAAAAGATTTTACAAGATAAATAATAATATTATTTATTATTATTACTATTATTATTATCCCTATTATTTATTATTATTAGTTTATTAATATTATTATTATTTAATTCAGGCCGATTATTATTCACTTTCACTGTGGCCCAATTAATAATTATTTGGAATTATGAGTTGGCCCAAACTATCTTTCTGGCCAAATTAAAACTATACCCTAAACCTAATATCTATAGTATAAATACTGTATTTATACTGCAGCCAATACACAATACACATATATTTTTTTTCTCTCTGAATCGGCCACTGCCTTCACGTCTTCTCCAACTTCTTCTCCTACTCCTCAAACAGATATATACAAGCCCCAAAAATACAATTATCTTCAAACACTCCAGCCGATCATCCAAGCAAATTCAATTCTTAGACAATCGTTCCAGCCGCAAACCATCTCATCTTCCCGACAGAAGGTAAATCTATCTTCATGGTTTAGTCAGTTATCTTTTTCAGATGTGGACTTAATCATCTCTGTGTGTTGATGTTTTATATCAAAAATCAAAAATCAAAACCTGTTTCTAAACCCCAATCGTGAAACTGGAATTCAAGCAAAATTTAAGTTCTATAAAACTCTTAATCCTTTTGTTTTGGGCATCTACTTTCTCATATTGTTCAAATCCAATAAATTACTGTCTTCAAAACCAACCCCAAGAAAAATTTGAGCCGAGAGCACCATGTTCAGACCCAAACTATATTAACTATAGAAAAATAAATTTTATCACACAATAAATCAATCCCTTTTCAGCCCCAACCTCAAAACTACTTCGATTTTCATTCGTACGGATCGAACCAGGAAAACACATCCCAGTAAATACAACCCGTCACAGATCTTACGGAGCCCGAAATCATTGACCCTTACTAGAAACCACGATCGTCTTCAACACAGAATCCATACACTCAATCTCAACCAGATTCAGGTCGAGCCCGAATCCGAAAACCCGATGACTGAACCCAAATCCAAATATCTGCACCTTGCTGCTTGGTTCACGCTGGATTCCTGGCCATCCCGCACATCTGATGTGGTTATCGCGATAAACCCCCAGCCGCGATAACCACCATCATTATTGAAACCCGTCTGCCGCACATCTCAACATAGGAACAGGGCCGACGCCTTTCTCAAGTATCCATCACCCCGACCGTCTTCGTCGGACCAAATTCCAGATGAGGATGTGTGTGCTGGTGTTGAATTTGTGTGTGTGTGTGTGTTTGGCAGAAGAGTGGAGAGAGAGTAGATCGATCGGTTGAATAAGAAGAAGTGAGAATGAGGTGAGTTGCGGCCGATTAATTAGGGATGTGGTTTTTATACCCAACACTTTTCCAATAATTCAATTGATCACCCCCAAATTTCAAGAATACTTCATTCTTGCCCCAGTCTGATTTATAATTATTTCAGTTAGCCCCAATCAGAATTATAATTTCTTCAATTTCAGTCCTCAGATATTTAGCTCTTTCAATTTTACTCCAGTCAGCTTTTCTGTAATTAATTCTAGCCCTATTTTGCCGCAAGCCGTTAAAATATTGATTGTATTCATAATAATTAAATTTTAATCTATGCCTCGTATTTTATTCCCAGTTATTATATATCATAATAATAGTGGTTAATATTATTATTAATTGTAGATAATAATCACGATTTACGGGACTAGAATGTCGAGTCAAGCATCTTCATCACATTCAAGTTCAAGAACTGCATTTTATCCAGGTGTGGGGAATTTATTACGCTTTTGTTTATTTTAATTGCTTTATATATTGTCTTGTATGTGCACGTGAAATCAATCAGGAGCACTTAAATGTGCAAATCCGTCAGAAGCACTTAAATATGCAAATCAGTCAGAAGAACTTAATTGTGCATAAAGCCTACGGGCTAAACGATGGGATTCAGAATTTAGTAGTCATGTTGTCTATACTTGCTAATATATTTAGTAATTAACGTAGACATATTGCGTACTCTCCACACTGAGCGAGTTGAAAGCTCACCCCACTATTTAACCCTTTCAGGTTGAGGAGCTCGATGTGGCATGCGATTGAGAGTGGGAAGATCAAGCCTATGATTAGGTGTTTATTTATTTAATGTTATTTCTATCAAACTATGTTTTATGAACAAGTGTTCGATTTGTTTTTACGTCAAAGTAGGTTTTGCTTTAACGATGACTCGAGAATATTACTTGCGATTACTAAATTCGTCTTTTGAAAATGTATTTCCGCTGCAAAATTTTTATTTATTCTTCTTAAAATTAGAAGAATTATTTTTCTAGAAAAGTGGTCGCTACAGTGCCTGCGCGCCAATCATAAGTTTAAGTTATAATACACTTCCCTGTTAGATGCTATCATTGTAGAACTTGCCTGCGAGCAGTTCACATTTTTATGCTGAAGGCCAGAACATTCGACAGAAGATCAAGAAGAAAGCCTCTCAAAACAAAGATGTTTTAAAGGTTTTGGCATCATCAAGAAGCTTTGGCAATTATCAAAAAGGGGAAATTGTTGGGATAAACAATCCTGTACTGAGTTTTGATAAAGTGCCAACATACAGCAAGTAGCTGTCCCGAAGACAATAATACAACAAGATGTCTGGTGCCTCATCATACAGCAAGAGAATAAAGTGCCATCATACAGCATGAATCTCATCAGCCGATGACTCCAAGTATGGAAGCTGACCATAAACATTCATACATCATCTTTCCATACAGTAGCCCTAAGATTGCCTACAGTGTGGGACCTACAGCTACAGCAGTATAAACGCAACATATTAGATACAGTAAAGTGTTGAGATCTTTAACACTTATCCAATAGGACTGAAGATCGTTGGAACGGAATCTACTTTACTCGCAAAATTCAAGCCCCGTTTTGAAAAGAAGTATCTAAATACTGAATGGATAAAGTATTTAAATACCAGCCGACAAAGATCATCAGACAAGGAGCAAAATCCGGATCTTGTATTTTGAAAGTCAATCAACACAGAACGGAATCTTTGCTCAACGGATCTATTCCCAACGGATCTATTCCAAAGGCTATATATACCCCAAAGCTTGAAGATCAGAATACAAGAACAACGAGATATATACGAACGATATACAAACGATCAAACGACTGAATATTCACTATCGTCAGAACAAGTTTACAAGAGAAAGTATATTTCTTCAAGTATCAGTTCATATCTGAAGAGAAGAAATATACTCAGTCAACAAGAACAGCACATCATCAGCTCAAGATCTTCGTGTTCAAGCGGTTGTTCTAACCCAGTTACTTTACCATTTTACCTTGAGTAAAAACCTAGTTATGTGTGAACTAACGAAGCTATTACGACCTGTGTGGGACGAATAGGACGAATCTTTGGAACTGTGTGTGAAGAAGCAAGACAAGTGAAAGCTTTGACCAATTTGTGTGAACGGTTGAAAGCAACAGTCTTTTTATCAATCTGTGTGAACGATACAAGGATAGGTTTGATTATAGACACGTAGTCGTGTACGTAGTGTTTATAATGAACATTTTCACTCCTGTGTGGAAGACCAGTGGACGTAGAGGGGTTTACCTCGAACCACTTTAAATATCATGTCATTTACCTTCTGTACTTATAGTCTTCATTACTGTGACTATTTTTAAGTATACATTGCATACCCTGTACGCACCAAGCAAACAGGAGAAAACCTAGTTACTGTATTTACAGCAACTTACTTTAACAAGACTTCCGCTACGCACTCTAATTTTTAAATCATACAGCTTGTTGCTTAAACACTTTCCAAGCTGTATTCTGTATACTTAGTGGCCAACGCGCCCCCACGGGGTCAGTCATCCATATAATGAATATCCAATACATGTACAACATGATATGCATCCAAAGGCAGAATAAATGGTACAACAATGGTAATACAAGATGCTCACAAACCAAGGTACGAACCGAGCATTTGTGAAACACTATTCCCACAGTATACGATCAATACCTGCTCAATAGGTTAGAACACAAGTGCCCAACGGTGAATCATCAATATAGAACACAACAATGAATTACCCGAAGGTGAACCAAACCAGAGCTGAAATAAATACGAATCACAATGCCCGAAGGCTCCAACGGAAATACAAAAACATCACAATGGCCTAAAAGCCACTCAGCCGAAGCTGTCAATCATCATAATGGCCCGAAGCCAAAACAGCCCAAATCTGTATCATATGAGGGCCGGAGCCACGGCATGAAGCCGTATCACAATGAGATCATCCAATGACCGTGACCTGCTGAATTGCAGGTGCTGGGAAACCAACCACAAAGTTTCAAGCCCCAAACTTACCCATAATGAGATCACCCAGTGACCGTGACCTACTGAATCGTAGGTGTTGGGAAACCAACCGCGAAGGTTCAAGCCCCATACTTACCCATAATGAGATTATCAACATGACCATGACCTACTGAACTGTAGGTGTTGGGAAACCAACCGCGAAGGTTCAAGCCTCAAACTTACCCATAATGAGATCATAAACATGACCGTGACCTACTAAACTGTAGGTGTTGGGAAACCAACTGCGAAGGTTCAACCCCCAAACTTACTCATAATGAGATCATCAACAAAAAAACACCGATATCAATAACTATGATCACAACGATATCTCAAAGGAACATTAGTGAACAATAACCACCGATACATCGATACCGCAAACCGGCTATCGACAACAACATAATCCAACAAGTATCTCAATGCCTTGAACCGAGCATTAACGAACAACAATAACAACAAGATGATCAATCAACAACGTTGGCATAATTACCGAAGGGTTTTGTATCAAACAATTCCCTGACATCAACAGATCATGAAGAGACTATGTCTCGAAATGATACAATGCATTCATACACATATATGATAACATTTATCTCATTGACTTGTACAAGTATAAAAATTGCCTCAAACCGAAGGCGAGAAAGTCCTCCTACAAATGACGAACGGCATCCTCCGACAATCACAAGCACTCGAACAACCTTGAATGAAATATAATTCATTCAATAACACAAAATCAATCAAAAACATCATAGGGAACCTCGATTCATACATGAATCGATCAAACCACACAAGCGAATATCATAGTCCTCAACTATGAATTCTAACGTCCTCCGACACCTCAATGATCAAAATGTTCTTAATACTTGTGAAAACAATTCAACAAGAATCATTAAGAACAACATCATGCTAATCATCCCAAAATGATAACCTCACCAATATTATCACTAACACCTTAAGAACATCATCAACACAGCAAACAAGATGTCCAAATGATAATCCTCCACCAATTCATCATGAATTCGGATTAATCAACAAGATTAAATCAACCATTTCAAGATTATGATAATTATCTACATAATTCATCATAATCCTATACTAAAATGGTTAGAATCTCACAAGAACACAAACAAAAATAATAATCATCCCAAAGCTATGTTAATCATATAACAATCTTAACATAACCCTTCCTAGACATGATTATGACCTCCAAGTATTCAAAAACATCAAGAACAACTCCTCCTCAAGACATAATCATCATGTTCTTAATACAAGTTATAAAACTCATCAAAAATCATGCTATCCTCCAACAATCATTAACTACACGAGGTAAATAATGACGACAACATCATCATGCTCGAAAAATCACTTGAAGAACAAGAGATTAAGATAACTTACCCAAGAAGAACAAGATAAACTCTCCAAACACCAAAGGAGTATGAAAAACTTCTAACCTCAAGTCTCAATCCAAGCTAGGATGATCAAAATCACATTGGAAGAGTCCAAGTATCAAGAATAAGTCCAGAGGGACGATTCTAGGGCGATAAAAATGGTTTTGGTTTGTGAAGAAATGAAATACGAAACCAAGATATATAAGCTGACAACCTCATTACGGCTGTTATACTCTACGCATAGCGTACGTAAGAGCCATTACGTACGCTATCACAAGGGTGTTCCGTACGTAATGCTCCTCCAAAGGCTACTGTCTCAAAACGGGACACTCGTTACGTACGTTAAAGAAAATACATACATAAAAAACCTCAGCATTACGTACGTTAATCTCAAGGTATAGCGTACGTAATGTGCGTTGACCTACCTGTCCCAATCGAACTCCGCGAATCCAGCCTGGTCCGGTCCCAGACGCCGAAAGCCAAATCCAGACAGGTGCCCTCTGTTACGTACGTAACCAACATGGCTTAACGTACGTAACACTCCACCCGTAGCATACGTAATGCTATACATATAGCGTACGCTATGGCTTATATACTTAGCCAAAAATCCAAACTCACCAAGCAACATCAAAACGGCGAATACAATGTACTGATGACAAGTACGAATATTTCAGTTCCGAAATATCCCAATACAATATACATTGTATCAGTCAAATACAATAGCACTTGTACAATTCCAAGTGAATACGTACAACACAACAGTAACACAATAATAAAAAAATTTATCCCCGGATATTACCACACACATACATCTCAGACGCACACATACAGCACACAAAAAACACACACACCCACACAGAAACACATACTGATATAACACACACACATTGCATGTTGTACGCAACACAGGAACATAGTATCTCGCCTTTGATCTGTAATATCCACAATTTCTATTTTCCGGTAATTTTCTTTTTTTTGGCGGGAGTATGTTTTGACGACTCACTTGTGACCGTTTCGTCATTCTGAGAGTATTTAATTCTGCACTTTTTGGACGTCCGAGTTTGTTTCGGTGTCGTTTTGTTGAGTTCCGTGTTCTTAGGCGACTTTTCCGCGCTTGAGTTTGATTCTTGTGAATCTCGTTCGAAACTGTCGTTTCGGGTTTCTCGTAAGTTCATTTAACCTTATCATACGTGTTGTGAGCTTCGGTTTGATTAATCGTTGTCGTATCATGATTTTTCGGACTTTTGGGATCGTTTTGTAATTTCCCAAAGTTGTGGGTATCCGTCATCCTACCCATTTCCGAGAATACTATTGTTGTACTTCTGAGTCGTTAGCGCACGCTACACTTATTGGTTAGCGCGCATTATGGTAATGTAATACCCGAGATCTTCATTCCGGTTTCGTTGAATTTTCTTCGGTAGAATGGACTGTTGTCATCCGCGTCTTTGAAATCGCATGCTTGTAGTGTGATACATTGAGTTTTGTAGCCTGTTCGTTATTGTTTTGGATCAGAGTCGGTGCGTTCGCGTGATCGAGACATCATCGAGTATTGAGCCGGGCAGTTGGAGGGATGGCTGGTCCGATTACGGCCGTAAGGCCTGGCTGATTACGGCTGTAAGGCGTCCGCACACCTTGGCCTGGGAGGACTCGGTTACGGCCGTAAGGTCCATCAGGTTACGGCCGTAAGGCTTTGTTACGGCCACTAAGCGTTGGCCGGTTACGGCCGTAGTGACTCGGCAGATTTCAGTCAGTGGCCCCTGGGAGTTCGGTTATGGCCGTAGGGCTATGCCGATTACGGCCGTAAGGTACGATCATTGCGTACGCAAGGCTTCGGCCATTGCGTGCGCTACCGACAGTTGACCGAGTTACGGCCGTAAGGCACTGCCGGTTACGGCAGTAACACTGTCGGCCATATATAGGCCTGGTGACGGGCCAGACTTCATTTCTTACGTTTTCTTCTCCAAGTGGCGGCTCTCAGACGGGTGCGATGGGGAGAGATGTTCTTGGCCGATCCTACACATTTCCAAGGCTTTTGGAAGGCCTTTGTCGTTTAGATCAACGTCAAATCCTTGTTCTTCACCGGATCGAGGTATTTCCTCCGTAGAACCCTTGATGTGTATGTTTTTGAGGGTTTCTTCGTGATTCATTGATTTTGTCCAAGATTGATGAATTGTTCATAGTAATCTCATTGTGTTGGTCATGATCTTCGAATTTTGTAACTCGTTTATCGATTTTTACCACCCGGAATTTGATTTCCGATTTCCTTGAATAACCCTCGGATTCTTGATATTTTTCGGGTTGATTCGGGATGCCGTTTAGCGTTATTGATTCGTGGTGATATTATTTTCTTAGTTTTCGTGGAATTGTCGGGGTTTTGGTCGATTTTGGAAGTTCGAGGTCTACCCAACCGTATCTGTTCATTGTTCCATTGCTCGTGGTATCGAGGCAAGTACCTTGTTCATACATTTCTTGTTTTGTGGATATGATGATCGGTGATCGTCTTGGTGTTTTTGTTTGGTTGTTCGAAATGAATTTTCAAAAGATTCAGTTTGGCCTCGTTAAAGGCTCTCTTTCAAAACACGTGTGTGTTTTGTGAACGGTGTGTTTTGAGAATTTATTATGATTTGATTATTTTGAACGTCGGCAGAGGCGTGGATCCGCGAGCTTGCTTTTAACCACTACGGGTTAGATCCGACGGGGTCTCGGTAGGGGTCCACAGAGGCGTGGGTCCGCAGTTAAATATGGTGCATTTTTACAAATGTGTTTTGGATTATTGGCGTTTCCGGAAATGTGTGTTTCAACTGATGTTTTCATGATTGCATATATTGACTAAGTGTGTGAGAGGTAAGTTGTTCATTTGGCCTACTTGGCTAGGATGGCACTAGAGTATTTTGTCGTATGTGTTTCGTCCTTTAGTTGTGGGGTTTTGATGTTGGAAAACGGACCTTGCTATTGTTCTCGTGTACTGTGATTTGATGAGATTTGGGTTGAGATCCCAACGGTTTTGTAAAGGTCGTTTTACGAAAAGTAAATCTTTGGGGCTGTGACCCCTTTTGGTTTCTTTTAGAAAGAGAAGGATTCGATAATCCTAAATTATTTTCTAGTAAAACTCCCGATGGCATTTTAAATCATTTTATATATTGTTTCCCTTGAGTTGTGATCTTTCGGTTTTGGAATGTTTTACCCAAACTCTTGTTTCGGGAATTATTTTTCGTTGTGTTTGCATCTTTAAGGATTCCTGATTATTGTTATTCTTGGAACTTGAATTGTATAACTCCTATTTTTCACTTTGTACTTGCACTAGCAAAATAGTGGAATTTTGCTAACCCCCGAGTAATCGGCGGGCGGTTGTCTGTATTTGCATTCAGCTTTTGGGAGCGTAACACAGGGTCGGCATGAAGGATGATGAAAGATGATCGATACTAATCACATGAGGTTCCGTACGTTATTGTACTGGTTCAGTTGTATTTTATTTTCTGCTGCAGTGTTCTTTCTCCGTTATACAGGAGTGTGTTGTATTCGACCCCTGCGTGGGTATGTATTGAGATCGAGTTGTACATATAGCCTAAAAGACCAAATCGGTCTATTGAGTCATTTTAGCCTTAAGGGCGAAAGGGTCTACGGCGTGTAATATCCTTGAGGAAAGGGTCTATGGCGTGTATTATCCCTGAGTGGATTGGAGGTGTTACATAAATGGTATCAGAGCTTAGGTTGTGGAAACCTAGGCTATCGGGTTTAGTGGTGTCTGTTGAGTTTTGCCTCGTCGGATTTTGTCTGTCTGAGTCGTGTCGCGACGTCTCGTCTTAGTTTGTTGGTCGTGATTAGTATCATGGGGCGATCATCATCTTCGTGCGACATGTGGATGTAAGTCTCGTTTCTTTGTGATTGTGCCTCGTCTGATGCGAGTTACTGGTATGATTATGTGTTAAGTGATGGAATCTTTATGCAGATTCTTGGTTTCGTGATGCGTTTATATGACCCTCATATTTCGTTTATATGAGGAGTGTTGTCGCTATTTATGTCCTTTTGACGGTGTTATTTGACTATTTGTTTGCCGGTAAAAGACATGTGTTGTCTTGGTTTTGAACGAGTTGATGTGTGCATTATCATGTGTGTAACCGAATGTTAATACGTGTGAGTTCTTGGGCATTCTAGCCTAATGGATTTTTTTGGAAAACCTTGAGTATCTTAAAAATAAATTTTGAGACGTACTTTTAAATGGATTATATTTTCGAGGTGCCTACTAGCGCAACTATCTGTTTCCAAATTCTTCTACTTTCAGGACCAAAATATTTATAAATATTTCAGTAATTTTGGAAACGCATTTGCTTAGACCCGAAGGTCGAATACTTCTGAAAGTTTTTCACTAAAAGAAAAGTGTCCTCATTTTTATCAAATGCAAGATGGTTTTTCAAGGTCTCGATAACAATGTTTGTACTACTTTTCGAAAGGTGATACTCAAGATCAACCGATGTTTCCAAATAGTTTTCAAAAAGGTGGTTTTCGTTTTTAAAACCTATATTCCTGTTTGCGGTCTGGGAATGTATGTATGATGTTCACATTGTCGTTAGAATGTTAGCTCCCGAGTATGATTGAATTGGTGGCGTGAACGTTGAGTCGTTTGCCACGCATTTGTCGTGTTAGCCCTCTGTGAGAGGTGAGATGTTGGTATTAAATGTTGTCGCTTTGTGGTGATTTGCGTGTTATCGCACCCATGCGAGCTGTTAGAACTTGAGTTTGTATGATTGTGTACATACATGGTTGTTTCATGATGTTTAGTAATTGTATGCTGGTTATCGTTCGGGCCATTGTAATCGTCGAACAATGCCATTGTTGTTGTGATTTTTGTATGTGTTGACATGTTATGCTAAGTTGGCATCTCTGGTATGTTGTTTTGCGATGATATGTTCCATTGTAGCTAGCATTTGTATATTCGGTATGCCGAGCTGAGGTGCTTTGTCCGTGATGTACCGGGGCATGTACGTACAAATTGTCCTTCTCGCCCTTAACGCGTTTCAAGTGCGGACTCGAAGGACACAGAATCCAGTTTTGCGAATTGGTTACCAAGACTCCTGGAGTTCGCGCTTCAGAACAGACATCAGGATCGGCTCTGAGTGGCCCATGGGAGATGTTTCTATCGGTTGGTTTTTGTGTTGTTACCTTGCTTCCGTCGTTGTGAGTTGCGGGGACGACATTTCTTTTATAAGAGGTCGAATGTAACACCCGTATTGTTTTTGACTTCTGTATTTTCTCCTTCTCAATTCTATCGACTCGCTCGTGTTCGTTGATACTTTCTGAACTTGTTCTGTGTTTCGGTTTTTTATCATTCGAACGAGCCATGATATTGTTTTGGATCGATCTGGTTACCGCTGTGACTTTTTCGAGTTCGGTTCGATTCTTGTGAACCTTGTTCGAAAGTGACATCTTTTAGTTTCTACCAGCTCTTTTAATGTCTTGAGTTGAAGTGTTAATTTGGAGTCGTTGTTCGACCGTTGTCATTCGATCGTTGTTGTTCGATCATTGTTGTTCGATCTTTGTTGTTCGATCATTGTTGTTCGATCGTGGTTGTCTGACTATTGTCGCCTGATCTCGTACCGCGGAGAATTATCATTCCCCGTTGGTCAGCTGTTTCGAGTGTGGCCAGGTGGGTCACCAAGTCGAGCACTACGAGATGGTAGCTGAGAGGTTGGAGAATCGAGTTTGCGTCTCTGCTCCGGAGGGACACGGATATGCCTGGTGTGGTTTTCGAGAATTTCGGCATGGTCGGAGTTCTCCGTGGTCACCCTTGCGGATCGTTGTACGTTTCATTTCTATTTTTTCGATTGTGCGCGTTTTCTTGTAATAAGCGCTTTTTGTCTGTGGATGGTCCGGACAATTGACTTGATTGCGTTATCAGTTAGGCGATGCTTGGCAATTGTCGATTGTGTTATTCCCTGCCTGTGGCACTGTGATGGTTGTCGTTGAGCGTGTTTCTATGTTGTATGTTCCTTTGCGTTCTTATCGCATCTCGCTGATGGGCGTAAGCTATGTGTTCTTGTGAATTTCGTTGAGATGTTCCTGGTGGGATGTTGCTCCTCCCTACTTATTTTAAGTTTCGGGACGAAACTTTTTTTAAGGAAGGTAGTATGTAATATCCGCAATTTTGATTTTCCGGTAATTTTCTTTTTTTGGCGGGAGTATGTTTTGACGACTCGCTTATGACCGTTTCGTCATTCTGAGAGTATTTAATTCTGCACTTTTTGGACATCCGAGTTCGTTTCGGTGTCATTTTATTGCATTCCATGTTCGTAGGCAATTTTTCCGCGCTTGAGTTCGATTCTTGCGAATCTCGTTCTAAACTATTGTTTCGGGTTTCTCGTAAGTTCATTTAACATTTTCATACGTGTTGTGAGGTTCGGTTTGATTAACCGTTGTCGTATCATGATTTTTCGGACTTTTGGGACCGTTTTGTAATTTCCCAAAGTTGTGGGTATCCGTCGTCGTACCCATTTCCGAGAATACTGTTGCTGTCCTTCTGAGTCGTTAGCGCACGCTACACTTATTGGTTAGCGAGCGTTATGGTAATGTAATACCCGAGATCTTCATTCCGGTTTCGTTGAATTTTCTTCGATAGAACGGACTGTTGTCGTCCGCGTCTTTGGAATCGCATGCTAATACTGTGGTACGTTGAGTTTGGTAGCCTGTTCGTTATTGTTTTCGATCATAGCCGGTGCGTTCGCGTGATCGAGACGTCGTCGAGTATCGAGCCGGGCAGTCGGAGGGCTGGCTGGTCCGATTACAGCCGTAAGGCCTGGCCAATTACGGCCGTAAGGCGTCCGCACACCTTGGCCTGGGAGGACTCGGTTACGGCCGTAAACTCCATCGGGTTACGGCCGTAAGGCTTTGTTACGGCCGCTAAGCGCTGGCCGGTTACGGCGGTAGTGACTCGGCAGATTTCAGTCAGTGGCCCCTGAGAGTTCGGTTACGGCCGTAAGGCTATGCCGATTACGGTCGTAAGGTACGATCTTTACATACACAAGGCTTCGGCCATTGCGTGCGCTACCGGCAGTTGACCGAGTTACGGCCGTAACACTGCCGGCCATATATAGGCCTGGTGATGGGCCAGACTTCATTTCTTATGTTTTCTTCTCCTGGTGGCGGCTCTTAGACGGGTGTCATGGGGAGAGATGTTCTTGGCCGATCCTACACATTTCCAAGGCTTTTGGAAGGCCTTTGTCGATTAGATCAACGTCAAAACCTTGTTCTTCGCTGGATCGAGGTATTTCTTCCGTAGAACCCTTGATGTGTATGTTTTTGAGGGTTTCTTCATGATTCATTGATTTTGTCCGAGATTGATGAATTGTTCATAGTAATCTCATTGTATTGGTCATGATCTTCGAATTTTGTAACTCGTTTATCGATTTTTACCACCCAGAACTTGATTTCCGATTTCCTTGAATAACCCTCGGATTCTTGTTATTGTTTGGGTTGATTCGGATGCCGTTTAGCGTTATTGATTCGTGGCGATATTATTTTCTTAGTTTTCGTGGAATTGTCGGGGTTTTGGTCGATCTTGGAAGTTCGAGGTCTACCCGACCGTATCCGTTCATTGTTCCATTGCTCGTGCTATCGAGGCAAGTACATTGTTCATACATTTCTTGTTTTGTGGATATGATGATCGGTGATCGTCTTGGTGTGTTTGTTTAGTTGTTCGAAATGAATTTTCAAAAGATTTGGTTTGGCCTCGTTAAAGGCTCTCTTTAAAAACGCGTGTGTGTTTTGTGAACAGTGTGTTTTGAGAATTTATTATGATTTGATTATTTTGAACGTCGAGGGCTTTAATGATACCCCTCCTTGTTTAAAGTTATGGAATCGTGTATTCCGCGTTATTTGTGTTGTTGTGTTGTGATGAGTATGATAATGGTGTCGAGTAAGTGGCCATCTCTAGTAAGTATTGTTAATGAACTTACATTCGTAGCATATTAGTATTGCATGAGTGACGTGTGTGTGTGTGTGTGTTCTCACTACGGGTTAGATCCGACGGGGTCTCGGTAGGGGTCCACAGAGGCGTGGATCCGCAAGCTTGCCTTTAACTACTGCGGGTTAGATCCGACGGGGTCTCGGTAGGGGTTCACAGAGGCGTGGGTCCGCGGTTAATTGTGGTGCATTTTTACAAATGTGTTTTGGATTACTGGTGTTTTCCAGAAATGTGTGTTTCAACTGATGTTTTCATTATTACATGCATTGACTAAGTGTGTGAGAGGTAAGTTGTTCATTTGGCCTACTTGGCTAGGATGGCACTAGAGTATTTTGTCGTATGTGTTTAGTCCTTTAGTTGTGGGGTTTTGATGTTGGAAAACGGACCTTGCTATTGTTCTCGTGTACTGTGATTTGATGAGATTTGGGTTGAGATCCCAACGGTTTTGTAAAGGTCGTTTTACGGAAAGTAAATCTTTGGGGTTGTGACCCCTTTTGGTTTCTTTTAGAAAGAGAAGGATTCGACAATCCTAAATTGTTTTCTATTAAAACTCCCGATGACATTTAAATCATTTTATATATTGTTTCCCTTGAGTTGTGATCTTTCAGTTTTGGAATGTTTTACCCAAATTCTTGCTTCGGGAAGTATTTTTTGTTGTGTTTGAATCTTTAAGGATTCCTGATTATTGTTATTCTTGGAACTTGAATTGTATGACTCCTATTTTGCACTTTCAGATTGCACCAAGAAAATAGTGGAATTTCGCTAACCCCCAAGTAATCGGGGTGGATCAGTATTGCATTCGTGTTTTGGGAGCGTAACACGCGCTTCGTGAAGGATGATGAAAGACGATCGATACTAATCACATGAGGTTCCGTACGTTATTGTACTGGTTCAGTTGTATTTTATTTTCCGCTGCAGTGCTCTTTCCCCGTTATACGGGAGTGTGTTGTATTCGACCCCTTCGTGGGCATGTATTGAGATTGAGTTGTACGTATAGCCCCCAAAAGACCAAATTGGCCTATTGAGTCATTTTAGCCTTAAGGACGATGTTTAGATGTTTAATTAATTTTATTATCCTGGTAGATCCTTGAGGAAAAGGTCTACGGCGTGTAATATCCCTGTGTGGATTGGAGGTGTTACATGATCACTCTGGTCGTGCCGATCTGAAGCCATTGGACGTCGGGAAAACTCAACCTAATTAGTCGAATTCTGTTAAAAGCATCTCCGGTCGCCGGAGCTCTAACTCGATTGGAACACCATCTACCCATCTTTGAACTGAAAAGCACGTCCGAGATCGGAGTCCGTGAAAACAGGCCCGCCGCTGGTTCACTGAGATCCACCTCACTGGGAACTCAAGGCCCGAACAGCCCGACCAGATTTCCATATCCCCGGCCCATCTAAAATTTCGGCTAGCTCAATACTTCCCTAGTCGCGCCGCCACCGTCCAGCTCCAGTTATTATCGCCGGAGACACCAGACTGTCGCCGCGTGTTCGATTTGTTCAGCCCCGGCTCTCATGGCCTACTGCCAACAAGTCGGACGAGATTCCATTAGAGAAATGTACACCTCCTCAAGCTTCTGCCGTCGCGTCACCCGTCTCAACCCGAAACCGCCACCAGGACCTTCAGTCGCCGTCACTGCTCTTCTAATTCATCGGCCGGCTGGTGAAGAAGAAGAAGAAAGGTGGAGGGCTTCGTCCGCGTGGGGTTGAATGGGAGTAGGTGGGAAAGAAAGAAAAGAAAAAAAAATGAAATGGAGAGAGAGAGGACGTGAGGTAAAAAGAGAGAAACGGAAGTGAACTTATTAATGAATATTTCCCCCTTTTTATTAATCGACCAACATGATTAGGTGTAGTTGGGTCAATTGGACCCAACTTTTAAATAAAGAAAGGGTCCAAAAACAATAATTAATATAATCACAATGATTATTGTATTTTCAACGCCATGTTACTCCGACTCTCTCACCCGACTAGACGGATTAAATTCCGCTACCTCTGGTAAAATTATCGACAATAACTCTCTAATGATATTCGATCTAATTCCTCAAGAGTCACCATGATCCGTAGTTAATCAACTAATTAAAATTATAAATAAAGAAATAAAATATATATAACAAACAAAATTTATACCGCCAATATTCCAAATTAAAACTCCCAATATACCAATTTATATGTCTGGGTATTACATATTATCCCACTTAAAATAAGTTTCATCCCCGAAACTTGTCATGCCCTCACTCATCTCATAATGTTGTTATTCAGTTCAATTAGGCACCTATAAACACCATCACAATACTTCATATCTCATTCGACTCATGCAAACTGGGTCGACAATATTCGAAACCCTAAGAATCAATCCACAAAACTGGCATACTCATATACTACTTGTAGGTAACAATACTGTAGTAGCAACATATAACTCGGCTCTAAAGCATCTTAAATAAGTTTTAATTCCAAATATCACAAGATTATCAACACGTAGTTTTGGTATCGTGTGTCACAATCCCGCAATATCATGACACTACTCGTCTCTATTCACTATCCAAAACCAAAGTGTCTCCACAAATCCCACTCTAGCTTCCACTAAACTGAGATATCAATACTATATGATGCTCATTAAAAGTCGCTATAGTTATATACATTGGTCATTTTTTTTTTCTTTTTATCATACTTTAAAATTTTTCCAAACCCCATTTTTAAATGGCCAAGTTTTTTTTTTTAGGGATATTTCGACTCAAAAGAAATCCTTAACTTTCTAAGAGCCTACACGGCTTTGTTAAGTATATTGTAAAGATAATATTCCCCAATAATATACGAACGCATTTGAAATAAATTTAATATCAAAACGTGAGTTCAATCGCCCACTCTTATAATTATCATTTCAAAATATAATAGTTAAGTTTATTTATTTCACAAAGTATATGTTCGCCATCAAACACATTTTTTGCAAATTGAATTTAGGGGAATTAGTTTCACAAACCTTGTGTAAAATAATATTAGAAAACTCGAGGTACGAAGTATGAAGTTTGAAATCACTTTCATGCACATGCTCATCCTACGCTCACCTCACTGTTGCGATAATTGTTCATCAATCTCGCCAAATCAGCACAAGAATCAATTCATGAATACTTACTTCCCAGCATACCAAATGATACCCAAGAGAGGTCATCTTATATGCGACAACCATTTGGCCGACTTGCCATTTACCATACAACTAGAAATAATGTCCATCTCATACAACACTATTCTCATCACGTATCTTCGCTTGGAAAAACATATACCACTTTTAAAATATTCACACACCAAATAAAAATCGAAAATATTCCTCTACCCAAAACTGATAAAAAGAATATCTCAAGATCTCCATCTTATATTTTAAAACTCTCAACATTCAACTCGTTTGATAAAAATTCCAGGACCTACGCCCTTTCTAAATCACTGAAGATATTTTATTTTTCAAGGACTTCAAAACCACTTTAGAGTATAAATATATCCGTATCATGGACCTTTTGATTTTTCAAAATATCAAAAATCTTCTTTCTTAAATTTGCAAAATTCTCCTTTTATTAATAATATAAAAGTTTTATTCTTCCCCATTTTAAGATACTCTCAAGAAATTTTATTCAATATAACAAAATGTCGGTGCATCAACTTGTCTTTCAAGACAAACAAAATTTATTTTTAACTCAAAAGAATTTACTGAGTTTCAAGAATAAACTCACATATTAAAAATTACAAAATAGTTCACTCTTTCGAAACGCTCATATTTATTACTGCAAGATACAACTCACACATTTAATACACAAACCATTTACACCTATAAAATATTACGAGCATCAAGCCCAAATTACCATGTGCATTAAAACACCACACTCTCACATGACTAACGCATGCCACCATCTGTTACCATATCCAAAATCTACTCGCAACCGTCACGATAAAAAAAATTGAATCACACATGGACCAATTGAAATGCACTGGATCATAGCACTCAACCTTCTTCTGACTCGATACAAACCGTCTTATCATTATCGCCTTCGCCAACTGTATCAAAATACCATTACTCACAACCTCCAAATTATCTCACTTTTGTCATACCATAACATCTATTCGGATTTTTTTTAGTACTAAACATGGTTAATTTATACCAGTGCTCGCGACTATTTTAGAAGGCAATATTTATTCTAAATGAATCACTAACAATCATCTTCATTGTACAATTTACACCAAACAAGGATGTATTCGAATATTAGATGAACTCAAACACATGTGCATATGTATATACGGAGTTCATAGAAATAGAGACTTACGTCCACAGGTCGCACGGAGATGATGACTGCACCATGATACTAATCACGACCAACATCACAGATGACGCATCATGACACGACTCAGCCAGACACAATCCGACAGGACTAGACTCGACAATACACGACTGGACCCGACAGCCTAGGTTTCCACAACCTAATCTCCGATACCATAAATGTAACACCCCCAGAAACTATCCGGGAATATCACACGCAGCGGACCCTCTCCGTGAGAATCTACCAGGCTAAATACTGAACAAGACATCACATATCATGCCGACATGGCAAAATAATGGACCACGATAATGATTTGGTCTTTCATCATTAACATACAACTCAAAGATACATATCTCTTTCAAGACTTATACCCATGCACGGGTCAAATACACTCACAAGCAGAAAAATACGACAGCGGAAAAGACTATACAATTACTCCAACTAGAACCGGCCTTCATGTGATTAGTATCATTCGTCTTCCATCATCATTCATAACGATTTTGTGTTTAGCTCCCCGAGAACCTGCATGTACCTAATATAGACATCCACCCCCCGATTACTCGGGGGTTACCAAAATTCCACTATTTTGCTAGTGCAAGTATTCAAGTCATATATTTCACGCAGGTATCAGTCATATCAAACCAACAACAAGATTTGAGAGGATTTTTCGAGGGTTTTAATATTTGTAAAATGCTTCACGTCTTTAAAATATGAATTATCACCTCGGTATTTTAAAGAAAAATCAGAAAAGTCTTTTAGGACCTCAAGTCCTTGAAAGTAATATATATCAACTCGGGAGTTTTATAAAATGACAGAAAACCTTTTGGGACTTCAAGTCCAAGATTATAAAACCTTTTTCGAAAATAATAGGGTCTCGGCCCAAATCTCGTTCATGCAACAAACATTTTTATAAATAGGAAATGTTTTAGAACCTTCCTCCTTAGTTATAAAACCGTTTCAAATGGGTCTACACCCAAAGTCATTTTCCGCAAAACATCCTTTACACAATCATTAGGGTCTCATCCCAAACTTTATTCAAACCACAATTCACAATAACAAGGTCCATTTTCCGACACTAAAGCATTACAATCAAGGAACTAAACACATACGACACATATTCTAGTGCCATTCTAGCCAAGTACCAAGACCCTATATATAATATATCTCAACATCGAGGACAAACGTTGTGATATTCCGGACATATCACAATTACTGAATACATCAACATCAACATCACGAAAACCACACTTGGTAACCCGTGGCCGTACCCATTAGTATCGACCCCCAGAGGCCCCGTCGGACCATCCCTGGGTGGAAAACCACTTCCGTGGCCGTACCCATTAGTATCGGCCCCAGAGGCCCCGTCGGACCGTCCCCAGGTGGAAGAACATTAGAACACACACGATAGCATTCACAATTTTCACAGTTTCTCATGTTGAATATAATATATATAGTTATGGCACTTGTTAGAATAACCACTCACCGACACATAACCACGACCAAAGGCTGACGTAACTATAAACCATTCCTGGAATACGTCGATACCACAAGGTATCCATGAGCAACACATTCAACACTCAATATATTCAAATATTAACGACACTACTAACCCAATAACTTAACCATCCTAAACGCACCTCTACCCATCAACAAGTATACAAACCAATCAACTAATCTCAACAATTTCAATCCTATAATACACGATTAATAAATACGAGTAAACCATCACTCACACTTTGCATAACATCAATTCACATTATATAGGTCATATAAGCAAGAACACTTGCCTCAATAATTGATGCTGAAAGCTCCGACGAACACGGCTCACCCGATCGATCCATTGAAATCCCAACCTTTAATATAAATACATAATAGACAATTTAATATAAGGGTCTAATTTAATATCTTATAATTTCAAGGTAATTAGTCAGCTAATATATTACCTCAATTGCGTCCCTTAATTAATTGATCGGATCAAACGACTAACGATAATCAACCCGGATCCACAACTCTAGTATTGCTCCAAACACAAACTACAAATTCGGGCTCACTCCATATGTTCAAATATATTCATCCGCTCGTAGACCAAATTTATTAAGACTTTCATCTACATCTACGTCATCTTTCTTGTCCATGATTCAAATACAAACACGTCCGAACTACCATAATTACACACAGTATATATACATATATACATATAGTCGCACACATTCACACACACATAGATACACATACACACATATATGTATATAACATATATATATATATATATATATAACGCACACACATAAATATATATATATATATATATATATATATATACACACACACACACACATGCAGCACACACGCACACATACAACACACAAGAAACACACACACACACACAGAAACACATACTGATATAACACACACACACAGAGAGCGTGTTGTACACAAAACAGGCACACAGTAGCTCGCCTTCGATCACTCCGGTCGTGCCGATCTGAAGCCATCTGGCCGCCTGGAAAACTCAATCCAATTAGTCGACTTCTGTTAAAAGCATCTCCGGTCGCCGGAGCTCTAACTCGATTGGAATACCATCTACCCATCTTTGAACTGAAAAGCACGTCCCTGAAAATAGGCTCGCCGACGGTTCACTGAGATCCAACTCACTGAGAACTTAAGGCCCGAACAGCCAGACCAGATTTCAATATCCCCGGCCCATCTAAAATTCCAAATAGCTCAATGCTTCCCTAGTTGCGCCGCCGCCGTCCAGCTCCAGTTATTATCGCCAAAGACACCATCCCTCCGCCGCATGTTCGATTTGTTCAGCCCCGGCTCTCGTAGCCTACTGCCAACAAGTCGGACGAGATTCCCATTAGAGAACTATACACCTCCTCAAGCTTCCACCGTCGCGTCACCCGTCTCAGCCCGAAACCGCCACCAGGACCTTCAGTCGCCTCCACTGCTCTTCTAATTCATCGGTCGGCTGGTGAAGAAGAAGAAGAAAGCTGGAGGGCTTCGTCCGCGTGAGGTGGAATGGGAGTAGGTGGAAAATAAAGAAAAGAAAAACAAAAATGCTTCTTGTAGTTAATGACAAGCACTATTTCCGAGTCCGATGAGGAAATAGAATAGTTCCGGCTCAAGCTAAATGATATGAAAGGGAGAGATAGAGGACGTGAGCAAAAAGAGAGAAAAGGAAGTGAACTGATTAATGAACATTTCCCCCCTCTAATTAATCGACCAACATAATTAGGTGTAGTTGGGTCAGTTGGACCCAACTTTTAAATAAAGAAGGGTCCAAAAACAATAATTAATAAAATCACAATCATTATTTTTTTTCCAACACCATGTTACTCCGACTCTCTCACCCGACTAGAAGGATTAAATTCCGCTACCTCTGGTAAAATTATCGTCAATAACTCTCTAAGATATTCGATCTAATTCCTCAAGAGTCACCATGATCCGCAATTAATCAACTAACTAAAAATATAAATAAAGAAATAAAATATATATGTTAAAAAAATTGATACCGCCAATATTCCAAATTAAAATTCCCAATATACCAATTTATATATCTAGGTATTACACTTTGAGCAGTTCTGCCTAAAATACAATATTAATCGTAGGGAGTATAGCTTGGCGGAATTGCTGACAGTGCTTCAAGCTGTGGAAGGAATTTTTAGACAAGGGTATCAAGTTCTTGCGAAAACTGGTGATTCAACTTCTAAACCCAAGTGGGTCAAGAAGAAGAAACAAGTGGGTCAGAAGCAAGTGGCAACTCACAAGGTAAAGAGCAATGCTCCTCATCCTGAGGTGAACAAAGAGCCAAAGGAAAATGCTAAAATTGCGGTCAGAAAGGAGATTTCAAAGCGGACTGCCCTGCTCTTAAGAAAGGTATGTCTCATGTACTAGTAGTCAACACATGTTTGCAGCTTGTTCTACCACTTTGTGGATAGTAGATTCAGGCTACACTGATCATGTTTGCTTTGACTCGCATGATTTTCAGGAAACCAAGCAGCTTAGTGCGGGCGAGATCACCATCAACTGGGGTGATTTTTCCTGGCTTATGGCTGTAGTAGTGGGAGTCGTGCATGTGAAGATTAGTGATAAAATATTAGTCCTTAATAATGTATTATTGGTACCAGATTTTAGAATGAATTTAATTTCAGTTTCTAAATTGAGTTGTGTTGGTTATTCAGTTTCTTTTAATGGTGATGCTATTATTATAAGAAATGGTGAATATGTTTGCAAAGGTATCTATACTAATGGAGTGTATGTCATTAATACTGCACAAACTCCCATGTATAAACATAAATCGCTTAACTCTTTGTCTGAACCTAAAAATAGAAAAGAACCTTCAAGCATAAATCAAACATATCTGTGGCATCTACGGTTAGGTCATATAAACCTTAGGAGAATTCAAAGGTTGGTAGATGATGGCCCATTGGATGACCTCCAAGTTGAGTTATTTCCAATTTGTGAATCCTGTCTAGAAGGTAAAATGACCAAAAGGGTTTTTAAAACAAAGAGAAACCGTGCTCAAAATGTATTAGAATTAGTTCATACAGATGTATGTGGTCCAATGGACATCCAGGATAAAGGTGGTTTCAAATACTTCATCATTTTTATAGATGATTATTCGAGATATGGATACATCTATCGGATGCAATGTAAGTATGAAGCCTTTGACAAGTTCAGAGATTTCAATGCTGCAACGGAGAAGCGTCATGGGAAGAGTATCAAGTAACTACGATATGATCGTAGTGGCGAATACCTTAGTGGAGAGTATTTGAATTTATTGGTAAATGAGGGGATTTCGTCCCAGCTCACTGCGCCGGGAAATCCACTAACAAAATGGTGTTGCTGAGACAAGGAATGGAACTCTTATAGAAATGGTTAGGTCAATGAATAGTTATTCAGATTTACCTATTTTGTTCTGGGGATACGCCTTGGAAACAACGACGTACACTCTAAACCTGGTGCCTTCGAAATCAGTTCCAAAAACACCCACAAAACTGTGGAGTGGGAGAAATCCCATCTAAGACATGTTCGGATTTGGTTACTCCAGAAAATGTGCTGAATAAAGAAACTAATAAGTTGGCATCTCGTAAAGAAGTACGAGTGTTTGTAGGATACCCTAAGGGAACGAAAGGTGGCTTGTTCTATAGTCCCCAGGATCAGAAGGTTATTGTTAGCACCAATGCCTGATTCATGGAGGAGATTATATGATTAGTCACAAGCCCAAGAGTGAAATAATTCTGGAAGAGTTGAGGGGCGAGACTCCTTCTATACAAATCATACAAGCACCAACTCACACTGCACCACGTATCGATTTTGAGACTTTGACACCAACTCAGAATTTGCCTCTTCATAGTGGGAGGGTTTTTCGTCAACCAGAATGATTCATAGGCATGGGACAATCTTTGGACTTAATCCTAGGCGAAGATGAATCAGATCTCTGGACTTATAAGGAGGCAATCCAAGATAAAAATGCTGACTCCTGACAAGTAGCAATGGAATCAGAAATGGGATCTATGGATTCCAATCAAGTGTGCAAAATAGTAGAACTACCTGATGGGGTACAAGCTATTGAGAGTGTGTCTACAAGCAAAAGAAAGGAGGTGACGGGAGGTTGAAACCTTCAAAGCAAGACTTGTAGCGAAAAGTTACACTCAGAAAAAGGGCATCATTACGATGAAACCTTTTCACCGGTAGCCATGCTTAAGTCCATCCAGATTCTTTTAGCTATATCTATGCATTAGAGATTTGACAAATGGATGTCAAGACTGCATTCTTGAATGGAAGTCTGGACTAGGAAATCTACATGCGCCAACTGTCACGCCCCCACATCGGGGTTGGACGAGAATGCGACAGTTAACGTTATAAATAACGTTTGTGATAATACATTCCAGAAAAGCATACATATGCCAGATCTTAGCCCGGTGAACTAAGACTGGTTATTCCATATAAAAGAAATATTCAAGAGTAAAACGGTATTATTACATCAAGTACAAAAGAGTACAGCGAAAATCAGAATATAGTTTTGACACAGGAAATAAAGAAATACTAAACGCATCTTAATGAGTCTTATGTCGTGGAAGTATCCGAGGTAAGTCTTCACTTCATACCAGCATCTGCCTCTTCTTCCTCTTTGTCTTCATCTTCTAGTGGGGATTTTAGAAAAATCAAAGTGGGGTGAGAATAAAGGATTCTCAATTAGTTGGAGTTTGGTATTTAATAAGTTTATTATTTTCAAGAGCAAAACATAATGTATTTTTTCCCACTTTTGAAAAATAATATTGTTTAATAATTGTTGCAAGTTTTCAAGAAGGATGTTATGAATTTTGATATGAATGTACAGTCAATCTCCGTAGATTGCTGTTGAGTATGAAGAATGTACGGCGTCGAGCGCCCAATGAGTATTTAGCTTCGGGAGGTCGTCGACATGACTAATCCTTTAGCATCCTTATAACGTCTTACACCGTTATTAGTGTTTGGCCTTTGAATATCGCCACAACCTTTGGTTTGATAACCGTAGCCTTGGGCGTTTGTCGGACCGTCACTATAACACTGGCCTTTGAGCTTAATCGCTCTCACGCTTGGTGACGTGCTGCCTTATCTCTTATCTGGACTCGATATGTTCTTAGCTTGGGTCAATGCCCGGATCATATCATAATCGCAATTATACCCGAATTCTACGACCCAATATAAATAGAATACGACGGTAGCTTTGCCTAGAACCACAGCCACGCTGCTCGATTCATAACTTGGACTAACCGCCTCATGCATATAAATAGAAAAAGGAACTCTAGAGATACTCGTACGGACTTTAGCGGTGGCTCCCACCCGGAGGTCGTAGCACTTAGCTCCGTACAGCACTTACTCCCGATTTATATTAAATAACAATTATTGTCGTAATTAAGGACGACTATGCATATTATAAGATATCAATATGAATATTTTATAATAAATGGACTTGGGTAAACTAGAGGATTTAGTTCAACCGGTTGATGATTAGATTGCCATTGTGCGAGTCTTAACATATTCTTATGATAAACTTGAATAGTTCGGTACGGAATATTTATACGTCCGAAAATTATGTACTTATTTGCGAAAAGTCCGTTATGATGTGAGGATTGAAGGTCAGAAACTGCATGAAAGTTTCACCTTTCGAAAATTACAATTCTGCCCTTATGAGTTTTAAATATTATCATTATTTATACGAAAATATTATAAATTTGATTAAGTCACAACAGTTTGATTGTACGTCCAAAAATTATGAACTTTATGGCGAAAAGTCCGCTATAATCTAAGGTTTTGAGATTAGAAGTTGCATGGAGGTTTTTCCATCCATAAATTACAATTTTGCCCTTCCGAAATTAAAGTATTATTATTATTATTATTATTATTTTTAATTATTATTATTATTATTATTATTATTATTATTATTTTTAATTAGTTTTGTCTTATACCTTTGATTAATTCGTTTGGATTCATATTAACTCCGAAAATTATGAATCCAGTTGCGTTTTGAACCTTATAACTTGTACTTTTAGATTACGTTCAGTTTTAATTTTTACTCTCTTAGAAATTATAACTTCACCCCTTCATTTTGCCTTATTCATTATTTTAGTATTCTTGTCATATCTTTTCCGTTTCTTGTCGGATTGACCTCAAATTTTCGGGGTAAGGTCTTAATGTTATTACTAGTCCAGAGAGCTCAACTTTTCTGGAAATTTTATTTTGGAAAGAGTAAGTTTCGGTAAACTACAGTTTTGGCCCCGAACTTGAAATTTATATTTTTGCCCCGACTTTCTATTTTAATAAATTTCGATTTAGGTGAAATTTTATAGAGAACTTATCTTTGATATATCAAGACTTACTTTCAGGATATAAAATCAGAATTATGACTTTTAACAATTTTACCCCAAAATTTATCTTAATTAGATTATTTTAGTTATTCTGCGAATTTAGGTTCGAATTATGAAATCTTCATGTGACTAATTATCCTCTTACCATAGTCTAGTTTATACTCATATATTTTAGGGATTTTAATCACCAAAAGTCAGATTTGCCATATTTGACCAACATTTCCATATGAATTAATTTGCACATATAATCAAAATATGACAAACTAAAATTCAACAAATACCAAGATCATTACATGCATGGTAATGAATGTCATTTTTAATCAAGTACAGCTAACTAAAGTTATAATACTTGCATGCACCATATATATTTAACTTGTATTAATTTTGAATAAGAGAAAAGAAAGAAAACAGTTTTACCCACTTTGAATGTCTCTTGTAGGTTGAAAGAGTCCTTCTTCCCCTTCCTCTACATTTTGGCCGAAGCATCATCACCATTAGGATGATTATTCGGTTGCATGTTAAGATTTATATTAGAATGAGAAGAAGAATAAGATAGAAACTTAAGGCATATGGTGTAGTTTTTACCTTTCTCCTTCTTTCTTTTTCCACTTCTTCTTCTTCCTCTCTATTTTTTTTCTTCTCTTTCTCTCCTCCTCACTTTGGTCCTCTCTCTCTTACTCTAGATGTGCAGATTTTTTTCTTGTATTGTGAAATAAGGAAGGAATTTTCAAGGTGGAAGTATATATAGGTGGAGGTGATTGGTGAGGTGTGGTCAACATGGTATGTAAAGCTACCAAGTGTCTTGGGAAGAACTTAAAATTGTGACAACTCAATTTTACATTGCCTTTTATTAGAGAGGTGGTTACCCTCATGCCGTAGAACTGATGCCATAAGGAAAAAGTGCTGCCACGTCAGCAAAACCCTCTATGGCACCAGAAATGGTATGGCAACACATTCTGTGCCGTTACCCTTGGCACCAGAAAATGTGGTGCTGTACGACTTTTTTTTTTCATTTACATAAAATAAAACATACACAATATTAACTAAAATATACTTCATTGAATTAAAAAAAAAGACATTACATAGAAAAAAATACGAAAAAAAGACTTTAAAAAAGGACATTAAAATTAAAAATACATAAATTTAATTAGTTTTGTTGTGGATATGACGCCCGGATTCGTGCTTTTGGGCATTGACGATAGCCGCGTCGATCGAATCCATCTTGCTTGTGTCAATTTCGCACTCGCAAGTCTTTGACTATCTTTTGAGAATTGTATAAATCAACTCTCGCATTTGACTCTCGTTCGATAACATCCATCTTTTCCTTGCGGTCTAACTCGTACTGTTGTTGCATCACTTCTTGAAACATTGTCGGGTTTGAACCAGAACTAGCAGTCGAGTTTGACAAACGTTGACTCGTAGCAATTCGGTAGCACCCGTCTGGCTGTGGCAATACGTCTGGTCCAAAATTGTAATATCCTAGAATCTCGCTACGATTTTTCGCATTATTTTATCCGAGTTGTACTGTACAAAGTGGGACCGATACAGTATGAATGAATAATTTTGGGAACCGTGACAGTCGTGCCAGTATATCTATCGAGGTTATTTTATTTCTAGGATATTACATGCTTGATATGTCTTTCGATGTCGGATATACTGTATGAGTGTTTGTATAATTGTCGTACTGGGTCGACGATTGCATTTGAGGGTATCGTACGTCAGATATATCGTATGAGAATGTTATCGGAATGGGTATATGTATTTAGTATGTCGTGTGTACGTATTCAGTATATTGAGATGGCAGACAGGAGCAAAAATGGCTAAGTATGAAAGCCATTACGTAGGTTAAATAATGGAGATTACGTACATAACTAAGAAAGCTTAACGTACGTTAAGTTGTGTACATAACGTACGTTAAGAAGGGAATCATATGGGTCCGAGCTGTGGTCGGCAGGTGGGCCCGGTGTCGGCAGCTTTCGGCGTGGATGTGGACACGCGAGTCAACCTCGCACCTTACGTATGTTAAGAATGGAGCATTACGTACGTAAACAAGTAAAATACTGTAGCATGTCAACCGCTACATTACATACGCTATGGAAAGGAAGCTACGTACCTAATGCATGCCACAAAATAAGACAGTGAGCTCTGGATGCCGATAAAGTACGCTATATAGGACATATAGCGTACGTTGGGAGGGCTTACATACGTTAACAATGGGCGTTAACGTACGTAAAGTGCTGGATAGATTATATAACTAAGGTTGATCATTCATTTCCTCACGAAAGGAAACACACCTTTTTCTCCCAAACTTCATTCCCCTCCACTCCTGATCCTAATTCCAACCCTTAGACCTTGGTTAAGACCTTGATGAGTTGATTAGAAGCTTGAAGCTTGGAGTTCTTGATGTTTTTGGAAGTGGTTGATCTTTGTGATTCTTTTTCAAGAGGTATGTTGGATAACTCCTCTCTTTGATTCGGATTTTGATATTGTAGTTGATGTTCTTCTTCGTATAATGATGGTTACGGTGTTGTTGTTGTGATTCTTGAGATTGTATGAATTGTATATTGAGGAAAAAAATGATGTATGCCTTGGATTATGAATTAGATGATGGTTTATATGATATAACCCATCGGATTACGTCGTTTTATTGGCTACAAACATGATTATGGATTAACTCATGTTCTTGAAGAACTCTTGAGTTATATATGTCGTGATTTTACGGATTTTGGAAGGATTACGATTAATTTTGGCATATGATTATTCATGATGATAACCGGTAATTTGATTCCAATGAATTTACAAAGATGAGACGTGTTAATCCGAAATTAAGATTGAAGTCTAAATCAAGAATGTTCAGACACTTGTTAGAATTTATTTATTATCGAATTGCGGCTTGTATTCGTATTGTTTGAATTGTAATGGTTTGGTTTTGTGTATGATCGAGATATCGTTGAACTTTTGAGTTTGATTGGTCGGTTATATCGGTTGTTGATTGTTATCGAACGTATTGTTAATTGATTATTGCAATAGGTTGTGTTAAGTGATCGTTGATGATTAACCCTTGTGCTGCGATTGAGATTGGAGAATGCATGGAGCGCCTTGGTCGGGGCTGAGGAGCTTGTAGATGAAGACGACGGGATTGGTAACAACTTTATTAGTATCGAGGCAAGTTATGCTTGCTCAGTTCATAATATTTAATAAATGGTTTCGATTTCATTTCATTTATGATTCTTATAGCAATGGTATTATGGAATATGAATTGTCGGGATGAGGGTATGTATATTATGCTTGGGCTGAGATAAATCATAATGTGTATGATTTTAAAGATGTCTAGTGGAAACAGAGACGCGAATTATATTTGGTCTATTGTATGAGAGGTTAGATATTGAGGCTAGTTATCATGCCGACATTGAATTCGAGATGGTGGTTTGGTATTAGTAATGGACTGTACTTCATGTTGGATTATTCGGATAACTGTGTATTCATTCAGGGATGTTGGTCATGGAAAGATTAGCGTCCCCAGCTTGAGGTAATTAATATTGCTAAATTATGACAATCATCCTGTTGCATTATTACATGTGTGTGTTGATGCTTCATGTGGTGAATGTGCATCATTGTTTGTTACATTTTATGATGTGCTCTTTCTTTGAGTTGTAATCTGTTGGGCCGATGTGTTGGGGGATAAGACCTAAATGGCACCCATGTTCCGGGGTATCCCTGTGTGGATACTTTCGTGACCCTTGATTGCGACCTTGGGGTATTTTGTGATTGCATGAACTGTGTTGCGGGATAAAACTTGAATGGTACCCACGTCCGGAGTATTCCTGAGTAGATGCTTCCGTGACCCTTGGAAAGTCTTCTGATCCTTGTTGGATATGCGTTTCTTCGAGATTCGTTGTCATGTTGTATCGTGACATATCTGGAGTCAGATACGTTCTGATCAGTCATGTGTAGGATTTTCAAGGCGGGCACGTGTAGCATGTGTTGGTTTCAACCTCATATTGAACCATGCACACGAGACGTACTTCATGAGGCTGATTAGGTACGAGACCAGATGTGTATCTGATCAATACCCGTGGTTGTCTTATACATGTACACATATCCGGATCGGGCATATTGTGACGTCCATCTTGAGTCTTATTGATTGTCGTTCACAGTCCATGTATAATCGGATCTGTTTGATAGTCGGGTTTGTCTCCGAGATCCCATATATGTGAGTTGTATATGGTTGACAATTTTATTCTCTCGTGTATCTGTCCCCGTTGACCCTTTATTGATCTCGTTTGGAGTTACCATATCGTTGGCAATCTCGTTTGTTATTGGTTCCCTACTGATCTCGTTTGGAGTTACCACATCGATGGTCGACTCGTTTGTTATTGACCCTTTATTAATCTCATTTGGAGTTCACCCAATTGTTGGTAATCTCGTCCGTTATTGATCCTTATTGATTCCATTTGGAGTTTGCCTTACCGTTGGTATTCTCGGTCGTTGTAGATCCTTTATTGATCTTGTTGGGATTTACCGTATCATTGGTATTCTCGGTTGTTGATCCTTTATTGATCTTGTTGGAGTTTACCGTATCGTTGGTATTCTCGGTCGATGATCCTTTATTGATCTTGTTGGGGTTACCACATGATGGTATTTTCGTTCGTGGTTGATCCTTTGTCGATCTTGTGTGGAGTTATCATGTCATTGATATTCTCGTTCTGATGCATTAGTTGGTTATTATTATTGATTGTGTGAGCACTCATACATTGTATTGATATCCGGGAATTGCCATTGTTTCGGGAGGGTTGATCTCCAGATGTATTGTGTGATATCGGTTTTATCAGAATTGGGATCCGATTGTGCGATCCAGCGGACAGAATCAGACATGGCCAGATTATTCCATATTGGAGATATGTTTATGTTTGAGAATCTTGGTATCGTTTCAGATACAATACAGATGGTTATTTTCGAATTCATTCATCACTTGAGAATGCGAGGTGCGAAGTGAGGTAAGGGTTGAATTGATTTGAGATTCCACGGATTGGTAAGGTTACTACGATCAGGTTACACTGGAAATATTCTTACCTTGTAATTACATTGATATGTAATTGTATATGTTGATGTGATTGATATCATTGTTGAGTATTATGGCTAACCCCGTCGTGGGCTTTATCTTTTAGGTACTTGGAGATCGAGCTAGTAGCGGTCGTGAAGGGATGAGCTTTCCGGTGATACTGGCTATTGTAACACCCCCAAAACCGTATGGGAATATTACACGCCGTAGATCCCTTCCACAAGGATCTACCAGGCTAAACATCCATAAACGACTAAATGCTTGCCCGGCCAGGGTCAAACAATATAATAATACAGACCGTTAAGGTCACTTACACACAAACACACAGACCGATGAGGTCACACAACTCTATCAACAGAACTGACTTACAACATTACCCACACAGGGGTCGAAACACAATACAGCTGAAGACTGAATGAACTTTAACAATACAACCAAACTCTACCAACTTTCGACTCTTGATTAGTATCGGAGCTCGTCATCCTCTTGTGCCAATCCTGTGACTGCTCCCCTGAATCTGCATGTACCTGGACGCAAAACAGACATCCACCCCCCGATTACTCGGGGGTTAGTAAAACTCCACTGTTTTACTAGTGCAAGTATCAAATCATACGAAATATAACAAGCAAATAATAATCGTGAATCAAATATAAAAATCAAGTATCAAAATATCCCCGGGAGGTTTTCACAAGGAAAGATAAGCTATGAAGCATTCAAAAATAAGATTATAATCTCGGGAATTTTTAGAATTTCAAAACCTTTCGAAAATCATAGGGTCTTAACCCAAATCTCAAATTGTATTTCAACAATTTACAGTACGAAAATATTTCCATAAATCTCGTGGGGCTCGGCCCAACATTCTTTTCTTAAAACTTTCTTACAAAAAGTTTGATTTACAAAACATGATTCGTGACACCGTGATCCCCTGTCACGTGTCTCCGTAGGTTCAACAACTCGCACGGACTTAACCAATCACAACAATCACAACAATCAATCATGCTCATGACTCCGTTATCGCTTGCCACGAGTCTCCGTAGGTTCAACAACCCACACGGATTGAGCCAACACAACAATCACCACAACCAGTCCCGACCCCGTGAACCTGTGTCACATGTCACCGTAGGCTCCGTCGAACCCGCACGGTTGGACGTACTGTGTCTTGATCCCATGGACCTGTGCCATGAATCATCGTAGGCCTCGTCAGACCCGCACGATTGGACCTCAGCACCACACACTAAGTTCTGATCCCATGGACCTGTGCCATGAATCCTCGTAGGTCCCGTCGAACCCGCACGAGTGAACTTAGCGTTCCAGCACACCACATTCACATTCACATTACATACAACAATGAGCGTAGTTAGTCAATCACGTTGATCACCACAAAATCATACATCACACGCACATAACACAATCTCAATACTCTCAACAAAACTATCATCAATTAACGACACACAACCAACATAACACACGTTCGGTACACAATACATTGCACAACCAAATGTACAACCATCCATATGTACGTCGCAATCCTGCACAAATGGCACAACACCTAACACGTATACCAATATAACATTATTATCACAAAGCCTTCAAATTGCAGAATACACAACCAATTCAAACAGAACATATTTACGAAGGCAAGCAAAATCATCATAATTATCATACGTGATTATTAGTCACAAGATACAAGTCGTATAATAAGATACTTGCCTTAATAACCGATACCGAATACCCCGAAGAACACGGTTCGACCGGGAAGCTTGTACTACGATGAAGACAACGAACGGAAGGGTTCCGACTCGCGTTCTTCACAAGGAATCTGACCCTAACATTATAACATCAATAAATTAACGAACGAACGAGGAATAATAAGCGTAGAACGCTCGGATTCTCTTTGTGACATTTTATCGAACACCTTCAAGGCGTCGATAAGATACTCAATAAAACGACAAATCCGTGGCAATCCAACCATGGAATAACAAGGAATTTGATATAATATAGCTTAACAATCATCAATCCATCAATATTCTGAGTTAAAACGGATTAAACGGACAAATCGAACAAAATTCCCAAAACTAGATTTCTAGAAAATCTGACCTGATTCGCTCGATCAAAGGATGTTATAGGACGGATTATTGATTATATGAACCTCAAAACTTCATGGATTTATTGTATAACAACATTCATTCATGATTGATCAATCTTCAGTCGCGGAAAAGAAAACGAGTGAGAAAAAATGAGTGAAACCCGACTGCTCTGCCATATTTATACACCTGCCGGACACGGTGCAGCAAACGGCCCACACCAGCGCCGGGTGTCTCGGCCGTGTCTCGGCAGGCTGCTGGTCCTGGCCGACCCAGAGCAGGACACGGCAGTCGGCAGCGCCGTTTTCAAGGCCGTTTCGCCCAGGTCAGGCCAGCAGCCTCCGGGCACAAAATGAAGAATCACAACGACGATCCGAACGACCCCGAAACCCGAACCTGAATACGAACCGAAGATAAGGTTACGAAGTACTCGCAAATACGAATCTAAGAGCTAATAGAACACATGATTCCGACCACCCGAAGGCTCGAAATTCGACAACGGAAGGTAATTACCCCAAACTTTGGGAAATTACGAAAATGGCCCAAAACGTCCGAAAATCACGATACGTGATCGAATAACCAAACCGAAGTTCACAACACGTCTAACAAAGTTAAACGGACTTATGGGAAACTCGAAACAGTAATTTCGGACGATTTTCACAATAATCAAACTCGAGTGCGGAAAAGTCGTTAAGAAACACGGGAGTCAACAAAACAATACCGAAACGAACTCGGATGACAAAAAGTGCAGAATTAATCATTCTCAGAATGATGAAACGGTCCCAAGAGAGTCGTCGAAACGGACCTCCGCCGAAAAAAGAAAATTACCGGAAATCCGAAATTGCGGATATTACATTCTACCCTCCTTAAAAGAAGTTTCGTCCCAAAACTTAAATAAAGTAGGGAGAAGCAATATCCCACCAGGAAAACTCAACGAGATACACAAGAACCGAAAAAAATCGCGCCCAACGGCGAAACATTACAAGCAACGCGAAAGAATATACAGCGTGAAAACACGCCCCACGACGACCATAACAATGCAACCGACAATGATTCAAAACAATAACGAGCAATTAACGACGCATCACATACCACATCACATGCACACATTTAATTAAAGAAACGTACGCGACAACAAGTCGCATCCGACTAAAACGGCTATGCGATAGAAACAATTAGAGTATCACGATAGAAATCATTCTGATTCTCATCAACAAGAAAATATACGACGTTAAAACACAAAAAATTCAAGATAACGGAAAACGAGGGTACCGGATATTACATTCTATCACACAAAAAAAATAAGTTTCGTCCCGAAACTTAAAATAAAACATCAGGGTAGAATACAAACAAAACCAAAAAGTTCACGCAACGAATACCAATCTCTACTCGAATTACATCACAAATACAACACGCAACTACGCTACTGGGAACCACTGAGCTCTCCACGCGTAGGGGCGGGATCTCGGCTCCCGAACATCTCAACGACGGTCTCGCAGTGTACCGCCTGATGTCCCACATGTCCACATTTAAAACAGTTAACTTGCGGGGAGCGACAATTCTTCCGAGTATGGCCCACACGGCTACAATTGAAACATAACTTCACGCCGCTTGTCTTACTCGGCTCGTGAGTAGGATTCTTAGACTGATCAAACGAACGAGGAGTGCTCCCAGAAGCTGAGCAACAGGCTCCCGGATCTCACTTCTCTGGCTTCTTGAAAAGTTACTCGAGGTCTTCTGTCTCTTACTCTCTGAACCAGATTCCGTCACAGAAACGGCCATCTCAATGGCTAAAGCTCGGTCCTGATATTCCTTCAATGTGGTACACATGAGCGGAGCCATACTCTTACGGATATGGGGTTTCATGCGCATATTGAAGTATCGGACCTTGTCCGCTTCACTTCTCACTTGATCACGAACATAAGCCAGCTGTCGATTAAAATCGACTATCGCCTGGGATATCGACACATCCGGGGGCGTAGCCGAGAAAAACTCAACAATCCTGCATTCACGAACAGGCAACGGACAATACTCTGCCCCCATGGCGGTCTTAAACTCAGACCATGTAGGTGTACGATCTGCAGGCACTACAGCCTGCCACCAGTCTGCAGCTTCTTTGTCAAGCAAGTACTGAGCAATGGGTACCCTCTTTTCATTCGGACAAGCTACAGCATCAAATTTTCTGTCCAACTGGAAGAGCCAGCTTTCCCAACCTAACGAGTCAGACGAACCCGCAAAACGGGGCGGCTGCATCCTCATCACATCTCGTAACCACTTACTAGCCCCGTTATCCCCATCTGGATTCTCATTCCGATGTACGGCCTGATTCATCTGCACTAACTGATCAACCACCTGACGAAGGATGGTGGCGGCGCCAACGTCAACATTAACGCTAGTCGAATGTCCCTGATATGTACTGAGCTGATTGGTACTCGGCAAGGAGGGAGTCGCCCTCTCACGCTCCTGATCACGACCACCACTACGACCGCGTCCTCGGCCACGACCTCTCGGCATACTGAACGGACGACCAAACAGAATAACGCAACCAAACAAACGTCACAACATCAACATAGGACGATAATAGCAGCACGATAAAGCATCAAGTCCAAGTCATCACACAAGTGCACGAACTAACACTGTAATTTAAGAACTTCATTAAAAAATAATTCACACAGGTCACATTAACAGAGGTGTTTGGATTTTACCAAATCAAACACAGTCAAAACCACACACGTATCATAGGGATCAAACACTAGCAGCAAAAATAAAACATTTCCGGGGTATTATTCAAATGATAAAATTTTAATATTCTCAAGTTTGAAAAAAATTTGGTGAAATGAAATTTTTGAAAACATTTTGTTTAATACCTCGGTCATTGAAGTGGGGAACGATACCTAACAACGTATCCCGCCACTAGGGCATACAACCTAGATTTTCTGACGAGAATAATCATAGCAACTCACTGCACGACTTAACCTCAATACATAAACACACAACGTTCTAATTTACGGAAGCCAAAGTTGTTTTGCAAAACAGAAATTTTCCAAAATCCTTTAGTTCATAACCAAAACGACGGTAATATTTTACAATGTCCGAAGTATTTCAAAACATATTTTTCAAATACCGTATGATTGTGTCATTTGAAAACACACGGCCCATTTGTCAAAATTTAACAATTTTTTTTTTAAAAAAATCCATATAAACCGTGGTTTGACCGCACCACCAAAATATTTTCCAAAAATCGATTTCTATAAAAATTCTCAAACTGTAAAGTCCTTCAGAAAATATTCTCAAACTTACCCATAGCGGACAAAAATTACCACATTCCAAAAACAGTCGAATTTAAAACCACATACTCAAATGGCAGCCAGGGTCGCCAATTCAATCAAATGCATCTCGTGGTATCAAGTTTAAACATACAGCAAAATCATTCATCGGAGTTTCTCACAAACTCTACCATTGATACCTTCACAGAACCCATCAAGTTTACATCTTTCACACCATACCACCCCACACGGTGGTTCAAAAGTAAAACAGCAATACGCCCAGCTATACTCATACTATGTGCCACAAGTATTAAACACAACTATATTACACAATACTGTGTAAATAAAATCATGCACCGCAATTACTCACTAAGATAAAATCGAGATACACAGGTATTACGCATAAAGGAGGAGACTTACATCCACAGGCCGCACGGAGGTAACGGTCGCCCACGATACTAATCTCGTCTAACAACATAACCGACACATTGTGACTACGCACAACTCAACTTGTCACCTGACGACTCGAACGACAAGACAACACATTACTCGACCGATCACGACTTGACTCAACCCGACAGCCTAGGTTTCCGCAACCTGGCTCTGATACCATAAATGTAACACCCCCAAAACCGTATGGGAATATTACACGCCGTAGATCCCTTCCACAAGGATCTACCAGGCTAAACATCCATAAACGACTAAATGCTTGCCCGGCCAGGGTCAAACAATATAATAATACAGACCGTTAAGGTCACTTACACATAAACACACAGACCGATGAGGTCACACAACTCTATCAACAGAACTGACTAACAACATTACCCACACAGGGGTCGAAACACAATACAGCGGAAGACTGAATGAACTTTAACAATACAACCAAACTCTACCAACTCTCGACTCTTGATTAGTATCGCAGCTCGTCATCCTATTGTGCCAATCCTGTGACTGCTCCCCTGAATCTGCATGTACCTGGACGCAAAACAGACATCCACCCCCGATTACTCGGGGGTTAGTAAAACTCCACTGTTTTACTAGTGCAAGTATCAAATCATACGAAATGTAATAAGCAAATAATAATCGTGAATCAAATATAAAAATCAAGTATCAAAATATCCCCGGGAGGTTTTCACAAGGAAAGATAAGCTATGAAGCATTCAAAAATAAGATTATCATCTCGGGAATTTTTAGAATTTCAAAACCTTTCGAAAATCTTAGGGTCTTAACCCAAATCTCAAATTGTATTTCAACAATTTACAGTACGAAAACATTTCCATAAATCTCGTGGGGCTCGTCCCAACATTCTTTTCTTAAAACTTTCTTACAAAAAGTTTGATTTACAAAACATGATTCGTGACACCGTGATCCCCTGTCACGTGTCTCCGTAGGTTCAACAACCCGCACGGACTTAACCAATCACAACAATCACAACAATCAATCATGCCCACGACTCCGTGATCGCTTGCCGCGAGTCTCCGTAGGTTCAACAACCCACACGGATTGAGCCAACAAAACAATCACCACAACCAGTCCCGACCCCGTGAACCTGTGTCACGTGTCACCGTAGGTTCCGTCGAACCCGCACGGTTGGACGTACTGTGTCCTGATCCCATGGACCTGTGCCATGAATCATCGTAGGCCTCGTCAGACCCGCACGATTGGACCTCAGCCCACACACTAAGTTATGATCCCATGGACCTGTGCCATGAATCCTCGTAGGTCCTGTCGAACCCGCACGAGTGAACTTAGCGTTCCAGCACACCACATTCACATTCACATTACATACAACAATGAGCGCAGTTAGTCAATCACGTTGATCACCACAAAATCATACATCACACGCACATAACACAATCTCAATACTCTCAACAAAACTATCATCAATCAACGACACACAACCAACAGAACACACGTTCGGTACACAATACATTGCACAACCAAATGTACAACCATCCATATGTACGTCGCAATCCTGCACAAATGGCACAACACCTAACACGTATACCAATATAACATTATTATCACAAAGCCTTCAAATTGCGGAATACACAACCTATTCAAACGGAACATATTTACGAAGGCAAGCAAAATCATCATAATTATCGTACGTGATTATTAGTCACAAGATACAAGTCGTATAATAAGATACTTGCCTTAATAACCGATACCGAATACCCCGAAGAACACGGTTCGACCGGGAAGCTTGTACTACTTACGGCAGCGACGAACGGAAGGGTTCCGACTCGCGTTCTTCACAAGGAATCTGACCCTAACATTATAACATCAATAAATTAACGAACGAATGAGGAAGAATAAGCGTAGAACGCTCGGATTCTCTTTGTGACATTTTATCGAACACCTTCAAGGCGTCGATAAGATACTCAATAAAACGACAAATCCGTGGCAATCCAACCGTGGAATAATAAGGAATTTGATATAATATAGCTTAACAATCATCAATCCATCAATATTCTGAGTTAAAACGGATTAAACGGACAAATCGAACAAAATTCCCAAAACTAGATTTCAAGAAAATCTGACCTGATTCGCTCGATCAAAGGATGTTATAGGACGGATTATTGATGATATGAACCTCAAAACTTCATGGATTTATTGTATAACAACATTCCTTCATGATTGATCAATCTTCAGTCGCGGAATGGAAGAAAACGAGTGAGAAAAAATGAGTGAAACCCGACTGCTCTGCCATATTTATACACCTGCCGGACACGGCGCAGCAAACGGCCCACACCAGCGCCGGGTGTCTCGGCCGTGTCTCGGCAGGCTTCCGGTCTCGACGACTGGGCAGACCGGCGCGGGACACGGCGCTGCGCCGTTTTCAAGGCCGTTTCGCCTGTGTCGGGCCGACCTCTCCGGCACAAAATGAAGAATCACAACGACGATCCGAACGACCCCGAAACCCGAACCTGAATACGAACCGAAGATAAGGTTACGAAGTACTCGCAAATACGAATCTAAGAGCTAATAGAACACACGATTCCGACCACCCGAAGGCTCGAAATTCGACAACGGAAGGTAATTACCCCAAACTTTGGGAAATTACGAAAATGGCCCAAAACATCCGAAAATCACGATACGTGATCGAATAACCAAACCGAAGTTCACAACACGTCTAACAAAGTTAAACGGACTTACGGGAAACTCGAAACAGTAATTTCGGACGATTTTCACAAGAATCAAACTCGAGTGCGGAAAAGTCGTTAAGAAACACGGGACTCAACAAAACAATACCGAAACGAACTCGGATGACAAAAAGTGCAAAATTAATCATTCTCAGAATGATGAAACGGTCCCAAGCGAGTCGTCGAAACGGACCTCCGCCGAAAAAAGAAAATTACCGGAAATCCGAAATTGCGGATATTACATTCTACCCTCCTTAAAAGAAGGAACAGAGGAAGTTCGATGACCTTATGGGCAGTATAGGAGTTGGTGTTTCTAGATTGCAACGCCGTAGTCTTTCTGCTGTGAAGCTACATCTCTCGATGAGTGGGACTAGGAGTTCCAAGTCGTCAGCTTTGACTCCTGGTAAAGCCAGGAGGTGTTTTAACTGCAATGTGTCGGGGCATGTTCGTGCATATTGCTCTTATCCTCCAGTAACTTGTTACAAGTGCGGACTCGAGGGACACTGGATTCAATTTTGCGAGTTGATCGTAAAATGTTTTGTAAGATGTATATTGTGTTTAATTCCTACCTTTCATGATTTGAACTGTTTTGATCAAGTGATTTATCTCGGGAAGCATGTTCACGATTATTATGTTCTTGGAGTATGTTGTGTATGGCTTGTATTTGTATTTTACACTTGCACTAGCAAAACAGTGGAGTTTTGCTAACCCCCGAGTAATTGGGGGGCGGATGTCTGTATTGTATCCAGGTACTTGCAGGTTTGGGGAGCAAATCATAGGATCGGTATGAGGGATGATGGAATGACGACGATACTAATCACATGAAGACCAGTGTTGAGTATTTTGGTAATGCCTCGTTGTTTTGTCTTTCCATGTGGTATTTTCCCGTCTTATGGGATTGTTGATGTACACTGACCCCTGCGTGGGTATGAGTTGTGAGAAAGAGTTATGTATAAGTTGTTGGGATTCGGTACCTAAATTGAAGGCCCAACATAAGCGGTAAAACGAAAATTAATTCGATTCGAATCTCTACGAGGATCGTTCGAGCTTCGTATATACGAATATTAAACGAAACATAATAGATACGAGAAACATACCCTTGTAGTCCGTTTATTTAGATGGTGTCCTTCTCTTGAGCTATTCCCCAAACTTTAGTTGATTTCCCTACGATCCAATCGGCTCTAAGCTCTTGGATGATCCAACGCCGAAAACACCGCGTCTCTACTTGCCACGCGCTGGAGAAACGAACGGAACGACGATCACCCGATTAAACTCTAAGGTTACGGCTAGAACCAAGTGATGGAAGCTTTCTATGTGATTATGACACTCTAAGTGTATATACTCACAAAATCTCAATTGTCTCTCAATTTATCTCCAAGAATAATCAAGAACAAGTGAAGAAGAAGAAGACTTGGAGAAATATTTTTCTCTTTCTCTCTTGCTCAAAACCGTAAGTTTCCGAGAGGTGGTGCAAATGAGATAGTCTTCCACTTCTTATTCAACTCAAATCACCAACATGATATATCACTTTGATATCTTATCCCCTCAAGTCTTGATCTTCCATTATTAAAATGGAGACAAATACCAAGAGGGAGTTGGTGAAAGGGGGGACGGCCATCTAGATGGAATCGGACGTGTTCAGTCCGTTTTGGACTCCCGATGAGTCCAAACAGATAAACTCCAATTCAGTTCCGATGTATTTATATTAATTAATTAATCCGATTAATTAATCATATCAAATACATAATAACATAATTTATTTCTCCAAGAATAATTATATTTATGAATTAAATTAATCACCCAGTAATTTATTTAATTCATTAGACCGTAAATCAATTTATCCAATAAATCGATTTAGACATCCAATGTCCCAATAAATTAGATATCCAATATCTAATATTTATAATGAGAGAATATGCTCGATTCATTCCGTCGTCAATCCTATTGCGCGACTCGGTAGGTCCATCTCAGTCAGCAATGGGAGGAACCAAAGAGTAGTAGCACCACCTAGCCAGCCTGGCGACCTACACTGTACCCCAACTGAGAACGAATGATTGGGATCATTCAAGAACCATTCTGTCGTGAATACCAGTATATGTATAAACCCTTCTTTCAAATGTCCCGATCAAGTTATAGGGTCACGTTCAGTCAAACCCTATCTGTACTTGACGTTATGCATGAGTTAATGCAAAGCGAGATCATCGAGCTCTCGTGTATCCAATACAACTAGATCCAATGCTTTGTCCAAAGACTTATGATCTTATCTGCCAATAACCGCATAGGACATATAACCCGTTCACTAATAGGAGAAAGAATTCTATCTTGTTATTCAGTAGGACCTCCTACTGGCCCGTCAAGACGCACGTCGAGGTTGACCCCCACCTTCCCGGTTTACAGGGTCGAATTACTCTAATGGAAATATTGACGTCACAAGCACATCCCTACTAAATCCTCAAGTCAAAGGTTCACGAATTCCTATCACAACCTTTCGATTCCGTCATTGACTGTCCCGGAGTTAAATACGTGTGACGAATCGAGGGTGAGTCGGTTCGAGTATACTAATCCAATTAGCATACCTATAACGTGTGCTCCCACTAACCATTAGGGTTCGACAAGAACTCTCCATGTCAAAGAACACGTCATACAAGTCTTCACATAAACTAAACGACCAGTCAAGTTCTATCGACTTGCGAACGATTAAGTATTTGAGCTATAAACCTTTCCAGTGCCGATCCCCTTATCCAATAAGGAGTGGAATGTTTTGCTCTCAAATACACGGACTAATTTCTATATGTATATTTACGAGTTAGGAATGCCAGTAACTTCCAGTAAATAAAGAAACATTCATTTGCCTTATGATAAAGAATTACATAATAACAAGTGCAATGCCCTCACTCAACATCATCTGAGTGGCATTCGAGGGAATACTCCTAACAAGCTACGTGTATGTTGTGGTAAAAGACCAAATCAGTCTAACGGTTCGTTATTTAGCCATGTCGGCATGTATTGTGTTGTTGTGATTTCTGTATTTAGCCTGGTAGATCCTCTCGGAGAGGGTCTACGGCGCTGTAATATTTTTGTAAGTGTTACAAAAATAACCCTTAGCATATTGCACATCTCGTATTCCCATAAACACAATGAACTCATACACACACATCTGTACTGTATCCCGAACAACATCCAAGATTCTCAAAATATCATCATAACTTACCAATACGGAAATATACCAACTCTGGCCAATTCAGTCCATCGGATAACATCATAAAATCTCAACACGATAATCAATTATCCATCACAAGACAAGTACCAAGAATGAAAATATGGAACATACCTCAAGATACGCAATGCCACGATAATTCATGTCATTCTAATCCGAGATTAGATCAATACAACATACGGACATGGTCTTAACACAAGACCTACAAATACATGCTCACAGGACAACATCAATATGCTCACAACAACAACAACAATGTATACTCATGGAAATCCGATGATCCAGCGCACGCGGCATAGATCCCAAGATGTTCCTGTTAGATCAACATGAGGTGGATAACCAATAATATACATATACACAATAACAACACACGGGTAATCCGATGATCTAGCGTTCATTGCATATATCCCAAGATGATCCCGGCATACCAACACGAGGTGGAAAATATCACATCCCAAGACCGCTCTGCCGTAGCATGATATCGTCCACTCTGGGCACTCTCCTCTGAGCTGGTCCTCACGGTTTTGTTTCAGGGAGCCCGCGAGCAGCTTCCCAGGAGGTCACCCATCCTGAGACTACTCTCGCCCGGGCACGCTTAACTTCGAAGTTCCCATCTCCCCGAAGCCACTGGGCTCCCAAAAGGCCTCATGCTATTTGGAGGCGGGCATGCACATATAAGGCACTACGCCCCCTCCCCACTAGCCGATGTGGGATATCACAATCCACCCCCCTCAATGGGCCCGACGTACCTGTCGGCACACTCGCACTACTCGGCAGAGTGGCTCTGATACCAAATTGTCACATCCCAAGACCGCTCCGCCGTAGCATGATATTGTCCGATCTGGGCACTCTCCTCCGAGCTGGCCCTCACTGTTTTATTTCTGGGAGCCCGCGAGCAGCATCCCAGGATGTCACCCATCTTGAGACTACTCTCGCCTGAGCATGCTTAACTTTGGAGTTCCCATCTCCCCGAAACCACTAGGCTCCAAAAAGGCCTCATGCTATTCGGAAGCAGACATGCACATATAAGGCATTTCGCCCCCTCTCCGCTAGCCACATCCCAAGACCGCTCCGCCATAGCATGATATTGTCTGCTCTGGGCACTCTTCTGAGCTGGCCAGGATGTCACCCATCTTGAGACTACTCTCACCCGAGCACGCTTAACTTAGGATTTCCCATCTCCACGAAGCCACTGGGATCCAAAGAGGCCTCATGCTATTTGAAGGCGGGCATGCACATATAAGGCACTTCGCCCCCTCTCCGCTTGCCACATCCCAAGACCGCTCTGCTGTAGCATGATATTATCCGCTCTGGGTACTCTCCTCTGAGCTGGCACTCACGGTTTTGTTTCTGGGAGCCCGCGAGCAGCTTCCGAGGAGGTCACCCATCTTGGGACTACTCTCGCCCGAGCACGCTTAACTTCGGAGTTCACATCTCCTCGATCCCGGTGGGCTCCCAAAAGGCCTCATGCTATTTGGAGGCGGGCATGCACATATAAGGCACTTCTCCCCCTCTCCGCTTGCCGATATGGGATATCACAATCCACCCCCCCCAAGGGGCCCAACGTCCTCGTCGGCACACTCGCAATACACGGCAGAGTGGTTCCGATACCAAATTGTCACATCCCCAGACTGCTCCGTCGTAGCATGATATTGTCCGCTCTGGGCACTCTCCTCTGAGCTGGCCCTCACGGTTTTGTTTATGGGAGCCCGCGAGCATCTTCCTAGGAGGTCTCCTATCCTGTAATACTCTCGCCCGAGCACGCTTAACGTTGGAGTTTCCATCTCCCCGATGCTAGTGGGCTCCCAAAAGGCCTCATGCTATTTGGGAGCGGACATGCACATACAAGGCACTTCGCCCCCTCTACGCTAGCCGATGTGGGATATCACAATCCACCCCCCTCAAGGGGCCCGATGTCCTCGTAGGCACACTCGCACTACACGACAGAGTGACTCTGATACCAAATTGCCACATCCAATTACCGCTCCGCCGTAGCACGATATTGCCCGCTCTAGGCACTCTCCTCTGAGCTGGCCCTCACGGTTTTGTTTCTGGGAGCCCGCGAGCAGCTTCCCAGGAGGTCACCCATCTTGAGACTACTATCGCCCGAGCATGCTTAACTTCGGAGTTCCCATCTCCCCGAAGCCACTGGGCTCCCAAAAGGCCTCATGCTATTTGGAGGCGGGCATGCACATACAAGGCACTTCACCCCTCTCCGCTAGCCGATGTGGGATATCACAATCCACCCCCTCTCACGGGGGCCGACGTCCTCGGCGGCACACTCGCACTACACGGCAGAGTGGCTCTGATACCAAGTTGTCACATCCCAAGACCGCTCCGCTATAGCATGATATTGTTTGCTATGGGCACTCTCCTCTGAGCTGGCCCTCACGATTTTGGTTTCTAGGAGCCCGCGAGCACTTTCCCAGGAGGTCACCCATCCTAAGACTACTCTCGCCCGAGCACGCTTAACTTCGGAGTTTCCATCTCCCCTAAGCCATTGGGCTCCCAAAAGGCCTCATGCTATTTGGAGACGGGCATTCACATATAAGGCACTTCGCCCCCGCTCCACTAGCCGATGTGGGATATCACAATCCACACCCCTCAAGGAGCCCGGCGTCCTCGTCGGCATACTCGCACTACATGGAAGAGTGGCTCTGATACCAAATTGTCACATCCCAAGATCGCTCCGCCGTAGCATGATATTGTCCGTTCTGGGAACTCTCCTCTGAGCTGGCCCTCACGGTTTTGCTTCTGGGAGCCCACGAGCAGCTTCCCAGGAGGTCACCAATCCTCAGACTACTCTCGCCCTAGCATGCTTTACTTTGGAGTTCCCATCTCCCGGATGCCAGTGGGCTCCCAAAAGGCCTCATGCTATTTGGAAGCGGGCATGCACATACAAGGCACTTCGCCCCCTCTCTGCTAGCCGATGTGGGATATCACAATCCACCCCCCTCAAGGGGCCCGACGTCCTCGTCGGCACACTCGCACTACACGGCAGAGTGGCTCTGATACCAAATTGCCACATCCAAAGACCGCTCCGCCGTAGCACGATATTGCCCGCTCTGGGCACTCTCCTCTGAGCTGGCCCTCACAGTTTTATTTCTGGGAGCCCGCAAGCAGCTTCCCAGGAGGTCACCCATCTTGAGACTACTCTCGCCCGAACACGCTTAACTTCGGAGTTCCCATCTCCCCGAAGCCACTGTGCTCCCAAAAGGCCTCATGCTATTTGGAGGCGAGCATGCACATATAAGGCACTTCGCCCCTCTCCGCTAGCCACATCCCGAAACTGCTCCGCCGTAGCATGATATTGCCCGCTCTGGGGACTCTCCTCTGAGCTAGCCCTCACAGTTCTGTTTATGGGAGCCCGCGAGCAGCTTCCCAGGAGGTCACCCATCCTAAGAATACTCTCGCCCAAGCACGCTTAACTTCGGAGTTCCCATCTCCCCGAAGCCACTGTGCTCCCAAAAGTCCTCATCCTATTTGGAGGCGGGCATGCACATATAAGGCACTTCGCCCCTCTCCGCTAGACACATCCCGAGACCGCTACGCCGTAGCATTATATTGTCCTCTCTGGGCACTCTCCTCTGAGCTGGCCCTCACGGTTTATTTATGGGATCCCGCGAGCAGCTTCCCAGGAGGTCACCTATCCTGAGACTACTCTCGCCCGAGCACGCTTAACTTCGGAGTTCCCATCTCTCCGAAGCCACTAGGCTCCCAAAAGGCCTCATGCTATTTGGAGGCGGGCATGCACATATAAGGCACTTCGCCACTCTCCGCTAGCCGATGTGGGATATCAGAATCCACCCCCTCAAGGGGCCCGACGTCCTCGTCGGCACACTCGCACTACACGGTAGAGTGGCTCTAATACCAAGTTGTCACATCCTAATACCGCTCCGCCGTAGCATGATATTGTCCGCTCTGGGCACTCTCCTCTAAGCTGGCCCTCACGGTTTTGTTTCTGGGAGCCTGCGAGCAGCTTCCCAGGAGGGCTCCCAAAAGGCCTCATGCTATTTGGAGGCGGGCATGCACATATAAGGCACTTCGCCCCCTCTCCACTAGTCGATGTAGGATATCACAATCCACCCCCCCTCAAGGGGCCCGACGTCCTCGTCGGCACACTCGCACTACACGACAGAGTGGCTCTGATACCAAATTGTCACATCCCAAGACCGCTCCGCCGTAGCACGATATTGCCCGCTCTGGGCACTCTCCTCTGAGTTGGCCCTCACAGTTTTATTTCTGGGAGCCCGCGAGCAGCTTCCCAGGATGTCACCCATCTTGAGACTACTCTCGCCCGAGCATGCTTAACTTTGGAGTTCCCATCTCCCCGAAGCCACTAGGCTCCAAAAAGGCCTCATGCTATTCGGAAGCAGACATGCACATATAAGGCATTTCGCCCCCTCTCCGCTAGCCACATCCCAAGACCGCTCCGCCGTAGCATGATATTGTCTGCTCTGGGCACTCTTCTGAGCTGGCCCTCACGGTTTTGTTTCGGGGAGCCCGCGAGCAGCTTCCCAGGAGGTCACCTATCATGGAACTACTCTCGCCCGAGCACGCTTAACTTCGAAGTTCCCATCTCCCCGAAGCCACTCGGCTCCCAAAAGACCTCATGCTATTTTGAGGCGGGCATCTTCGCCCCCTCTCCGCTAGCCGATGTGGGATATCACAATCTACCCCCTTCAAGGGGCCCGACGTCCTCGTCGGCACACTCGCACTACACGGAAGAGTGGCTCTAATACCAAATTGTCACATCCCAAGACCGCTCCGTCGTAGCACGATATTGCCAGCTCTGGGCACTCTCCTCTGAGCTGGCCCTCACGGTTTTGTTTCTGGGAGCCCGCGAGCAGCTTCCATGGAGGTCACCCACCCTGAGACTACTCTCGCCCGAGCACGCTTAACTTAGGAGTTCCCATCTCCCCGAAGCCACTGGGCTCCCAAAAGGCCTCATGCTATTTGGAGGCGGGCATGGAATGCACATATAAGGCACTTCTCCCCCTCTCCGCTAGCCACATCCCAAGACCGCTCCGCCGTAGCATGATATTATCCGCTCTGGGTACTCTTCTCTGAGATGGCACTCACGATTTTGTTTCTGGGATCCCGTGAGCAGCTTCCAAGGAGGTCACCCATCTTGAGACTACTTTCGCCCGAGCACGCTTAACTTCGGAGTTCCCATCTCCCCGATGCTAGTGGGCTCCCAAATGGCCTCATGCTATTTCGAGGCGGGCATGCACATATAAGGCACTTCGCCCCCTCTCCGCTATCCGATGTGTGATATCACAATCCACCCCCCCCTCAAGGGGCCCTACGTCCTCGTCAACACACTCGCACTACACGGCTCCGATACAAAATTGTCACATCCCAAGACCGCTACGCCGTAGCATGATATTGTCCGCTCTGGGCACTCTCCTCTGAGCTGGCCCTCACGGTTTTGTTTGTGGGAGCCCGTTAGCAGCTTCCCAGGAGGTCACCCATCCTGTTATTACTCTCGCTCGAGCACGCTTAACTTCAGAGTTCCCATCTCCCCGATGTCAGTGGGCTCCCAAAAGGCCTCATGCTATTTGGAGGCGGTCATGCACATATAAGGCACTTCGCCCCCTCTCTGCTAGCCGATGTGGGATATCACAATCCACCCCCCAACCCCCCCTCAAGGGGCCCGATGTCCTCATCGGCACACTCGCACTACACGGCAGAGTGGCTCTGATACCAAATAGCCACATCCAAAGACCGCTCCGCCGTATCATGGTATTGTCCGCTCTGGGCACTCTCCTCTGAGCTGGACTTCAAGGTTTTGTTTCTGGGAGCCCGCGAGTAGCTTCCCAGGAGGTCACCCATTCTGGGACTACTCTCGCCCGAGAACGGGGGCCCGACGTCCTCGTCAGCACACTCTCACTACACGGCTCTGATACAAAATTGTCACATCCCAAGACCGCTACGCCGTAGCATGATATTGTCCGCTCTGGGCACTCTCCTCTGAGCTGGCCCTCACGGTTTTGTTTCTGGGAGCCCGTGAGCAGCTTCCCAGGAGGTCACCCATCCTGTTACTACTCTCGCCCGAGCACGCTTAACTTCAGAGTTCCCATCTCCCCGATGTCAGTGGGCTCCCAAAAGGCCTCACGCTATTTGGAGGCGGTCATGCACATATAAGGCACTTCGCCCCCTCTCCGCTAGCCGATGTGGGATATCACAATCCACCCCCCCAACCCCCCCTCAAGGGGCCCGATGTCCTCGTCGGCACACTCGCACTACACGGCAGAGTGGCTCTGATACCAAATTGCCACATCCAAAGACCGCTCCGCTGTATCGTGATATTGTCCGCTCTGGGCACTCTCCTATGAGCTGGACTTCAAGGTTTTGTTTCTGGGAGCCCGCGAGTAGCTTCCCAGGAGGTCACCCATCATGGGACTACTCTCGCCCGAGCACGCTTAACTTCGGAGTTCCCATCTCCCCGATGCCAGTGGGCTTCCAAAAAGCCTCATGCTATTTGTAGGCGGGTATGCATATATAAGACACTTCGCCCCCTCTCCGCCAGCCGATGTGGGATATCAGAGAAAACCCGTCCAACGATCCAGCGCACACAGCATAGATACCAAGATGATCCCGTCGGACCAACACAAGGTGCACATACGACAACAATGCACAGATGCATGTTAACAACAATACACAAATGCACGACAACAACAATACATGAATGTATCACAACATGATCGACACAAAATGACAAAAATGATTAGAGTATTTGACCCGAGTCCTTCGAGAGCAATCTCGATGTCAAAAACCATCACCGATGATTATCCTCAATATTCGACGATCCAAAATATCACGGCCGGTAGATAACTCATGTATTTTACCATAATGTATCCTTGATACCAAAGTATACCAATAACACATGTAAATCATATACATTGTGATTTAATTCCCATAATCCGGAAACAACATACAATCCCAAATATCCAGAGTTCACAATTAAAATCATTTCTATACGAATTACAAACGAATGAAACTGAAACCATTCATTAAATATTATAAATTGAGCAAGTAATAACTTGCCTCGATACCGATACGATGATAATGAAGCCGTTACCAATTTCCTTGCCTTCGTCTACAAGCTCCTCGGCCCTGACCAAAGTAATTCACGAACATCCTCGAACTCAACCGCAACATGCTATTCTAATCAACAATCAATCCTCACAACCTATTGTAATAATCGATAGCAACAAGTTCGATAACAATCAACAATCAATATAACCACTCAATAAACTCAACGGTTCCACAATATCTCGATTAAACACTAATCCGAATAACTCAACCAATCAATCACGAATCCATAACAATAATATGATTCCACAATCTGATAATTATATCAACAATTAGTCAAACCCAATAACAGGGATTATAACATACTCAATTACGAATTCAATCTCATATATGAATTAACAAGATTCGTTCTTGTTCATAATCATAAATTCATAGTAAAACAATACTACCAATCTAATCAACAATCCGAACTATCCAACTAGTTCAATATCATGAATAAGATATTCTAAGATTAACCATAGTCTTTCCGGATTCGTCCTCCTATCATGATGCATATTTCATCAAGAACGTACCAAGTCTTCCACTACAATCAACATAACATCGGTTCTGATTATCAAATCCATGTTCATATCCAAAACCATATTCATAATCAACAAAACTATATAATCCAATACGTTCGAACATCTAAATCATCACATCACCATATTCCTCAACATGCTTCAAGAAACACCGAGAATCACAACAACACTTACATATTTGTCATCATACGAAGTAAACAACAACAACAACAACATAGAGAATCCAAAATGAAGAAAGGGATTAAATCAACATACCCCTTAAACACAATCCAAAACCACTACAATAATATCAATACCCATATATCAATAACGATATCAACATGATTCGGAAATCTATCTTACAAGCATGTTTGAACGAATCACCATTCTTACAACATGAAGAATCTTAACCAACATCTTCAATCTCTTGTCACAATTCCATTTAATCACATATAACATCAATTCCATTTAATCACGTATAACATCATCATACATAATAGGATAAACCAACATGCTCCCTAACATGTAACATCCTTCTAAAACAAACTACTATCGAATGGATACGACTATTACCTTGTATTGACGAACTATGGTGAAGAACAATCGAACTCCCTCCAAGAATCATTAACAACTTTAAGAACAAAGCTCTAATCCACGCTACCAAGCTTAATATTTTTAAAGATGATCAACTCTACAATTACTCAAGTGTTTGGAACCTCAAAACCTCATTCAAGACTCTCTCTATCGGGTGAAGGGAAGAAAAGGCCGAAATGAACAACATTACTCTTCACATATATATTGTATATTACTAGCATGCGCTAACGATTGCATTAGCGTACACTATCGTGTTTTCAGGGGCTACTGCCTTACTTCTCACAATGACTTACGTACGAAATTTAACCCACTAACGTATGCAAACTTCATGCTTAGCGTACGTTAATCTGAACCATAGTGTACGTTAATCTCGTCGTTGACTCTTTTGTCTGCACTTGCTCCGAAGATGCATGTGTCCCACTTGCCGAAAGCAACCCACGATTGTCGGGATTCCATTTGACCAATCTACAATTAGCGTGCGTTAAGCCCATGCTTAGCGTGCGCTAATCTTCCATAACAAACATCTATTGACCTTATCGGAACACGCGCCGAAAGTAACTGGGTCTACACGTAGATTCCCTCTGGTCTGTTCTGCATTAGCGTGCGCAAACCTTAGGCTTTAGCATGCGCTAAATGCCATTGACTCGTGTCGGGGCCTACCTGTCGGTCGCAACCTGGATCCTATCCGATATGATCTTACCTACGTTAACTGTCCTTACTAGCATACGTTAATCAAATGCAAAGTCCTTATGTTAGCGTACGCTAATCAGGCTATACTTAGCCAATTCCAACTATTCCTGTCCATCGTCTCGACATACTGGATACTTATACATGACATACTGAATACATATACTTGTTCCAATAATATTCTCATTCGATACACAATATCCTCAAATGCAATTGTCGACCAACTACGACAATTATACCAATACAATTGTCTTAATCCTTTTATTATTATATCCATACTGTACAGATTCTACACTATGCAATATAACTCGGATAAAATTATATTAACAACCATAGTATAAATTCAGGATATTACATTCTACCCCACTTAAAATAAGTTTCGTCCTCGAAACATGCAATCTTATAAACAGCATTTCAACCAAAATATCCAAAATCATCACGACAACGATCAATCATTACCAAAAACGAATAACTGAAATAGTATACTTACAAATGCGTGAAGTCGATGATCTCCTGCGATACTAGAAAATGACTCCACTTCAAAGCCTCAATACGCTTACAGTCACAATTTCACAAATTTCAACAAATTACATCGTTATAACTCAATTATGGAATAATCCATCCGTGTCAAAGTGTGTCTGCCTGATCGCATAATCAAGTCCCAATCCTGATAAAAACCAATAATATACGATACATCTATGAAACAACTGCCCAAAACAATGGCAACAAACCCCGAAACATCGACACATTTCCGATCGTTCATACGATCAATAACAATGATCACCCAATATATCAACCGAGAATCTCATCAAGATGATAATCTCCAATACTACCAATGAAGGATCAACCATAACCGAGAATACCATCACATGGTAAGCTCCAACATGATCAACAATAAACCACAGGGGCAGATATACAAGAGAATAAAACTCTCAAAATGTTATACAAATCAGATACAGTGGATCTCAAAGGAACATGCCCAACTGTTGAACATACCCCTCGGCGTATGAACAACCAGTCGCAAACCGACGACCATACCCAATCATACACAGAGTATGAACGACCAATCAATATAGCTCAAAAGTCAAAAATCACTATAGAAAAATCACGCTATCGTCGCACCATTAGAGCCACATAGTACATATGCCCCGGTTTCACAAAACCCAAAGTCCCAAATCATATTCTGTACATGAATCTACAACACGCAGCATATTCAATCTGGATCTCTTTTCATCGCACGATTGATGTGTTATCCAACTCATGAGTCTTACTCAGAACTTCACCACGATATGTATTATGCAATATGTTCGTACGTATATCAATCACATTTTTAAAACAGCTTTGAATTCATATAATCTTGTCAATAAAAACAATTTTCGAAAGTTCTTTCAAGAATTTCTAAACTCAAAACTTATATATATTCGGAAGATTACAAAAATCAATTTCCGAAAAGTTAAACCGGCTCGCTTATGTCAAGTTCTTGATGACAATTCTTTTCAAATACACGATTAAACAAAATGAAATCATGCAAATGATTGACCACATCCATACTTCTATATACCAATTCGGCTCGTCACTAATTCCACTATGCCATAATGAAATATATTTTTAAAGACAACAATACTGTCTCTCAAAATAAATTTAAGAAAATACATTTTCATGATAGCGAACAAAATAGTTTATTCAAATATATCATGTTGAAAAGTATCATTTTCAAATGTTCAAAATAGTTTCATGTATCTGAAAATGAACTAGCATGACAACATGTTCCTCTCAACAATCCACAATCTTTCTCCCAAATACACATCTCTATTTCCCAAGTTTAACCGACATATTGATTTTCCATAATCACAGTTTCTCAAGATCATCTTCTTCACCACATTTACTTGGAAGTAGATAGTAGTGCAACAGTATTATCTTCTTCACATTTTATACGCGATCTGTTGCTAGGAGGGTTTATAACTCTTACCTGTTGCTCTCTCTCTCTCTCTCTCTCTCTCTCTCTCTCTCTCTCTCTCTCTCTCTCTCTCTCTCTCTCTCTCTCTCTCTCTCTCTCTCTCTCTCTCTCTCTCTCTCTCTTGCGCGATCTGTTGCTCGATCTGTTGCTCGATCAGGGATTCCACTTTTTCCCTTTTCCCTCTTGCGCGATCTCTTGCTCGATTTTTTTGCTTTTTTTTTGCTTGTTGTTCTGTTCGGGATTTTTTTTTCTGTCAGGGATTTGTGGCTTGATTTCGCAATTTGTTGCGCTCTTACCTTAGAGTGGAATTCGGCAATACAGAATCAGGGATTCAACTTTTTCCCTCTTGCGCGATCTGTTGCTCGATTTTTTGCTTGTTGTTCTGTTCGGGATTAGTTTTTCTGTCAGGGATTTGTGGCTTGCTTTCGCGATTTGTTGCGCTGATGTTCGGTTTCGTTCGCGCCCGTGTTTAGATTTCTGTTCTCGGCGGAATTTTTTTTGGTTGTTTCGTGATTGGGGACAGCCCTAGCCATCTTTGCAGAACCCTTTTGCGGTTGGGAGGAATATTGTTCGGTCTGTATCAATTGAGTGGCCTACAGGATTGATTTTTAACTAACCTCAAAGCTTTGCCTTAACCGGCGCTTACGCCGCTCCGGGATGCTGGTCTTCTCTGGCCGGCGTATCGTCGAAAGAGTATCATTACACCGCTGCACTCATCCATCCCCGTCAATCTAACAGTATTATTGTATTTTAGCTATTTGTATTGCAGGTTTCTCAACCGGATTTTCAAGCTACCCGAAATCTTCCCGTGCTACTCCCAGGCGTCGCCAGCCTCTTCCCGTGCCGTGTCCGTTTCGGTGTTTTGCAGGGTGTGGTTCAGGAGTCGTCCGGTTGCCAGCTTCCGCGGCTTCTCCTCCCTCGTTTCCAAGGCGTGTCGAAGTCTGGTATCATTGTACTTTTCTGTTAAATTTCATTTTCGTCAGCCATATATCAACTACTTAATGTGATCTGTATGCGGTTTGCTTGCTTTTAAATTGTCTTTCTCATTCTCATCATATTTTCATTTTTTGCTTTACTACTACATTTTATTTTCGTAATGCGTTTGTGTTGGTCGATGTCGCGCTCTTTGCGGGTTGGTAGTTGGAATTTGGGTACCTTTACGGGTAAGATTTTGGAGCTTGTGGATGTTTTGGGTAAGAGAAGGGTTGATGTGGCTTGTATTCAGGAGACTAGGTGGAAGGGAGCGCAGTCCAGGGAGGCGAATGGTTTTAAATTGTGGTATTCAGGCCTTGCTAACTCGAGTAATGGTGTGGGTATTCTTTTGTCTAAGGAGCTTAAGGATAACGTCGTGGAAGTGAAGAGGTGTAATGATAAGATTATGTCCATTAGAGTGGTGGTTGGAGTAAATGTGGTTAACGTGGTTTGTGCGTATGCCCCTCATGTTGGTTTGGGTGTGCTTGTTAAGGAAGCTTTTTGGGCCTGTTTAGATGAGTTGGTCGGGTGTATTCCGGACGATCAATTTATTGTTTTGGGGGGCGATTTTAATGGGCACATTGGTGAGGGGGTGGATGGTTACCATAGTGTGCATGGGGGTTTCGGCTTCGGAGTTAGGAATGCAAGAGGTTCCGCTCTGTTGGACTTTGCCACTGCGCATGAGTTGGTAATTGCTAACTCTGTCTTTCAGAAGAGAGCTGAGCACCTCGTCACCTTCAGTAGTGGAGGGCACAACACGCAAATTGACTACCTTCTTTTGTACAGTCTTGATGCTAGGGCGTGCGTGGATTGCAAGGTGTTCCGGAGCGATGCCTGTGCTTCTCAACACCGGCTGCTGGCTATGGATTTATCCATGGGAGGTCGTGTTGTTATCAGGGCTAGAGTAGCTAGATCTAGGATTCTCTCGAAGGATTTGAAGGGTGAGAAGGCGACAGAATTCAGGGAGTCTCTGACCCGCGAAGGAGGTTTTTTGCGAGGGGGCGACGCTAACCTTATGTGGACCAGCATGGCCAATGCTATTAGGAATGTGGGTGAGAAGGTGGTAGGGGTTTCTTCGGGAAGGTCTAGTGGACCTAGGGAGGCATGGTGGTGGAATGAGGAGGTCCAAAAGAAGGTCAAGGCTAAGCAAGCGCTATTTAAGGAGCTTTTGTCGGTTAGCGCTGGGGAGGAGAGAATCTTGAAGATTGTAGCGTACAAGGTGGCGAAAAGAGAGGCTAAGAAGGCAGTGGCTAAGGCTAAAGGTGAGGCGTACGAGGATATGTACAAGCGCCTAGACACCAAAGAAGGAGCGAGTGCTATTTTTAAACTAGCGAAAGCTAGGGAAAGAGGGTGGCGCGACCTAGGTCCCATTAAGTTTATTAAGGATGATTTGGGCCAAATGTTAGTGAACAATGTAGCTATTAAGGAGAGATGGCATAGGTATTTTTTTGAACTTTTCAATGAGGCTAGGGGTAGCGACTCGGTGGTGCAAGGAGTTAGTCTATCTTCTGCTCGTTCGTTTAGTTCATGTGAGAGCATCAGCAAGGAGGAAGTTAAGGGTGCCCTAATGAAAATGGGTAGAGATAAGGTTGTAGGTCCGGATCAGATTCCTATTGATCTGGGGGAAGTCAGAGTTCAGTGGCTAGCAGAGCTGTTCAACATCCTCCTCAGAGGTTCTAAGATGCCGACTGAGTGGAGGCGTAGTATTGTCGTGCCGTTTTTCAAGAACAAAGGCAATGCCCAGAGTTGTAGTAACTATATGGGTATTAAACTCCTCAGTCATACTATGAAACTTTGGGAAAGAGTGGTGGAATGCAGGGTTAGAAGAGAAGTTGAGATCTCAGAGAACCAATTTGGCTTCATGCCGGGGAGGTCCACGACTGAGGCCATTCATCTCGTCAGACGACTTATGGAGAAGTTTAGAGAGCGGCGTAAGGACCTCCATATGGTGTTCATTGATCTAGAGAAGGCTTATGATAGCATCCCTCGAGATGTTATTTGGAGGAGCCTAGTAGAGAGGAGGGTGTCTTTGCCGTTCGTTAGGGCGATCCAAGACATGTACTCCCAAGCTAGTTCTTGTGTTAGGACCCCAGTTGGTGACACCCAGTATTTCCCGGTTGAGATAGGGCTACACCAGGGGTCAGCGCTAAGCCCTCTTCTCTTCGCTCTAATCCTTGACGTCATTTCGTGGGGGATACAGGATGGCGTCCCGTGGTGCATGCTTTTTGCTGACGACATTGTGTTAGTGGCGGAGTCGAGAAGGGAAGTGAACTCGAAGTTGGAGCTATGGAGGTATAAGTTAGAATCCCAGGGCTTGCGTGTGAGCCGGTCTAAGACCGAGTATCTCTGGTGTAACTTTAGTGGTGAGGCCAACGAGGAAGATGTAGAGGTAATGATTGCGGATCAGATCGTACCCCGTACGGATAAGTTCAAATATTTGGGTTCGATCATTCAGAAAGAAGGTGAGTGTGAAGATGATGTCACTCATCGTATCAAGTCGGGGTGGCTAAGGTGGAGAGCAGCGACAGGGGTCCTGTGCGACATGAAAGTCCCTCTAAAGTTGAAGGGTAAATTCTATAGAGCGGCAATCCGACCTGCAATGTTGTATGGCTCCGAATGTTAGGCAATGAAGAAGTCGCTTGAGAGCAAGCTGGAAGCGGATGAAATGAGAATGTTACGTTGGTCGTGTGGTCGCATAATGTTGGATATAATCTCGAACGGGGTTTTCAGGCCCATTTCTGCGAAAGTTAGGGAAGGGAGATTGAGATGGTTTGGCCACGTCCGCAGGAGGCATGCATCTGCTCCGGTGAGGAGGGTCGAGAGTTTATTGGTTGTCGGGGAGAGGAGGAGAGGCAGACCGAGGAGGACGTGGGAGGAGCAGCTGAGATTAGATTTGAAGGCCCTTAACCTTTCCGAGACCATGACTGTTGATAGGTGCGATTGGAGGCGCCAGATCAGAGTTGTGGATTCTTTTGTAGGGAACGGTGTTGTAGTTGAGAGCCTCAGGGTTGGGTTGTCTCGGTTAACTCTGACCTAGAGCATTGCATTTTTATTTTTACTTTTATTGTATATTTTATCCTGTTGCCTTTTGCGTGTGGTATATTTTTGACAGGGAGCTGTGCGCTGAGTCTACCTCTCTTCTGTTGGAGCAGCGTGCATCGAGAGTGCAGTTGCCAAAGTCCACTTAGGTAAATCTCATGTGAATTAAGCCATGGGCTCAGGTTAGGTTTTGAGCTTTCTCGCATCATATGCTTCTTTGTATATATCACTCGATACTTTGTTGTGCACTAAGCTGGGGGTCTTCACGAAAACAGCCTCCCTACCGTAAAAAGTAGGGGCATGGTCTGCGTACATCTTACCCTCCCCAGACCCTGCTCTGAGCGGGATACATTGGGTATGTTTGGTTTGGTTTGGTTTACAGTTTCTCAAGATCATCGATTTTGTCCCAACTATTATATTCTGCTACCTCACACTGTAACACATAATATTCTTCTGGATCTCAAAACATATCAACTCATAACTGCAAATAAGCTCAATGCAATTTCAAAAATCCAAATACTTACAGATCTTGAAGCCGACGATTCCACGTGATACTGGCACATATCTCAACTCAAGAAAATACTCGTTACAGATACTTTCAAAACATACGTTTTGCAAAATCAGTTTGACTCGAGAACACAACACATCTCTCTCCAAAGAATCACGTTAATACCATTTGGATAAGTTTAAAACAACCACAGTACCACACTGGTAAACCACATAACACACAAACCCGAGTGAACAACAAAAATCTAGGGCTCTAATACTTGCCAACCGACAACTCAAATGATGTGACAAAAACACGACTCGACTCAACCCGACGGCCTAGGTTTCCACAACCTAAGCTCCGATACCATATTCTGTAACACCCCCACAGCCATCCGGTAATATTACAGTGCCGTGGGCCCCGAAACGAAACCCACAAGGCTAAAAGATATTTTTACAAACATATCAAATACGCCAAAGCGGCGATGTCAAAGACTTTATAAAATACATTTATCAATACCGTAGTAAAAGCTCATTTGAAAGTACAAGGCCAAAACGCTAAAACTCAGCAGTTTCAAAAGTATACGTTAAGCTACTGCTTGCACGTATCGACAAAATAATTTAGGAAATCGGTTTCCCAAAATAAACACAAGTTCGTAAAATACTAGCAAAACCCATTATCAAACACACTCACAGCGGATATAATAAATAACTAAAAATACTTTTGCAGCGGAAAAATGACAACTACTCAAAGTACTCAATTCACAAATACACACCATAGCCAATATCCTCCGAGAAGCTCATCTCTTCACGACCGCTACAAGCTCGATATCCCAAGAACCTAAAAAGAAAGCCCATGACAGGGTCAGCCATAATACTCAACAATGATAACGATCACATCACGTCAGTAATTACATACCAATGAAATTACAAAGCAAGAATACTACCAATGTAATCTTACCGTCAAAACTTTACCAATTCGTGATAATCCTCGTCAAAATAACCTTACCATATTGCACATCCCGTATTCTCATAAACACAATGAACTCGTACACAAACATCTGCACTGTATCCCGAACAACACCCAAGATTCTCAAAACATCATCGTAACTCACCAATACGGAAATATATCAACTCTGACCAATTCAATCCATCGGATAACATCATCAAATCTCAACACGATAATCAATTATCCATCACAGGACAAGTACCAAGAAGGAAAATACGGAACATACCTCAAGATACGCAATGCCATGACAATTCATGTCCGTCTAATCCGAGATTAGATCAATACAACATACGGATATGGTCATAACACAAGACCTACAAATGCATACTCACATGACAATATCAATATGCTCACAACAACAACAACAACAATATATACTCATGGAAATCCGATGATCCAGTGCATGCATCATAGATCCCAAGATGATCCTGTTAGATCAACACGAGGTGGATAACCAACAATATACATATGCACAACAACAACACATGGGTAATCCGATGATCCAGCGTTCACTGCATAGATCCCAAGATGATCCCGTTGGACCAACACGAGGTGGAAAACCCGTCCAACGATCCAGCGCACACAGCATAGATACCCAAGATGATCCCGTCGGACCAACAAGAGGTGGACATATGACAACAATGCATAGATGCATGTTAACAACGATACACAAATGCATGACAACAATGATACACGAATGTATCACAACATGATCGACATAAAATGATAAAAATAATTAGAGTATTTGCCCAGAGTCCTTCGAGAGCAATCTCGATGTCAAAAACCATCACCGATGATTATCCTCAATATTCGACGATCCAAATTATCACGGACGGTAGATAACTCATGTCTTTAGCATAATGTATCCTTGATACCCAAGTATACCAATAACACATCTAAATCATATACATTATGATTTAATTCCCACAATCCGAAAACACCGTACAATCCCAAATCTCCAGAGTTCACAAGTAAAATCATTGCTATACGAATGATAAATTAATGAAACTGAAACCATTCATTAAATAATATAAACTGAGGAAGTAATAACTTGCCTCGATACCGATACGATGATAATGAATCCGTTACCAATTTCCTTGCCTTCTTCTACAAGCTCCTCGGCCCTAATCAAAGTAATTCACGAACATCCTCGAACTCGACCGCAACATGTTATTCTAATCAACGATCAATCCACACAACCTATTGTAATAATCGATAACAACAAGTTCGATAACAATCAGCAATCAATTTAACCACTCAATAAACTCAATGGTTCCATAATATCTCGATTAAACACTAATCCGAATAACCCAATCAATCAATCGCGAATCCATAACCATAATATGATTCCACAATCCGATAATTATATCAACAATTAGTCCAACCCAATAAGAGGGATTATAACATACTCAATTCCGAATTCAATCTGATATATGAATTAACAAGATTCCTTCTTATTCATAATCATAAATTCATAGTAAAACAATACTACCAATCTAATCAACCATCCGAACTATCCAACTAGTTCAATACCACGAATAAGATATTCTAAGATTAACCATAGTCTTTCCTTCATCCTCCTATCATGATGAATATTTCATCAAGAACTGTTATGTAATTTAGTGAACGCAAGTGCACGTTGTCGTAAGCAAGTAATAAAGTGATGAGAAAGATATCGTTCCCTCGAGTACTGACGTACTAATTACCAATTTATTTGTATTCTAGTTTTATTTGACCGATCGTATTTGGTGGTGGAAGAATTATTAAAAACTAAATAATGCAATAAACTAATAATAGCTAATAAAATCAATAATCCGGAGAAAGGAGATCAAATAAGAGAAGAATCTAGGATTGAGAATCCGCCTCGATTTTTCCAAATTAATCTTGATTAATATAATTTATGTAATTTCCCAATTTATTGAAAGCAAAGATTTCTAAGATAATCTAATGCCTCTCCCGAGGACAGTAGAATTTTCTAAGGTGAATAAATCACTCTATTCCTAGGTGAGTTAATTCAACAATAGCCAAAAAGTCTAAAATCTTCAAATGAGCTACGTAATTCTTGTGAGTATATTCCTATCTCACAAAACAAAACGGTTCTCACCAATTTTTCCTACTAACTTTCCTCTCCCGATTCGATTTACGTAATTAAAATAATTCAATCATAGGCCACATAATTGAAAGCATTAAGAACAATTGGGGAAAACTCAATAGAAAAGGGAAATATATTAATAATGAAAAATCAAGAGTTAATCCGTCAAAGTCTCAGTTTCATCACAATCCTAGAAAAAAGGGTCTAGCCCGACATGCTAGAAAACAATACAAAAATATTCAAATTAAACATAAGAAAGAAAATCAAACACAATTGAAGACTGGCGTCTTCTGTTATCTGGCCTTTGCTTTCTGCTGCTAGGTCTTTTCTCCTCCGGCTTGATGATGTTATTTTCTGACCTTCAATGCCTTTTAATAACTTTCCTTCCGCCTCCAAGACGCGTCCGAAAATTAGGTCAAAAGCGGCCTTCAGAACTACCCAAATCGCGGGCTGAATTCAAGGAACCCGCGCCGCGACCTGGCTTTAGTGTGCCGCGGCCCTTGTCCTAGCACTACCAGACCTGGGCGATATTTTTTTTATGGGCCTTGGCTCAGACTGAGCATGCCGCGGCCCCCGGTACAGATTGTACCGCCGTGCTTCTGAGTGTGCCTGTGTCGCGGCTCTGGCTCGATGTGACACGGCCCTTGACCAAAAAATGTCGTTTTGGCCCGTTTTTCTTCGTTTAAGCTCTCGAACTCCAATTTCCTTCAAAACATATAATCATAATGCATTAAAAGCTCATTTATGCAGTTTTAAACCCAAAATGGAGATAAAATAATGATAATCAAGCGCACAAAAATATATCTAACAAATACCCCCAAACTTAAGCCTTTGCTTGTCCTCAAGCAAAAATCAATTTCAAATAAGACGACAAGTATCGTGGACAATCGTGCAAATCCATAGTGCTCAACTAATCAATACTACCCTGAAAATCTCAAAGACTAATACGGATATCATACTAGTGAGTCACTGTACGGACAATGATTCCACAAGGTAAACATTTCTAGTGCAAATCAATAGCTAATGAAGAAAATCCAGGCTCAAAGATTAACAAACGTGAATTGAGCCGACCGCCAATATGAATGTTTAGATTAAACAAGCTAACTCGCCCAGTCCCACAGTCTCGTGGCAAAAACACAAGAATCTCATAATATTCCTCGGGCAGCACTCCCTTATATATAATCATTATAATGATTCGAGTTAACCACTAGGTTTCGACTCCCTGTATGTTTCATGAAATAACCATAGGGTGGATTTCTATTCTCATGTATTGTGGAACCATTTGACGTAAAAGACACTCATGGGGTTCATGAATGCTTCTAGTTACTAAGTCTCCCTCTACAGTGGAGAAAAAACTCGCATAGCTACTCCCACAGTCCGATTCAAGGTTGCTGTTTTATACGAGAGTAAACAACGGGTCACGTGAATACCCCCGGTTACTTGGCTTCCTATCTTCGGATATGCGATTTTTCTGAACCATTAGTCTATTCAGGGTTGTCGTTTTACGCGATAGTAAACAACGGGTCACGTTAACACCCCAGTTACTAGACTTCCCATCATAGAACAAGCAAAATTTCTCAAATTTTGAGAATTACAACTGTCCGACTCAATGCTGAAACTTAGGTACTTAATCTAATGCCAACAAGACTAATGTTACTGAACGACTAGCTAAGTGAAAAGGGTAACCAAACGTATAGACGACGGCTCGTGTAATGCGGACACTACAAACATGTATGTCTCATTTCTTATATGCCAAGACTACCACAATGACGCAAAAAATCAGACCGAAATGAATACTCGAGGGAAACAAAGATCGCATAATGCGAACTCGACCAATATTCATCTGTTTCTCCAAAAAGAAATCAGTATCATATGATCAGTCTTACACAATGCTGTACGAAATATTTACGAATGCAAACAAAATCCAGAATATCATAGAAGACAAGCAAGGCTAGAAATAACAACGAAAAATAAATAACAACTAAAAAGTACGCCCCCAAACTTGAGATGTACATTGACCTCAATGGACAACAAATAATAATATGCAGTAAGAGAAAGGTCAAGTACTCCCCTAAGATGAGCTCATGCACTGGCATCGGCCTCGTTCGGTGAAGAGGGTGGTGTAGGTGGCCTGACTGTAGGAATGAAAGGTCCGTCCGGGCGAAGGATGTGGTACGTCCAAACAGCTAAATAGTCCTGGTGGTAGGCGTCTCTCGCAGCTAAGCGTCTCTCCGCATGCCGATTGGCCCGACGGACCTGCTCGTACATCTCCTCTCGAACGGCTGCGAGGATGCTGTCTCTCTCAGCTCGCATCTCCTCCCTCAAGCCATCAAACATCACCTTAAGGATGTGATCTCTCGCTGGCGGCGGGGTGGACTCGGTCTGATCCTCAGTATCAGTCGTCGGCTCATGCGTCAGAAGAAGTGGCTCGGGGGAGTGCTCATGTGGCTCGTCAAGAATAAATCCTCATACCCGTAGATGTGCTCGCGCGCCACCCCACTGGTCGAAGTGAGAGATAATGCGATGATCGATCAGACCCTGGGGTGCTAGTGTCAGCTCATCATCCGACAAAGTCACGCCTGACTGGCGGCATAAGGCACAAATGAGAGAGGGGTGTTTCAGCCCCGTCTTGGCCCCTCCTTGGATGCACTGTAGAATAGACCGGACCATCCGTGGGGCCACATCGAATCGTAATCCGGCCATAATAGCATATAACAGTCTGGCACGAGGAAACAGGATAGAGCAGATCTGCGAAGTCGGGTCGACTCGCGAGCAGAGAAAATAAAGCCAAGCTCGCCCGAGCCGACTGAGGCGGGAACTCTTGAAGAAGAAGGCCGTCGATCCCGTGATGCGCGTTTCCTAAACTGAATTCGGCTGAGCCAGCGCCTCTAGCAAAGCTTCCCTCGAGAGGCTACTCACTGTCCGCGTGTATGCCGATTCGTCAACCTCAGGAAGCTCGTATAAGCTCCGTATCGCAGCTATCGAGAAATCCATTTTCTGGCCACGGACGACGACCTCATTACGTGTATCCGGTCGTCCCATCATCTGCCCTGCCTGGATATGCCGTAATAATGCGCTAGCGTAGAATTCTTGGATGATAGAAATTACCGCCGGCTCGGGTTGTGCAGCAAATCGAGTCCATCCCATTTCATTAATCATCGTTAATAGCTCGCCATCTTGGGGGGCGGGAGTGAATTCCCGCTCAGGAATTATAGGACGAGGACGGATTCTTTCGTTAAAAATTCGATGGATTTCGGGGTCAGAAAATTGGTGGGATTGCCCTTCCGTCCGGTTTTGTGAAGTTTCCCCTCTCATGGGGGATGATCGCGTCCTAGCCCTTGTGCTCAACTTTCTCTTCTGAGCCATGGCGAAGTCCTTGTGTTGGATTGAAGAAGGTGAGAAGAAGAAGAAATTTGAATGGAGACCTACAGCGCTGCGCAGAGGAAGAAGGGATTTGAAGAATACCTTGTATCGGCCGACTAAGTACAAACCTGCCCCAGCCCTTTATAAAATCTCAGCAGGGGCCGCGGCACGTAGAAAGTGAGCCGCGGCCCACAGTATAGTTTGTTTTGGGCGTAGGGGAGTCTCGTAGTATGCCGCGGCTCATTGCACGGGTGCCGCGGCTTCCAGAGTTAGTGTGCCACAGCTTAGCACCTTCGTGCCGCGGCACAGAGTACAGGTTCCTGGGCGCAATTTTTGGTCTTCGGCGTGCCGCGGTTCAGCTTCAATGTGCCGCGGATCTTGGGACAAATGTGACGCGGCTCAGCATCTTCGTGTCGCGGCACAGAGTACAGAAAGTTTTCCCGAATTTTAAACTTGTGTGTGCCGCGGCCTGCTCTTTATGTGCCGCGGCCCCTTACCTTAAAATTCTCCTGGAAGGTTCCTGCACAGAAATTTCAAAGGAAAAACACCTAGAAAATGAGAGATAGCATAGCAAAACCAAAAACGCCAAAAAAATAGTCTCCTAAAATGAAGGAAAAAAGCGAAAAAAACTAAAATCTATACTAGTACTCGGGTTGCCTCCCGAGAAGTGCTAAGTTTATAGTCTTCAGCCGGACCTTTTTAAGATCAATTTGCTTTTCGCAAACACCAATTGGACTCCGCCCAATCCATCGAACCGTTAATATGTGTTTTAAATTTTAACAGTTCGATTTTTAGTTTGGACATCCAACGTTCTTTGCGAAAAGACTTGAACAAAAATAACTTCCCAAAACACCCATATTGCACATGACTTGGCACCCGTTTCACTTCCGGCTGAGTTTTCTTTTCCATGAACGAACTTATGACGGCATGAGAATTTTCGATGGTGGATGAACGGATGATGAAGACGACATATCCAAATGCCTAAGATACGCGACCCGTTCTTCATTTTTCTTAGACGTCGGAGCAACTAAAACAGATTCTGAACACTTCGACTGACAACTTTCCTGGTGTGTGTCTTTCGCAAAAGTATCTAATCTTCCAATTTGTGAAGACTTCTCGACACTGCTTGGACACGGGAGAGATTGAAACACTTTGAATGTGACTTGCTCATCTTGAACCCGAAGCTTCAATTCACCCTCCTGAACATCAATAAGATTCCTACCAGTGGCTAAAAACGGTCTACCTAAAATAATCGGAATCTCCTGATCCTCTTCCATGTCAAGTACAATAAAATCAGCGGGAACAATAAATTTATCCAGCATGACCAGGACATCTTCTATCAGCCCTCTCGGATACTTGATGGATCTATCGGCTAGTTGCAAAGAGACCGTAGTAGGTTTGGCCTCCCCAATTCCTAATTTCTTGAAAATAGAAAGAGGCATAAGATTTATACTGGCACCGAGATCACATAACGCTCTATCAAAAGACAGGTTTCCAATAGTGCACGATATAGTGAAGCTTCCTGGATCCGTCAATTTAGGCGGGAGATTTTTCTGCAAGATAGCGCTGCACTCTTCAGTCAGTGCCACCGTTTCATATTCTTCGAGCTTTCTTTTTTTAGATAATATCTCCTTCATGAATTTCACATAGCTCGGCATTTGTTCCAAGGCGTCGGTAAATGGAATATTGATATGTAATTTCTTAAAGACGTCAAGAAACTTGGAGAATTTCTTGTCTAACTTTTGCTTTTGCAGTCGCTGCGGATACGGGATAGGTGGCACATAGGCTATCAGATTGTCTGGAAACAATTTCAAGTTTTTAGAAATTTGTGATTCTGCTAATGCCGAATTTTTCTTCTCCTCATCTTCACCTCTCACTTTGTTTTTCCCGGGTTGCTCACACACTTCCCTCCCACTTCTCAAGCCAATGGCATTAATACTCTCTCTGGGGTTCGTCTCAGTTGTACTTGGAAAAGTGCCCTGAGGTCGGGCTGTTAACAAATTTGCGATTTGACCCATTTGGACTTCCATATTGCGAATAGAAGCGGAATGATTCTGTAGAGTAGTTTCCGTGCGGGTCATAAATTGACTCGTGTTAGCCGCCAATTGAGAAATCGCATCTTGTAAAGAAACCTTCGGTGGTTGAGGGGGCTGCTGTGGTGGTTGAGTGACTTGAGCTTGTGGAGGATTCTTCAATGCTTGCCCGTTCCTCCATGAAAAATTTGGATGATTTCGCCACCCTTGGTTGTAAGTGTTAGAATATGGATTATTCTGTCGATTTCCATTCCCCACAAATTTAGCTTGTTCCATCTGAGATTGCCCAAAAGGATTCCCGACTTGGCATTCAACACTAGGATGAGACCCGTTGCACCAATTACATGTTTTCGTAGTAACAGTAGAAGGAGCGTGCGATAAAACTTGAAGTTGTTGAGTCAAGGCTGCAACTTCGGCCAATAGCGTAGATATTGGATCATTATCGGAAATCCACATAACTCGTTTCGGATTTAGACGCTCAGAAGGCCACTGATACGCATTTGCTGCCATATCTTCCAGTAAAGAATGAGCTTCAGCCATCGTCTTGCCCATTAACGCTCCTCCAGCGGCTGCATCAACAAGAGTGCGTGTAGAAGCACTCAGTCCATTATAGAATGTTTGAATTTGCAGCCAATCCGGTAGACCATGATGTGGGCATCTCCTTAGCAAATCCTTGTATCGCTCCCAAGCTTCAGGAAGCGATTCTATCTCAAATTGCCCGAAATTAGTTATCTCATTTCTGAGTCGCGCTGTCTTCGCCGGCGGAAAGAACTTAGCTAGAAAAGCTTGTGCTAATCGCACAAGTCGTGATAGAGCCAGACGGGAGTGAATTCAGTCGTAACTTGGCTTTGTCCCTCAAAGAGAATGGAAAAAGCCGTAGACGAATGGCATCATCAGAAACTCCATTATTCTTGAATGTATCGCATATCCTGAGGAAGGATGCAATATGAGCATTCGAATCATCATTAGCCAATCCGAAAAATTGGCTCGTTTGCACCATTTGTATGATAGCTGGCTTAATCTCAAAATTGTTCGCTTGAATGGTTGGACGCCGAATCCCCGAAAAATTCGTGTTAATTTGTGGAAGCGCATAATCACGGAGTGCCAATGCCGGTTGAGCTTGCTGAATAGGATTGTCGATCCCTTGATTTCCGGTGTTGTCAGCCATGGTATCCGTAGTGGACAACTCACGCCTTTCCTTCCTGTGTTTCCGCAAGGTGCGCTCTAGTTCGGTATCCAAAGGGAATAAACCTTCGTCACCAAATTTTCTCATGCACTAAACGAAACTCCTGAAAGGAAAAAAAATAAAAACAAATTTACACAAAAATAAAATAATGTTCAAATTAAGACTAAAAATACTGAAATTGATATTAGTAAAAACAATCAGTCCCCGACAACGGCGCCAAAAACTTGTTACATAATTTAGTGAACGCAAGTGCACGTTGTCGTAAGCAAGTAATAAAGTGATGAGAAAGATATCGTTCCCTCGAGGACTGACGTACTAATTACCAATTTATTTGTATTCAAATTTTATTTGAATGATCGAATTTGGTGGTGGAAGAATTATTAAAAACTAAATAATGCATTAAACTAAAAATAGCTAATAAAATCACTAATCTGGAGAAAGTAGATCAAATAAGAGAAGAATATAGAATTGAGAATCCGCCTTGATTATTCCGAATTAATCTTGATTAATATAATTTATGTAATTTCCCAATTTATTGAAAGCGAAGATTTCTAAGATAATCTAATGCCTCTCCCGGGGACAGTAGAATTTTCTAAGGTGAATAAATCATTCTATTCCTAGGTGAGTTAATTCAACAATAGCCAAAAAGTCTAAAATCTTCAAACGCGCTACGTAATTCTTGTGAGTATATTCCTATCTGACAAGACAAAACGGTTCTCACCAATTTTTCCTACTAACTCTCCTCTCCCGATTCGAGTTATGTAATTAAAACAATTCAATCATAGGCAACATAATTGAAAGCAGTAAGAACAAATGGGGAAAACTCAATAGAAAATGGAAATATATTAATAATGAAAAATCAAGAGTTAATCCGTCAAAATCTCGGTTTCATCACAATCCTAGAAAAAGGGGTCTAGCCCGACATGCTAGAAAACAATACAAAAATATTCAAATTAAACATAAGAAAGAAAATCAAACACAATTAAAGACTGGCGTCTTCTGTTCTCTGGCCTTTGCTTTCTGCTGCTACGTCTTTTCTCCTCCTCCTTGATGATATTATTTTCTGACCTTCAATACCTTTTTATAACTTTTCTTCTGCCTCCAAGACACGTCCGAAAATTAGGTCGAAAACGGCCTTCAGAACTGCCCAAATCGCGGGCTGAATTCAAGGAACTCGCGCCGTGGGCCGCGGCCTGGCTTTAGTGTGCCGCGGCCCTTGTCCTAGCGCTGCCAGGCCTGGGCAATATTTTTCTTACGGGCTGCGGCTCATACCGATCGTGCCGCGGCCCCCGGTACAGATTGTACTGCCGTGCTTCTGAGTGTGCCTGTGCCGCGGCTCTGGCTCGATGTGACGCGGACCTTGACAAAAAATGTCGTTTTGGCCCGTTTTTCTTCGTTTAAGCTCCCGGACTCTAATTTCCTTCAAAACATATAATCATAATGCATTAAAAGCTCATTTATGCAGTTTTAAACCCAAAATGGAGATAAAATAATGATAATCAAGCGCACAAAAATACATCTTACAAGAACGTACCAAGTCTTCAACTAAAATCAACATAACATCGGTTTTGATTAACAAATCCATGTTTATATCCCAAACCATATTCCTAATCAACAAAACCACATAATCCAATACGTTCGAACATCTAAATCATCACATCACCATTTGTTAGGAAAACTTGTTAGATTTTGATGATGTCATCCCTGTATTGTCATTTATTCAAACGTATGTTCTAAATACTTGGCATTGTAAAGAAAAACCAACTGAGTATCTTCTATAGTCCTTAAAATTTAGGCCAAGTCCTGATCAAGTGTTGATAAGTAAGAAAATCGACTAAGTATAGAACTACCAAAATATCAGAGAAGTTCACAGGCAAGTTCATTATCAGACGAGTTTTGATCAACGCAACCATCAGAGAGATTTGAGCAAAACCCAGTTGCAGCTAAGATCTGAAGAAGGCGATACATCAGACAAGTGTTGGTCAAACAGGAATAGCAGAGAGGTTTGACCAAAAACTAACTGCAGACAAGTTATTAGATGAGGTATGGTCATAACAAGTATCAGCTCACGTTTGAACATCAGATCATAGAACTTTAGATCAGAGGACTTTATCTCAGAGAGGGTTGACCGCACATCTGGCAGGTTTGACCAAGAGATATCAGATGAGTTCTCAGACTAGATATAAGCCAAGTTTTCAGTCCACGTCAGCAAGCATTGAAGTCAACAATAATGGAAATCTTCATGCAGACGTAAGGAGAAAAACTGGAAAGATTGCTGGAAAATTAGGAAAAAAATATTCCTCGAGATCCGTATTCTGAAGGCTTATGATTATTCAAATCAAGAAAAGCGGCGGGACCAAAAGAAATCTTCCGAACGGTCGAAATTGAAAAGGGAATCAAGCCGTGCACTGGAATGATAAGATAAACAAAGAAGTCCACTCTCCAACGGATCAATTTGTTACAGTGATGCAATGGCTATGAATAGAAGCTCAAGATTCGTACTATTAATATCTGAAGATCAGAATTGAGCAAAGTACGATGCAAACAATACTTACAAGCAATCTAAGCAATCAAAGCAATTGAAGCTATCAAGAGATCTATAGCATCGTGAAGAGCAAAGTTTCAAAGATCATATTCTGAGAAGCTCTTGAAGTTGGAGAAGACAACACTCGTGTCTTGAAAGCTGAGTACGGGGTACTTTTGTGAACGAGGTTTTAGAAGTTTCGTGACTGATAAGGCATCCACGGGTTCTTGATTGGAAGGTGATAGATAACTAGAGAGTTGTTGAGGCATCCACGGGTTTTCGATCAAGAGGTGTTAGGCAGTCAATGGAGTTGCAACGGCCATGGGTTTCCATTGGTTCAAAGCTATTGTAACTGGTTTGAATCATTGTAACATTTATCACTGGTTGAAAGTTATAGTGAATTCATCTTCAACTAGTTTGGAGAAAAGTGGACTAGTAGAGGATTATCCCACCTATGAAACCAATATAAGTGCTTGTGTGTTTTACTGCATTCATCATACTTAACTGTTGCATTCATATTTACTGTTACATTTATTAGTCAATTGTCTTCCGCATTGCTTAGTCTTTACAGTTGACATAAGTCACCTGCAGTTGATATAAGTAACCTGCAGTGTTATTAGCTGTGCTTCCGCACTACTCATTTGCAGCTAATGTTCATTAGCTGCATATTATACAGCTTAAGAAACTCACCTGATTAAGGAAAAGAGTAAGTCTATTCACCCACCTCTAGACTTATTCCTGACAACTTGTGACCTACAAGTGGTATCAGAGGAATGGAGCATGAAAGCTGTAGCCATCAAGTAATCAAAGGACCTCAACAAAATAAAGATCCAGGAGCTGTTTTCTGATCTGAAGGCACATGAGTTTGAGCTGCCCCGCTCATCATCAACTGAACCAGCAGAAAAAAGATTAGCATTTGCACTAGAATCATGTGCAAAGAGGCTAGCTGAAGTCAGTCCCCCTAGCCCTCTGAATTTTGAAGAAGAGATGGCCTTCATCATTCAGAGGTTCAGCAACTTCAGGAAGAACTATTCCAAGTATAAGGATAATCCAAGGAGGAACCAAAAGGCTGGCAACTGGAAGGTGGAATGCTACAACTGCCACAAAACAGGACACATGCAGTTTGACTGCCCAGAACTCAAGAAGGATTAAGGCATGAAATAAATGGGCAGAAAGGAGGACAAAAGAAAAGCTTTCATTTGAGAAGACCAAGAAAGAGTATAATCGAGCAGTGGATTCTTCTATGATGATGATGAAGACTACAACTGTCTGATGGCCAATCTAGCTGATGAAGAAGTAACATCTAAACTGTTGGCCACTAAGTATACAAAATACAGCTTGGAAAGTGTTTAAGTAACAAGATGTACGATTTACAAATTAGAGTGCGTAGCGGAAGTCTTGTTAAAGTAAGTTGCCGTAAATACAGCAACTAGGTTTTCTCCTGTTTGCTTGGTGCATACAGGGTATGCAATGTATACTTAAAAATAATCACAGTAATGAAAACTATAAGTGCATAAGGTAAATGACACGATAGTTAAAGTGGTTCGAGGTAAACCCCTCTACGTCCACTGGTCCTCCACACAGGAGTGAAAATGTTTAATATAAACACTATGTACACAACTACCTGTCTATAATCAAACCTATCCTTGTATTGTTCACACGGATTGATACAAAGACTGTCGCTTTCAACCGTTCACACAGATTGGTCAAAGCTTCTACTTGACTTGCTTCTTCACACATAGTTCCAAAGCTTCATCCTATTCGTCCCACACAGGTCGGAATAGCTTCATTCGTTCACACATAACTAGGTTTTTACTCAAGATAAAATGGTAAAGTAACTGGGTTAGAACAACAACTTGAACACGAAGATCTTGAGTTGATGATGTGTTGTTCTTGTTGACTGGCTATATTTATTCTCTTCAGATATGAATTGATACTTGAACAAATATACTTGCTCTTGTAAGCTTGATCTGACGATAGTGAATATTCAGTCGATTGATCGTTTGAATATCGTTCGTATATCTCGTTGTTCTTGTTTTCTGATCTTCAAGCTTCGGGGTATATATAGCCTTTGGAATATATTCGTTGAGAATAGATCCGTTGAACAGAGATTCCGTTCCAACGTGTTGATTGACTTTCAAAATACAAGATCCGGATTTTGCTCCTTATCTGAAGATCTTTGTCGGCTGGTATTTAAATACTTTATCCATTTAGTATTTAAATACTTCTTTTCAAACAGGACTTTGACTTTAGCGAGTAAAGTAGATTCCGTTCCAACGGTCTTCAGTCCTATTGAATAAGTGTTGAAGATCTCAACACTTTACTGTATCCGACATGCTGTGTTTATACTGCTGTAGCTGTAGGTTCCACCTTGTAGGCTATCTTAGGGCTTCCGTATGGAATGATGTTGTATGAAAGTTTCAGGACAGCTTCCATACTTGATGTAATCATTAGATAAGCTTCATGATGTATGATGGCACTTTCTTCTTTTGCTGTATGATTGTCTTAGGGACAGCTACTTGCTGTATGTTTGGCACTTTATCAAAACTCGGTACAGAATTTTTTATCCCAACATAAGCCCTCAATTTCAAATAATGACAGCTCAGACAAGTCTCAAGATATTGACTTACATGAATCTGTCAATCAGCTCCTCAAAGACTTTGAAAAATTAAAAACTGCACACTTGACTGTGACAATTGAGAAAACATAGCTGCAAGATGAGAATAGGCAACTGAAAAATAATTTTGAAGAACTCAGCCTAGAGCTAACAAAAATCAAATCTGAATTTGAAAAACAGGCTGAAAACAAATTGAAAAACTCAACTGATAATACCACAGCTGAGATTAAAAGACTAACTGTTTTAAACAGTGAAAAATCAGCTGCACTTGCTCATGTCAGATCTGAGTTTGCCAAACTGACACAGCTAAATAAGACACAAGCTAAGGAAATAACATCCTTAAAGGCATCTATAACCCTGGATGAATTGTGTATGAACAAGAGGCCACTTTATTTAAGATCAGGCCTTGGATATGACCCCAACACTCCCTCTAGTTCAAAAACAACCTTTGTCATGGGAGAAACTTATGTTCCGACTGCTGAGCCTATAAACAAACCCGTATTTCAAAATAGGCAGCAACCCAGTCAAAAGTTTATGCAGCAGTCAAGGTTTACAAGGCAGCCACCTAGACAGGAGACTAGGCAATGGCCAAGGCAGAAGCAACAGTCAAAACATTATACAAATTATTACCAAAGACTCCCCAAAAACATATTTAAAAATGGGAGAGGTAAGTGGAAACCTCAAGCTTATCCAAACTTTCAAAATGAACATGTGTGGAGACCCCAAAGATTTTACAAATGGTCTCAGCCAAGATTTAGAGATGGCCCACACCAGAGATTTTATGAGGCATATCCAGCATACCATCCTAACCTGGAATATAGACTTACGAAGCACACACCTTATAGGGGTAATCAACATAATTTTTATAACCCAAGGAGAAACCAATTCTCCAAGAAGACCACTAACCCCAAAGGACCCACTCAAATTTGGGTACCTAAATCCTTGCTTGTCTAATTGCAGAAAATATAGAAGGATTACTACCATGTCACCTCAAGTTCAACAGGAGGAGTTGAAGAATGGTTTGTAGATTCTGGATGCTCAAGGCACATGACAGGGAATAAGAAGGTGCTCTCAAACTAAATCAAAGAAAGAGGTCCAGATGTAACCTTTGGAGATAGCTCTAGAGGTCAGGCAAAAGGATTTGGAGATCTGCACAGAGGAAACATAACCATATCCAAAGTACACTATGTCAAAGGGCTCAAATACAACATTTTGAGCATAAGTCAATTCGTGTGATGAAGATAACCTAGTAGTCTTCACTATTTAGAAATACATGGTGATTGATATCTTATATGGAGAAGTGAAGCTACAAGAATTCAGAAGAAGAGACGTATACATGATAGATTGGAATACAGGCACTCCAAACACTTATTTCCTATCAAAAAACAATTGCTGATAATGGATGGCTATGACACAAGAGATTATGTCACCTGAATTTCAAGGCCATCAACAAGATAAGCTCTCAAAAGTTGGTCAGAGGACTTCCAGAAGAAGCATGCCCTCTGTGATGCATGTCATAAAGGAAAGCAGACCAGAGCATCAGTCAAACCAGTTTAGCCTACCACTCTCACCACCAGAGTCTTAGATCTACTTCATATGGATCTCTTTGGCCCCATCTAGCCAAGGACATTGAGTGGAAGAAAGCATGCCTTAGTAGTAGTGGATGACTACTCGAGATACACATGGGTTGTTTTCCTCTATAAAAAGAGTGAAACACTAACAAAGCTTCCTGAGCTGATAAGAAAGATTCAGAATGAGAAATCCCTCTCCATAATCAAGATCAGATCAGACAGAGGTGGAGAATTTCTCAACAAGGCAATTACTGAATACAGTGATCCGAATGGAATCCAGCATGAAGTATCTGCCGCAAGAACACCACAACAAAATGGTGTTGCTGAAAGAAGAAACAGAACCTTGAAGGAAGCTGCCAGGTCAATGATTGCTGAAGCTGACCTGCCAAAGAGGTTCTGGGCTGAAGCTGTCAACACAGCATGCCATACTCAGAAAAAACAGGAGTATTATAGTAGTGAGACATGGCAAAACTCCCTATGAGCTTTTGAATGGCAGAACACCAACTGTTGCATACTTTCATATATTTGGTTGTAAGTGTTTCATCCACAACAATGGTAAAATCCAACTGAATGCCTTTGATGCTAAGACTGATGATGGTCTCTTTATGGGATACTCACAAATAAGCAAGGCATATGGAGTTTTTAACAAAAGAACATTAGTTGGGGAAGAAACACCCCATGTTGTGTTTCATGAGTCCAATGTTGAGTATAGGAAACAGGTGGAATCAATTGAGAAAAAGCTCAAATACGCCACCCTAGAAGAAGTCATCATGAATGTCACAGGAATGATCGACACACCTAAAGACCCAACTGCAGATCAGTCTGAAGACCCAACTGCAGATCAGATAGGATCTCCAACCTTACCTGTTCCAACTAAAGCCGATAAAGATACACCTGCAGAGCAGACAGGATCCCCATCTGCAGATGACAAGACCGTAGCTGATCCAGATGCAGTTCAAGAAGGCCAGAACCAAGCTGATGTAGAGAGAGACGAAGTTCATCAAAACAACTCAACAGGGGGAACAAACCCTGAGGAAGATATCCCCAAATGGTTAAGAGAACATCCCATTCAACAAATCATTGGAAACCTAACTGATGGAGTCAGAACCAGACAATCTACAGAACCAACAGGAATGGCTATGTTCTCATGTTTCATGTCTCAGATGGAACCCAAGACAACATATCAAGCACTAGAGTACTACTCATGGATAATTGAAATGCAAGAAGAGCTCAACCAAATGGAAAGAAACAATATCTGGGAACTAACAGACACACCATATCACAAGAAAGTCATAGGCACCAAATGAGTGTATAAAAACAAATGTGATGAAGATGGAGTTGTTGTTAGGAATAAAGCTAGACTCATTGCAAAAGGATATGCTCAATGTGAAGGAATATATTTTGATGAAACATATGCACCTGTAGCAAGATTAGAAGCTATCATACTATTCCTTGCATATGCAGCATTCAAGGATTTTGAAGTCTATCAAATGGACGTAAAAAGTGCCTTTCTCAATGGAGTACTAGAAGAAGAAGTATATGTGGAGCAACCCTGGATTTGTCAAAGGAGACAAAGTATACAAGCTTTTGAAGGCTCTATATGGACTCAAGCAAGCACCAATAACATGGTATGAGACACTATCTGTGTTTCTGGAGAAGAATGGATTCAGCAAAGGAAAGGTGGACAAGACCCTCTTCAGAGTGGAACATGAAGACCACATATTACTTATTCAAATATATGTGGATGATATCATATTTGGCTCAACTAATCCTATGCTATGTGAAAAATTCTCAAGTCTCATGCAAGGAGAATTTGAGATGAGTATGATGGGAAAGCTAAATTTCTTTCTTAGTTTACAAGTCAAACAAGTTGACAATGGAATCTTCATCAACCAAGCAAAATATACAAGAGACTTAATCAAAAGATTCGCCATGTACTCAGCCAAATCACTAAGAGTTCTCATGAGCACATCCCTACACCTTGATGCAGTGAAGGAGGCATTTCAGTAGATCCAACTCACTACAGAAGACTAATTGGATCACTTTTATACCTCCTTGCTAGCAGACCAGATATTTCATATGCAGTATGAGTGTGTGCCAGATTCCAATCCAAGCCGAAGCAGTCTCACCAGGAAGCAGCTAAGAGGGTAATCAGATATCTTAAATACATAATCAATGTTGGATAATGGTATCCCAAAGATGACAAATTCGAGCTTTCAGGATATTCAGATGCATATTTTGCAGGATGTAGGATTGACAGGAAAAGCACCAGTGGAACTTGAAATTTCCTTGGAACCAGAATAATATCATGGTTCAGCAAAAGAAAGTATCCAACTCAATATCCACAATCGAGTCAGAATACTTAGCCACATGAAGCTGTTGTGCTCAAATTTTATGGATCAGACAACAGCTACGGGATTACAACATCATTGCAAATGATGTTCCTATCTGGTGTGATAATAATAGTGCGATTGTAATAACAAACAATCCAGTTCTGCACTCAAGGACAAAGCACATAGATGTTAAACATCACTTTATCAGAGACCATGTGCTTAACAAGAGAGTAAAAGTGGAAAGAGTCAGCCCAGAGTATCAAATTGCTGACATATTCACTAAGCCTCTACCTTAAGAAAGATTTCTAGAACTTAGCAGGAATCTTGGATTACTAGATTGGGAATCTAGTGCTTAATTGAAAAGCAGGCAAATTTATCTGATCTAAAGAAAAGTCATCTAAAGGAAAATCACCTGATTAGATCAGACGAGAAGCCGCCTGATGCAGAAGTGGAAGAAAGCTATCTGATCAGAGCACAGACAAGAAAAGTCCCCTCATCAAAGCAGAGATCAAAACTGCATCAGAAGTCAAACGGTCAACTAGCTAAGTTTTTCACTCTTAGACTGACATATAATTATTATATTATTTTTTATTTACACATGGAAAAATACATGATCACACTACCTCCACGACCTCCAATCAACTTCAACTGACATTCTTTATTTATCAAAAATCGGACCGCCACTTGAATATTTAATTATTAAAATTCAAAAGGTCCTTTCAACTGGGTATATAAGACGGCGGAAATCATTTCACAAACCTTTACCGTCTTGAATCTCTAAGAACCCTAATTTTTTAAAAACAGAAAAACTCTTGAATATTCACTGCACTCAAATCGAAAAGCTTATTCTTGCAAAAATAGACTCTGCCAAGTACTTCGAAGGAGTTAATCTCAAGCTGGTGAATGAACAAATAATATTCAGCATCATCGTCGATTTCGAGGGATTACTGGAATCGAACAACATGAATGAAATGGCGTATGTAATTCGGACGATGAAGAAAAATGGTATCTATCATTTTTTGGACATCAATCCTAAGCAACTCTTCAAGGAAGCTGTTATTTGCTTCTACAAGGAAGCACAGGTCACTGAGCACTGTATCATGAGCTTAATTTTTGGAGAAGAAATAAATATCACACCACAAACCATCGTCGACGCCTTCAAAATAGAGAACAGAGGCATCACCGTCGAAGCACTGAAGCAAAGTTCAACCAAAACGTGGTAAGAGATCAAGTTACCACATAGTCAACTAAGGTCAAACTTACAGCAAGGAGAACGACCTTAAAAAGGAATACAAGTATGTTCTTGACATCACGAACAAAATCGTAATGGGGATGGCCATCTATGATCAATTGTCATCCGCCAAGTACATAGCGATGAGAGCTCTAATCCAGCAGCAAAGGATCAAATGGCCTGACTACATATCTAGGCAGTTAGTCCGTGAAGTTAACAAAGCTAGCTGGAACGAGGATGAGAAGAAATTCAAACAAAAACTGGCTTATGGAACTCAGATCAGTTGGATCTTGGAGTTCCTCGGGAAGGCTAAAGGAGCTGCAGATACCTTTCATGGAAGCAAAAGACTTGGTCACCTGGACCAAGAAACATTGAAGAAGTTGGGAGATACAAGGATACGTATAATCGTCACAACACCATAATTCATCTTGATCTTCAAGAAAATATCCTAAGAATCCATTCTGTGTCCAAAAATGTATAATTCCATTATGTAAAAACATAAGAACTTGATAATCTCCATAACTGGTCATAATCGGTTTTGAAGCTTCATGAATATGCTAGGAGTTCAAACACTAAAAGGTTCAATGGTTTATACGATGAAGAAGTACCGAAACATCGAAAATATCCTTATAACACATGATGTTCGACTACGTACGAATTTAACTGACTAGATAATCCCAAATCGTGATCAAAACATTCTTCAGAATACTACTTAAATTGGTGAAGAATCACCTAGCTCAAAGTAGTGAAGAACAAGGAGGAACTTGAATAAATCCAACGCCGAGGGCTTGAACACCAATCTCCAATGATCTACAATCTTCAAACTCGTGCTAGGATGATGATATGAGAGGTTGAGGATGGAGGAAGTAACTCTCTAAGTCTAAGAATTCGGATTTGGGAAGTGAAAAAGTCTGAAAAATGAAAAAGGGTGGTGTCCTATATATAGAAAATGGTTATTAGCGCGTGCTAGTCCATATCCATAGCATGCGCTAACGACCATACGAAGCTTACTGACCTCACTGTACTCAAAATTTAGCGAGCGCTATCCTTATACCAGTAGCGTGCGCTATCCTTATACCAGTAGCGTGCGCTACAACGTTGACTTGGCTTTTCCCGAAAGCCGTCCAGGTTCATCCCGACATGATCCGACCAAGATCCGCGGCTGATCTCACCTACCACCCTGTCTTAATAATGTTGACTACGTATAGCATGCACTAAGGTTCATACATAGCGTGCGCTACGAACCAAATTTAGCGTACGCTACGCTAAGTCGATAGCGTGCGCTACATGTGCAAAAATCACCACTTAGAACACAATCATGCAATTATGCGCTCAACAACACCAGATCATGAAATACGGAGAATAATACTCAGATCAAAGTGTAACAAATACAATATCACAAGGTTCAAATACACATCAGAAATCTCGGGTATTACATCCTCTCTCCCTAAAAATAAGTTTCGTCCCGAAACTTAAAATGAAAACAATTCCGGATACCTAGTCTTCATATTGTCCTCCATTTCCCAAGTGGCCTCTTCAACTCCGTGTCGTGACCATTGTACTTTAACCAATGATATTGGTTTATTACTCAATGGTTTGATCTGACTCTCAAGTATCTTGATTGGTCTCTCTTCGAAGGTGCCTTCATTAGCTATCTCGATCTCATCGAACTCAATGATATGACTGGGATATGGTACATACTTCCACAATTGGGATACGTGAAACACATTGTGAACGTGACTCAGCGATGGCAGTAAGGCCACCCTGTATGCTAAATCCCCAACTCTCTCGAGGATCTCAAATGGTCCGATATATCTCAGACTTAGCTTACCTTTCCTCCCAAAACGAAAAATTCCTCGTGTAGGAGACACCTTCAATATTACGTGGTCCCCAATGTCGAACTCTAGCGGGCAACGACGCAAGTCTGCATAAGACTTCTGTCGACTCTGGGCAGTCAACAGTCTTTCCCGAATCAAAGCTATCTTCTCTTGAGTCTGAACTATCAATTCCAGTTCCGTCCCAATCAAGTCCGAAGAATCATCCCAGCATAGGGGTGATCGACATCTTCTCCCGTACAAAGCTTCAAATGGTGCCATCTTAATAGAAGCATGCCAACTATTGTTATACGTGAATTCAATCAACGGCAAGTGAACTTCCCAATCAGTTGACCAATCCAAGGCACAAGCTCTAAGCATGTCTTCTACTGTTTGTATAGTCCTTTCGGACTGACCGTCCGTTTGAGGATGATAAGCCATGCTAAAGTTCAGATCGGTCCCCAAAGCCCTGTGAACTGCCTTCCAGAAGTTAGACACGAAGCGACCATCTCGATCTGAAATAATGGTCTTCGGCGTCCCATGCAATCTGACTATCTCTGCAATAAATACTCGTGCTAATTTCTCGGGTCCCCAACGTGTCTTTAATTCCTACGAAATGAGCCGACTTGGTTAGTCGATCAACTATAACCCAAATCATGTTCATTCTCGGCTTGGTCCTTGGCATATTGGTGATGAAATCCATCGAGATATCCTCCCACTTCCACTTAGGGATCCGAAGCGGCTTTAACATTCCGGCAGGTCGCTGATGTTCAATCTTAACCTGTTGACAAGTCAAACACTTCGAAACGTACTCTGCTACTTCCTTCTTCATATTTCCCCACCGGAAGTTTTGTTTTAGATCCTTATACATCTTACTGCTGCCCGGGTGAATAGAATAGGGCGCGCTGTGAGCTTCCTTCAGAATTGTCCGTCTCAAATCATCATCATCGGGAACACAAAGTCGACTCTGAAATCTCAGAACTCCATCATCTTGTATCACGAATCCTAGGGCCTTTCCTTTCTTTACTTCGTCACATAACCGAAGGATCAGAGAATCGTTCAACTGCTTAGATTTGATTTCCTCGACTAGTGACAAAGTCAGTTGCATCACATATAGTTGCCCTTGGATTCCTGGTGACCATACTTCAATCCCTTCGCGGATCAGTTCTCGTTGAATGCTGGTTTGGGACGTAAGTGCTTCCAACACTCGAAGAGAAATAGGTTTACGGCTCAGTGCATCAGCTACTACGTTTGCTTTACCCGGATGATAGAGGATTTCCATGTCGTAATCCTTGATCAATTCCAGCCACCTTCTCTGCCTCATGTTTAATTCTTTGTGACTGAAAATGTACTTGAGGCTTTTATGATCTGTAAAGATCTGACAATGAGTTCCATATAAATAATGTCGCCAAATTTTCAAGGCAAAGACCACAGCTGCTAACTCCAGATCATGAGTCGGGTAATTGACTTGGTACGGTTTCAACTGTCCAGAAGCATAGGCAATCACCTTATCCTTTTGCATCAACACACATCCCAGACCCTGATTTGAAGCATTGCTGTATACCATGAACCCATCAGTTCCATCTGGTAACGCTAATATAGGTGCTGTTGTCAGTCTCCTCTTAAGTTCATCAAAACTAGCCCGACATTTCTCATTCCACGTGAACTTTTGAGTTTTCTGTAACAGCTGAGTGAGCGGACGAGCAATTTTGGAAAATCCCTCTACAAAACGACGATAATATCCAGCAAGTCCTAAGAAGCTTCAGACTTCTTTCACGTTATTAGGAGCTTCCCATTCCAAGATTGCTTTGACTTTCTTTGAGTCCACCTGAACTCCGTCAGCTGATATCACATGCCCAAGGAAGGTTACTTCCCTAAGCTAGAACTCGCATTTGGAAAACTTCGCATAAAGTTGTTCATTCCTCAAGGTGCTCAAAACCACACGCAAATGCTCGGCATGCTCCTCTGTGTCTTTCAAATAGATCAAGATGTCATCAATGAAAACGGCCACAAATTTATCTAGGTATTCTAAGAATAGTCGATTCATCAATTGCATAAATACCGCAGGAGCATTGGTAAGTCCGAATGGCATAACCACGAATTCATAGTGCCCATACCGGGATCTGAAAGCAGATTTCGGTATATCCTATTCCTTAATTCTCAACTGATGATATCCTGATCGCAAGTCAATCTTCGAGAATACCCTTACCCCTTACAGTTGATCAAACAAGTCGTAGATCTGAGGTATAGGATACTTGTTCTTGATCGTCACCTTGTTTAGCTCCCTGTACTCAATACATAAACGGAGGGATCCATCTTTCTTCCGGACAAAGAGAATGGGTGCTCCCCAAGGAGAAACGCTAGGTTGAATGTAACCCTTCTGCAATAATTCCTCCAGTTGCTTCTTTAGTTCATACATCTCGGTTGGCGCCATACGGTATAGTGCTCTGGAAATAGGAGCGGCTCCAGGTTCTAATTCAATATTGAACTCCACTTCTCTCAGCGGAAGTAACCCAGGTAGTTCGTCAGGGAATACATATGAGAATTCATTCACAACTGGAATAGACGAGAGCTCTACTCCTTCTTCTTTCTTCATGGCGTAGCACCAAAATCCGTGACAACCTTGCTTCAGTAATTTCACTGCTTTCATCGCTTTGATCAATTTTCCCGAGCTTCCCGGTCTCCATCCTCTCAATAAGTGTTCAGATCCGTCATCAGCAATGATAGAAATGACTCTCTTTCGGTAATTCAAAATAGCTCCATAACGGTTGAGCCAATCGTCTCCGAGAATTAAATCGTCACCACGGATGTCGACTACAATAAGATTCGATGGCCAATCTCTCCCTCATATAGACACTGGAAAATCTCTAGTTTCTAGGGTTCTCACAATTCTCTCTCCGCTCGGAAAACCCACAACATAAGGTTCACAATCAAATAAACACGAGATTTTCAAACGATTAACACAGTTCAATGATATGAAAGAATGTGTAGCTCCTGAATCGAATAAGACACTAACTGGTTGCGAAAGGATCTGAATGGTACCTGATGCAATAGCAGTGTTCTGATCGTCAGATTTCCTCATCTCGTACAGGCGCGGAGGAACGGACCCAGCAGTGGATGTCTCTCTCTTCCCAACATTCTGCTGTTGAAATCCACTCTGCTGTGTCTGGTTCACACTTATCTCCTTCGGAACTGGCGCTGGAGTGCGAGTACCAAATGATCTAGTCGCAACTCCACAGGAAGCCGCACGGTGCCCTTCTTGCCCACAATCGAAACAAGTCACAGAAGATGCGTTGCAATCACGTCGAATATGCCCTGCTCGACCACAATTATAGCATTTCTTTGATGCGTCCAAAACTGTTGATGTTGTCCGGAACTTCTTTCCACCTCTAGAAGGATGTGGAGGTTTCCTAGATGAATAAAATGAAGACTGGCCCTTGCGGGGCCCACCACTCTTGTTTTCCGAGAAGTTTCCGGACACTTTCTGCTTCTTTGCTTCCATCGATTTCTCCACCGCCACCTCTTTCATGTCGTAGGCCAGCGCTTTGTCTTGATACTGTCGCAACGTCGTACACTCGAATCCGGACATGTACTGCTGAATCTGCAGCTTCATCCGCATATCGAAACGAAAAATCTTTTCTGCCTCCGTTCTGACCAAGTGTCGCACACAAGTCAGCTGATGATTAGAAGTCTTGATTATGTCTGTCACCGATGCTTCCGAACTCTGTGGTGAGAAAAACTCTCGGATTTTTGCCTCTCTAACTGGACAAGGACAATATTGTGCTTCCATCATTAGTTTGAATTCTTTCCAGTCAGCATTTTGATTCTCGGGTCGAATAGCTTCCCACGGTCAAAGCCTCCCGGTCGGAAAATCGGGCAGTGGGAACTTTCCGGTCCTCGGGACAGTTAATACCCGCAAATATCTTCTCTAACTCCTTTAGCCAATGATCCCAAGTAAGTGCCTCAGCAGATCCGTCAAATTTTGGCGGGTGCAATTTGACCACCTCAGCAAGCCATCTGTCTCCCCGGTTATCCTCGTGGTGCTGCTGTCCCATCGCCGTCTGCATGCGGTCAACTACCTGAGCGAACTGGTTTATCTGAGCCACCACCTGTTGAAGCACTCCCGGCATGTTAGGATTCGCGTTGTCATTCGCTGATCCCTGTTGTCCTCCAAAATGGGAATCGGTTCGACTAGCCGATAATTCTGAGGTAGTTGCGGAATCCTCCTATCTCACATTACCACGTCCGCGTCCACGACCGCGTCCGCATCCACGTCCTCCCCTCAACATACTGTAAACACAATTACTCAATATCCAGGGCAAAATTTTCAAAAATAAAGCCCGTCAATACTCACAAAACAGAAATTAAGTAAAACGGTAGTATAAGAGATTAGGAGACTTACAACCACGGTCCACATGACGACTTTGGCTGAACAGTGATGTTACGAATGACCCGTAAATCAAATGACGTAAACAGACCCAACTAAAACCCGACTACCAAGATATCCATGAATCTTAGCTCTGATAACATATTCTGTAACACCCCGAGATATTCGGAATAATTACAACGCCGTAAACCCTTTAAGTAAGGATTTACAAGGCTAATTAAAAGAAATGTAAATATAATCCAACAATACCACAAAAGTTCAAAATACAAAACCGGTTCCAACTGATCCATTGAGTTAATTAATACAACCATATCGAAATGATATTAATAAAACACGCGTACTCAAGTACTGAAAATGAACCAAGAAGACAAATCACAATAACAACAAACATCACTGAGCCCGCCCGTGCGTCACGTCGAATCTTGTCGTGTTCCCGCTCCTCGGCTACCTGAACATCAAAACAAATGTCCACCCCCGAAGGGGTTAGCAAAACGATGCTAGTACAAGTATCATATTAAACAAATCGAACATGCATCAACAATACATAACAAGATACACCACACGGACTTCCGCTACCGGAATCCGACAATGCGAATCCACAAGATTCCATTAACACAGTATGGGTATTCCAATGATCCATCTCCCTCAGCATAGATCCCAAGATGATCCCGTCGGACCAACACGAGGTGGAAAAACCCGTCCAATGATCTAGCGCCCTCAGCCTAGATCCCAAGATGATCCCGTCGGACCAACACGAGGTGGACATCCGATCCAGCACCCTCAGCATAGATAGTACAACATACCCAAATACAACTCATGCATACATATATGCAAAATCGCTATGTCCATCAACATGAACATATAAACACTAGATAACAAATATCATGATGATTCAACGAAATAAATCCCATGTTCAACAACATGAATAAACCACATGTATGCTCAAAATACCAATATTAACAAATTATGATATTTGCCTCAAAGATGGCAAGAACTAATCACTCCAATGATCTCAACACACTCGAAGGCCGCCTCCTTCGATCAACATAGCAAGCTCGAACCTTAACAAAAGAAATAATATAGAATTCATCTCAAGTCGTACGAATGTCTAACAATGCGGTCTACGGCCGAAAGCTCTTAAAATGTAATCTGCCTGAACTACTTAGCGTACGTAAACGACGAAGTCTAGCGTACGCTAACTATGTATTGACAGTCCTCTCTGATCAGCCGACTGAATCGACTGATGACATGACGTACGTTACGCACCAAACGTAGCGTACGTTAACTTATTCCCGATAGCGCACGTTAATATACATATCTTAGCGTGCGCTAACCGTGCATGGCGATTCCTCTCGGGCGTGAGACTTGATCTAATGGTGATGAAACTGATGAAATCTTCAGTGTTAATACATGTCATCTCCATGCATATCATGCTCATACGGTTTATGAATGATCTTTACGGTTTAAATGACTTCGAGATACAAGGATACGTATAATCGTCACAACACCACAATTCATCTTGATCTTCAAGAAAATATCCTAAGTTCAATCCATTCTATGTCCCATAACATATAATTCGATTATGTAAAAACATAAGAACTTGATAATCTCCATAACTGGTCATAATCGGTTTTGAAGCTTCATGAATATGCTAGGAGTTCAAACACTAAAAGGTTCAATGGTTTATACGATGAAGAAGTACCGAAACATCGAAAATATCCTTGTAACACATGATGTTCGACTACGTACGAATTTAACTAACCAGATAATCCCAAATCGTGATCAAAACATCCTTCAGAATACTACTTAAATTGGTGAAGAATCACCTACCTCAAAGTAGTGAAGAACAAGGAGGAACTTGAAGAAATCCAATGCCGAGGGCTTGAACACCAATCTCCAATGATCTACAATCTTAAAACTCATGCTAGGATGATGATATGAGAGGTTGAGGATGGAGGAAGTAACTCTCTAAGTCTAGGAATTCGGATTTGGGAAGTGAAAAAGTCTGAAAAATGAAAAAGGGTGTTGTACTATATATAGAAAATGGTTATTAGCGCTCGCTAGTCCATATCCATAGCGTGCGCTAACAGCCATACGAAGCCTACTGACCTCACTATACTCAACATTTAGCGTGCGCTATCCTTATACCAGTAGTGTGCACTACAGCGTTGACTCGGCTTTTCCCGAAAGCCGTCCAGGTTCATCCCGACATGATCCGACCAATATCCGCGGCTGATCTCACCTACCACCCTGTCTTAATCATGTTGACTACGTATAGCGTGCACTAAGGTTCATACATAGCATGCGCTACGAACCCAATTGAGCGTACGCTACGGTAAGTCGATAGCGTGCGCTACATGTGCAAAAATCACCACTTAGAACACATTCATGCAATCATGCGCTCAACAACACCGGATCATGAAATACGGAGAATAATACTCAGATCAAAGTGCAACAAATACAATATCACAATGTTCAAATACACATTAGAAATCTCAGGTATTACAGCAGCAGATCAGAGGAAGGGGCAGAGGGAGAGGGAGATGAAAGATGAATTTACTTGTAATTTTTGTCTTGTAATTTTTTGTAATACTTGTAATTTTAGCTTACTTGTATTTTGTTTTCATTCAAGAACTGCATTGTAATGTAACATCCATGAAATATTTTATAACAGTCACTTCAATGACAACCACTAGTTGTCTCAAAAAGACTGAGTTTTAATTGTGTCTTGCACCTTATTTTTGTGCAGACTTGCTTACATTTGAAATGCTTTAGTTTTGTCATCATCAAAATCGGGGGAAATTATTAGGAATACTTGTTAGATTTTGATGATGCCATCCCTGTATTGTGTTTTATTCAAATGTATGTTCTAAATACTTGGCATTGTAAAGAAGAACCAAATGAGTATCTTCTATAGGCCTTAAAATTTAGGCCCAGTCCTGATCAAGTGTTGATCATTAAGAAAATCGACCAAGTATAGAACTACCAAAATATCAGAGAAGTTCACAGGAAAGTTCATTATCAGACGAGTTTTGGTCAATGCAAACATCAGAGAGGTTTGACCAAAACCCAGCTACAGTTATGATCTGAAGAAGGCGATACATCAGACAAGTGTTGGTCAAACAGGAATAGCAGAGAGGTTTGACCAAAAACTAACTGCATACTAGTTATCAGACGAGGTATGGTCAAAGCAAGTATCAGCTGAAGTTTGAACATTAGATCAGAGAACTTTAGATCAGAGAACTTCAGTCAGACCAGAGGACTTTATCTCAGAGAGGGTTGACCGCACATCTGGCAGGTTTTACCAAGAGATATCAGATGAGTTCTCAGACAAGATATCAGCTAAGTTTTCAATACACGTCAGCAAGCGTTGAAGTCAACAATAACGGAAATCTTCATGCAGTCGTAAGGAGACAAACTGGAAAGATTCCCAAAAAATTAGGAAGATATTCCTCGAGATCCACATTCTGAAGACTTATGAATATTCAAATAAAGAAAAGCGGCGTGACCAACAGAAATATTTCCAACGGTCGAAATTGAAAAGGGAATCAAGCCGTGCAATGAAATTATAAGATAAACAAAGAAGTACACTCTCAAACGGATCAATTTTTTACAGTGATGCAACGACTATGAAGAGAAGCTCAAGATTCGTACTATAAATATCTGAAGACCGGAATTGAGCAAAGTACGATGCGAACAATACTTACAAGCAATCTAAGAAATCAAAGCAATTAAATCTACCAAGAGATCTATAGCATCGTGAAGAGCAAAGTTTCAAAGATCATATTCTTAGAAGCTCTTGAAGTAGGAGAAGACAACACTCGTGTCTTTAAAGCTGAGTACGGGGTACTTCTGTGAACGAGGTTTCAGAAGTTTCGCGACTGATAAGGCATCCATGGGTTCTTGATTGGATGGTGATAGACAGCTCGAGAGTTGTTAAGGCATCCACGTGTTTTCGATCAAGAGGTGCTAGGCAGTCAAGGGAGTTGCAACGGCCATGGATTTCCACTGGTTGGAAGCTGTTGTAACTGGTTTGAATCATTGTAACGTTTATCACTGGTTGAAAGTTATAGTGAATTCATCTCCAACTAGTTTGGAGAAAAGTGGACTAGTAGAGGATTACCCCACCTCTGAAACCACTATAAGTGCTTGTGTGTTTTACTGCATTCATCATACTTAACTGTTGCATTCATATTTACTGTTCCATTTATTAGTCAACTATCTTCCGCATTGCTTAGTCATTACAGTTGACATAAGTCACCTGCAGTGTTACCAGTTGTGCTTCCGCACTACTCATCTGCAGCTAAGGTTTATTAGCTGCATATTATACTACTGAAGAAACTCACCTGATTAAGGAAAAGAGTTTAATAGGTCTATTCACCACCACCCCTCTAGACTTATTCCTGACAATGTGTGACCTACACCATCTTCCTCAACAAGCTTCAAGAAACACCGAGAATCACAACAACACTTACATATTCATCATCGTACGAAGTAATCAACAACAACACCATAAAGAATCCAAAATGAAGAAAGGGATTAAATCAACATACCCCTTCAACACAATCTAAAACCACTACAATCATATCAATACCCATATATCAATAACAATATCAACATGATTCGGAAATCTATCTTACAAGCACGTTTGAACAAATCACCATTCTTACAACATGAAGAATCTTAACCAACATCTTCAATCTCTTGTCACAATTCCATTTAATCACGTCTAACATCAACATACATAATAGGATAAACCAACATGCTCCCTAACATGTAAACATCCTTCTAAAACGAACTACTATCGAATAGATACGAATATTACCTTGTATTAATGAACTATGGTGAAGAACAATCGAGCTCCCTCCAAGAATCATTAACAACTTTAAGAACTCCCAAGCTTAATATTTTTAAGGATGATCAACTCTACAATTACTCAAGTGTTTGGAACCTCAAAACCTCCTTCAAGACTCTCTCTATTGGGTGAAGGGAAGAAAAGCCCGAAATGAACAATATTATTTAACCTCAAAACCTCCTTCAACACTCTATCTATCGTGTTTCCAGGGGCTATTGCCTTACTTCTCACAATGACTTACGTACGCAATTTAACCCACTAACGTACGCAAACTTCATACTTAGCATACGTTAATCTGAACCATAGTTAATCTCGTCGTTGCCTTGATACGAAACCGACTACTCCAAGCGAAGTAGACGAAGTAAGAATTGATATAAAACACTTCGACCAGACTCCAACGTACTTGGGCGAGAAAACAGTTACGAGACACGGAGTTACTTTGATAGTCGGAATTGGAATAACTTAAACAAAACGGAAATTGCAACTTGAAGGGGGGAAAGACCCAAGTGGTAGCAAAATAATAAAAGAATTCCCAGCATTTCTTTATTATAAAGGTAGCAGGATTCTGGACAACTTGTTGAAGGAAAAAGCGGCTGGCATCAAGCATCTTGGAGACAAAGACCCAGCTTTTACTTTTGTCAGCAAGTGACATGAGGAACCTTTTCTATTATCTTCTATTATTTTAAGACCTGCTTGTAATAGTTAAGATTATCTTGTCAGGCTCCTGTCAAGCTGTTTTACCTATAAATAGGGCACATAAGTTGTAATGAAGGAGGATTGAATGTTGAAGAATTAAGAACACTTTGTGTTTTTCCCTGGTGAATGCTTTTCATCAAACTTGGTTTTTATTCGACGCGTTTCGAATATTAATCTGATTGATTCTCAATAGGTCTTGAGGAGAAATCACTTTATCAAATTATAGGTCTAATTTGATAAAACATCTGTTTATACCTTGTTTCGATATTCTGTTTATTTTTCGGTACAGTTTTATACTTGTTCAATATTTCGTATAAAGTGTTGTTCGATCCTTCGAACTTGTTTCCTATTTTAAATTCGCTTCCGAACGAAACTTGCTGTTTCGAGTGTCGCTGTTTGGAGGTGGCCTGTTTCGAGTCATTTTCATTCGGACAAGTTCCCGTTGCTGTATCGAGCTACCGTCTTCATCGCATGCGCATACTACTAGTCAGTATTGTTGCTGTAGCGAGCTGTTATTGTCAGTTCCCGACAGTTTCTTGCCGATAGCTTCCGCTCGTCAAAAAGCCTTCCACTGTATCGATAGCGAATTCGCATAACCAGCGAGAATTCGTATCATAAGTGGTATCGGAGACCAAGTTCTTGATCTTTGGCATTATGGATCTCAACGACGCTGACTTCTTGGCAAAACTTCGTGACGCATTGCGTGACGTACCAGAACAACGCGACCAACATTGGCAACCGAGGCGTGGTGACTATGAACGACCCTCATGCCATGTCGAAGAGTTCAAGGTGAACGAACTTCCAGAGTTCGTTGGCGGAACAGATCCTGAAGTTTACCTGGAATGGGAACGTAAAATTGATCGTATGTTCGAATTTAAAGACCTTGACGATGAGAAATGATGTAAGTATGCAATTCTCAAGTTGGGAAAAGGAGCTTCACTTTGGTACGAAGGAATTAAAACACGAAGAGCTCGTGCGGGGAAGGAAAAGATCCGTTCGTGGGATTCATTGAAAAGAAAACTTCGTAAAAGATATTTGCCAACATCACACCGGTTGTCCTTGTACAGGAAGATTGCAGATCTCATGCAGGGAAAGTTAAATGTCAGTGAGTACATTGAGGAGTTTAAGAATCTAACCTTAATGGGATAGATAGAGGAGAATGAGGAACAGAAGATGTCGCGATTCTTGCGTGACTTAAACCGAAGCATAGCTAACTCGGTGGAACTGTATCCATACGAGGACTTCGATACTTTATGTGGGTTATGTGTGAAGTTAGAAGCTCAAAACAGGATAAAGATGTATAAACCCGAGTTTCCAGTCAAATTTGGAAACCCAAGCGTCGGATCTAGTTCAGCTGCTAAGGCAACTGTACCGACTCCGGTTCCTGCTGCGATTCCTGCTAAAGCAACTGTACCCTACATACCGAAGGAGACGAGTTTAGCTAAAGTAAGATGTTTCAAATGTCAAGGGTTCGGGCATTATCAAAATGCTTGTCCGAACAAGCGAGTGGTGACACTAAGGAAAGCTGTCACGATCCGAGACGAGTTGTTGGTTGAGGAAGAGAGACTAGGTGACGTGTTTGATTTCGACATGAAGGACGAAGAAGGGGAAGAATGTGAGACTTACGATGCTCCAAGCTATGACACGGCTTTAGTTCTGCGAACGCTACAAGACAAAGCTGTATCGATTGATTCGGAACAGCGGAATCAAATATTTCACACGAAGTGTCAAGTGGGAAAGAAATGGTGTAGTCTGATCGTTGATGGAGGGAGTTGCACCAACGTCGCTTCCAGCGAGATGGTGACTAAACTTGGGCTGACCACTACGGCTCACCCAAAACCTTACACTTTGCATTGGCTCGATGATGGGAGCAAAATAAGGGTGACTAAACAAGTGAGGATTGGACTAGCCATGGGTTCATATGAAGACAACGTATTATGTGATGTACTCCCGATGGATGCATGCCATGTACTATTGGGAAGACCATGGATGTTTGATAGGGACGTTTTACACCGAGGAAGAAGCAATGAGTACGAGTTACGGGATAAAGGCAAGAAGATTGTGCTTAAACCAATGTCACCTCAAGCTATTCACTCTATGAGTTCTAGTAGGAGTGAAAAGCCAAAACTGGCCATGTTTGCTAGCGAACGGGAGGTGGAACATGCTATTGATGATGGCAAATGTGTGTACTTGTTGGTTCTAAAGGAGACACGGGATGGTGACATGGTTGTACGAAATGAAAGGATGGATGCCTTATTGCACGAATTTGCGGATGTTTTTCCCGAAGAATTACCGTCGGGTTTGCCACCAATTCGTGGGATTGAACATCAGATCGACCTCATACCGGGTGTGTCGCTCCCTAACAAAGCTGCCTATAGATGTAATCCCGAGGAGACAAGGGAATTACAAAACCAAATCGAAGAACTGATGGATCGTGGGTATGTTCGAGAAAGCCTAAGTCCTTGTGCGGTTCGGTATCGGGTTAGAAGAAAGACGGATCTTGGAGGATGTGTATTGACAGTTGAGCTGTGAACAATATAACCATCAAGTATCGATTTCCGATTCCGAGGCTTGATGACATGTTGGATGAATTACACGGATCCGTGATCTTTTCAAAGGTTGATCTCCGGAGTGGTTATCACCAAATCAGGATGAGAGAAGGAGATGAGTGGAAGACGGCCTTCAAAACTAAACACGGGCTGTATGAATGGACCGTTATGCCGTTCGGTCTTACAAATGCACCGAGTACTTTCATGAGCTTGATGAATGAGGTACTTAAGCCATTTTTAGGGAAATTTGTGGTTGTATACTTAAATGATATTTTGATCTACAGTCGATCGTTGCAAGAACATTTCGAACACTTGAGGCAGGTCTTCGAAACCCTTAGAGACCAGAAGCTGTATGGAAAAAAGGAGAAGTGCTCATTTTTGGTCGAAAGTATAGTCTTTCTTGGCTATATTGTTTCAAAGAATGGAGTGTCGGTCGATCAAGCGAAGATCGAAGCAATTAAGTCCTGGCCAGTTCCCACTACAGTGACGGAGGTTAGATCGTTCCACGGACTGGCTTCATTTTACCAAAGATTCATTCGAGACTTCAGTACCATTGCAAGCCCAATAACCGAATGTTTGAAGAAGGGCACGTTTAATTGGAGCAGGGCTGCTCAGGAGTCATTTGCAAATTTGAAGGCGAAGTTGTGCGATGCACCAATTTTGGCATTACCTGATTTTTCGCAACCGTTTGAGGTAGAATGTGATGCTAGCGGAGTGGGCATTGGAGCGGTTCTCATTCAGGGAAAGCGACCTATTGCTTATTTTTCAGAGAAGTTAAACGGTGCTCGTCTCAATTATTGTACGTACGACAAGGAGTTTTATGCTATTGTGAGGGCTCTAGATCATTGGAGTAACTATCTTCGACCAAAGCATTTCATCATACATTCGGACCATGAATCCTTGAAGTACATTAACGGGCAGCACAAGTTAAGTCCCAGGCATGCGAAGTGGGTGGAATTCTTACAATCATTTCACTTCTCATCAAAGTATAAGGATGGCAAGAGCAATATTGTGGCAGATGCATTGTCTAGGCGTTATGCCTTACTCGCCACTCTAGATGTTCGTTTGCTTGGATTCGATACAGTAAAGGAGTATTACGAAGGTGATGCGGATTTTGGCGAGACCTTCGCCCTGTGCAAACCTGGCCCGGTGGGAGAATTTTCGATACAGGAGGGCTTTCTTTTTAAGGGAAATCGTCTTTGTCTACCAAGGCACACGATTCAAGAATTGCTGGTTCGAGAGGCTCATGGGGGAGGTTTGGCTGGCCACTTCGGTTCGGCCAAGACATTGGATGTACTTAAAGAGCATTTTTATTGGCCAAGGATGCAAGGGGATGTTAATAATATAATCAGTAAATGTGTGACGTGCCATGTTGCGAAGAGTTCGTTCAAACCAGGAGTCTACACACCTTTACCGATTCCGGAGAGACCATGGGAATATGTATCAATGGATTTCATTGTGGCTTTGCCTAGAACCCAACGAGGTAAGGATGCGATTATGGTGGTCGTCGATCGTTTTTCAAAGATGGCTCATTTTGTTCCTTGTCACAAAACCGACGATGTGAGTAATGTTGCTGACCTGTATTTCCGAGAGGTGGTGCGATTACATGGAGTTCCGAAAACTATTGTCTCGGACCGGGACTCGAAGTTTCTAAGCTACTTTTGGAACACATTATGGAGGAATGTGGGAACCAAGCTTTTGTTTAGTACTTCACATCATCCTCAAACCGACATACAAACTGAAGTAACGAATCGAACACTGGGGACGCTGTTGCGAGGCTTGGTGAGCAAAACACAAAAGGACTGGGATATGAAACTGGCACATTCGGAGTTTGCTTATAATCGATATCCTACTCATGCCACTGCACACTCTCCATTTGAAGTAGTTTACGGACTAAATCCTTACATACCGCTAGACTTAATTCCATTACCAAGTGATGAATTGGTGCATAAGGATGCGGAATCAAAGTTGAAATCAATGATGAAATTACACGAACAAGTGCGGGATCGAATCAAGGAAATAAACGAGGTGTACAAAAGGAAGTCGAACAAGCAAAGAAAGCAGAGACTATTCGAGGTTGGAGATTTAGTTTGGTTACATTTGAGGAAGGAACGATTCCCGAGTAAGCGTAAGAATAAGTTGATGCCACGAGCTGAGGGGCCATTTAAAATAGTTGCGAAGGTGAACGACAATGCTTACAAGTTGGAACTTTCGGGTGATTACGGAGTGCATGCTACTTTCAACGTAGGTGATCTATCCCCTTACCTTGACGACGATGGGATTGCGGAATTGAGGACAATTCCTTTTAAAGAAGGAGGGAATGATACGAAACCGACTACTCCAAGCGAAGTAGACGAAGTAAGAATTGACATAAAACACTTCGAACAGACTCCAACGTACTTGGGCGAGAAAACAGTTACGAGACACGGAGTTACTTTGATAGTCGGAATTGGAATAACTTAAAAAAAACAGAAATTGCAACTTGAAGGGGGGGAAAGGCCCAAGTGGTAGCAAAATAATAAAAGAATTCCCAGCATTTCTTTATTATAAAAGTAGCAGGATTCTGGACAACTTGTTGAAGGAAAAAGCGGCTGGCAGCAAGCATCTTGGAGACAAAGACCCAGCTTTTACTTTTGTCAGCAAGTGACATGAGGAACCTTTTCTATTATCTTCTATTATTTTAAGACCAGCTTGTAATAGTTAAGATTATCTTGTCAGGCTCCTGTCAAGCTGTTTTACCTATAAATAGGGCACAGAAGTTGTAATGAAGGAGGATTGAATGTTGAAGAATTAAGAACACTTTGTGTTTTTCCCTGGTGAATGCTTTTCCTCAAACTTGGTTTTTATTCGACGTGTTTCGAATATTAATCTGATTGATTCTCAATAGGTCTTGAGGAGAAATCACTTTATCAAATTATAGGTCTAATTTGATAAAACATCTGTTTATACCTTGTTTCGATATTCTGTTTATTTTTCGGTACAGTTTTATACTTGTTCAATATTTCGTATAAAGTGTTGTTCGATCCTTTGAACTTGTTTCCTGTTTTAAATTCGCTTTCGAACGAAACTTGCTGTTTCGAGTGTCGCTATTTGGAGGTGGCCTGTTTCGAGTCATTTTCATTCGGACAAGTTCCCGTTGCTGTATCGAGCTACCGTCTTCATCGCATGCGCATACTACTAGTCAGTATTGTTGCTGTAGCGAGCTGTTATCGTCAGTTCCCGACAGTTTCTTGCCGATAGCTTCCGCTCATCAAAAAGCCTTCCGCTGTATCGATAGCGAATTCGCATAACCAGCGAGAATTCGTATCAGTTTGGAACCTCAAAACCTCCTTCAAGACTCTCTCTATTGGGTGAAGGGAAGAAAAGCCCGAAATGAACAATATTATTTAACCTCAAAACCTCCTTCAAGACTCTATCTATCATGTTTCGAGGGGCTATTGCCTTACTTCTCACAATGACTTACGTACGCAATTTAACCCACTAACGTACGCAAACTTCATACTTAGCATACGTTAATCTGAACCATAGTTAATCTCGTCGTTGCCTCTTTGTCTGCACTTGCTCCAAAGATGCTTGTGTCCCACTTGCGGAAAGCAACCCACGATTGTCGGGATTTCCTTTGACCAATCTAGAATTAGCGTGCATTAAGACCATGCTTAGCATGCGCTAATCTACCATATCAAACATCCGTTGACCGTATCAGAACACACGCCGAAAGTAACCGCGTCCACACGTATATTCCCTTTGGTCTGTTCTGCATTTGCGTGCGCTAACCTTAGGCTTTAGCATGCGTTAAATGTCATTGGCTCGTGTCGGGGCCTACCTGTCGGCCGCAACATGGATCCTGTCCGATATGATCTTACATATGTTAACTATCCTTACTAGCGTACGTATGTTCTACACATTAGCATGCGCTAAGTCGTTATGTTAGCATACGCTAATCAGGCTCCAACTATTCATGTCCATCATCTCGACATACTGGATACGTATACATGACATACTGAATATATATACTCGTTCCAATAATATTCTCATTCGTTACACAATATCCTCAAATGCAATTATCGACAAACTACGAAAAGTATACCAATACAATTGTCTTAGTCCTTTTATTATTATATGCATACCGTACAGATTCTACGCTGTGCGATATAACTCGGATAAAATAATATTAACAACCATAGTAGAAATTCAGGATATTACACCTTCAGTCGGCTAAACCCCAATCACTCGATTTCAGCCACCGCTAACTGCCTTGCGCTGCAGTTGCCGCTGTCCGCGCGTGGCTGCCCTAGGTAATAAATTCATGTTTGAAATGTGTGATAAGATAAAATATTAAATGGCTTAGTTAACATAACTAGCACATAATTAACAAGTAATGCATGAATCATATTAACTAGATGAGGAGTGTGAGGCTCGGATCTCACACATAAGCAATGACTCTTCTATCTTGCATCAACACACAACCCAACCCTTGATTAGAAGCATCATTATAAACAACAAACTGTAATGATCGACTTTCCATTTTAATAATTGAATTTCATTGGGCCCAACTTAGTTTGTTTTACGTGCATTTGAATTTATATAATTTTACATGTTAAAGTCATCTCCAATATTTTTCATAATAGTATTAAATTTATGAAATTTATAAATCCAAAGTATCATAAATTTAATCCAAATATTTTGATTTGAATTGTACATTTATTTTATTTTTATTTTTTGGATAACCGATTTGATAATTAAACTTGCATCAATTTTTGCATTTCATCATATCATGTTAGAATATTCTTCTCAGTTAAACGATTGAACATAAATGATTTAACTAATTAGATCATAATTTAATAATTATCTATATCGATAATTAGTAAAATTAAAGAGGCCAAATTTAATGACCAATTTTGCCTTACGCAATACCGAAAATAAAAAGTAATTACAATTAAATAAAATGCAAATATTATTAATAACATTCAGTAATTATAATTAAAATATTTATCTGATTAGAGTCCTAATGATGTACAAACACTTCCTCTAAACCCTTCATATAAAAGCCAAATAACAACACACAAAAACCCTATAGCAAGCTCACGGCAGAATCAGAAACAAAAAGAAGGGCTGCCACAAAATGCTTTTCACGGCAGAATCACTTCTGCAAGCAAAAATAAAATTCCCTGCATATTCTACACGGCAGTCATCATCAAAACAAATCTGCAAATATTTCTTCTGCCAAAAGGAACAAAGAACGAAAGGAGTCCGATCCGTTCGTTGCTCGATTAAGATTCCAGTCACGTTTCATTAAATTTCTGTTCAATCCTTCAAGGCCTGTGATTTTCTTTAACCAGACGTGAAACCTATAAATATTTGACCAAAACCCCCCAAAAACAAGCCTCAAGCGCTGCAGCCTAAAACTTGTCGAAAACCCAGACACCCCAAACCAATGCTCTACTATTTTTCAAATCTGACCTAAACCTTACCAATCGTTCGACCATCGGCGGGAATCCGAATTGGTTGAAGTCCAGTACCACCAAATTCTAAACCCCAAATTAAGCACGAACTCAGTAACTTGACGGCTTGAATCCACACCAAACCAGAAATTTAAATTCCAACAAACCCGATTACTTCAGCCCGACTTCAAACTCATCGGCCTTACCTTCAGTCGGCTAAACCCCCATCACTCGATTTCAGCCACCTTCACTCCACCTCTAATCGCCTTGCACTGCAGTCATTGACGTCATCCGCGCACGTCTGCCATAGGTAATCGATTCATGTTTGAAATGTGTGATAAGATAAAATATGAAATGGCTCCGTGAACATAACTAGCACATAATTAACAAGTGATGCATGAATCATATTAGCTATATGAGGAGTGTGAGGCTTGGATCTCACACATAAGCAATAACTCTTCCATCTTGCATCAACATACAATCCAACCCTTCATTAGAAGCATCATTATAAACAACAAACTGTAATAACCGACTTTTCATTTTAATAATTGAATTTTATTGGGCACAACTTAGTTTGTTTTACGTGCATCTGAATTTATACTATTTTACATGTTAAAGTCATCTCCAATAATTTTCATGACAATATTAAATTTATGAAATTTATAAATCCAATAAGTATCATAAATTTAATCCAAATATTTTGATTGGAACTATATATTTATTTTATTTTTAATTTTTAAATTACCAATTTGATAACAAACTTGCATCGATTTTTGTATTTCATCATAGCATGTTAGAATATTCTCCTCAGTTAAACGATTGAACATAAATGATTTAACTAATAAGATCATAATTTAATAATTATCTATCGATAATTAATAAAATTAAAGAGGCCAACTTTAATGACCAATATTTAGCTATATAATTATCCTCCATAATCAAATTATACGGAGCAGTCCAATTTAACTCGGATTTCTAATAAAGATCTATTCGATAATTTTTATATAAAAATCTAATTATCCATTAATAAAAATAAATACTTACACACTATTATCAATTATGTGTATATAGTAGCGTGGATTCTCAGGAGTAGGAACATTCATTTGCAGCGCATTTGTCAAGTAGGTTCTGCATATTTAGGGTGGGGAATCTAACCAAAACTTTTATATTCTAGTTCATATTATTTCTGATATATTGTTATGATTTTAAAAGGCTATGATTTGCCTTTGAACAGTATGATTCACTTTCGGGCAGTGTGATTCGCCCTCGGGCAGTAAGATTTGCCCTCGGGCATAACTATGTGCACATAGAGTCGCGCAACGGCAAGATGTGAGATGTAAGATTCGGTCAGGGTATCGCACGCAATGCCGTAATCCAAGGGTCTTTGGGGAAATCCACGATATCATTCCACTCAAACTTTTGGGTTTTATTGAGCAATATGGTAAGTATTAGGACGATTTTTGAAAACCTCCACAAACCTGCGATAATATCCGGTGACTCCCCGGAATCTTCGAATTTCTTTCACATTCAAGAGTAGCTCCCACTGCATAACGGCTTCAATCTTTTGAGGGTCAATCTGTACACCATTAGCAGATACAACATGACCAAGGGACATTACTTCCTTAAGCCAAAATTCACACTTAGAAAATTTTGCTTACAGCTGTTCCATTCTCAAAATCTCTAGAACAATACGCAGATGCTCAACATGCTCTCTCGCCTTCAAGAATAAATCAAAATTTTGATACATACTTTGTTCATCAATTGCATGAAGACTGTTGGAGCATTGATCAACCCAAAAGGCATTACTACAAACTCATAACATCCGAATCGTGACTGAAAAATTATTTTAGGAGTATCAAGTTCCTGAACCCTCAATAATAGGATCTCAAGTTGATTTTGGAAAAGACTAAGGCTCCCTAAAGTTGATCTAACAAGTCATTGACCTAAGACATGGATACTTGTTCTTGATTGTTACTTTATTCAATTCCCTGTAATCAATACACATACGAGGGGATTCATCTTTCTTACTTGTAAATAACACTAGTGCACCTCATGGAGATGCAATCGGTCGTATATACCCTTTTTCAGATTACTCCTCAAGCTGGTTCTTCAGTTCTAGCATCTCTATTGGCACCATACGATATACTGCTTTGATAGTCTGCGCACTTGGCTCTGACTTTACTATAAAATCGACATCTCACTTTGGCGGTAATCTAGGTGATTCATGTGGAAAAATATAGGTGTACTCACCCCACTACAGGGATGGATGGTATCTCGACCTTTTCCTCTTTGTTTTTCAACATGTAACACCAATATCGTACACAACCTTGGTTCAATAACATCTTTGCTTTCTTCGAACTGATGATCTTTCTAGATGTACCTGGGGTTGGTCATGATATACTTTAATGATAGCTTAGAAGGGGGGTTGAATAAGTTGTACTCTTTTTCGAAGTTTAATCTGCAAAGCAAAAGTCTTGATGCAAGTTTTTGTAAGTACAACAACTAGATAGTCTCTTATAGCTTGATGCTTACAGGATTTTCAGAGTAAGTATACAATAATCACAGGCAGTAATAATACAGTTAATACATGAAGTAATAACATAGAGTTTAATGTGGTTCGAGGCAACTTCATCTACGTCCACAGGTCCTCCACAAAGGAGTAAAACGTTTAGTAAATCAAGTCGTACACAATTATATGATTTTAACTAAACCAGTTAATATATCGTTGACACAGATTGATATAACTGACCTTTAGCTTTAGGTGTTCACACAAATTGGCTGTAGGCTTACTCGAACTAACTTCTTCTCACACATATTGAAGCTTTGTTCCAAACTCTCTTAGTCCCACACAGCTCAGAAAGGTTCCAATTAGTCCACATAGGGCTAATGCAGTCAACATCTGAGTTTGGTATCACAAGTATCAGAACAGCCGTTGTAGGCTTGAAGGTCCTTGCTGTAGTGTGTTGTTCTCAGTTGAGGACTTGGTATTTCTTTAATCAAAGATATGAGATGTAGGATTTACGAAATAGATTGCTCTTGAAGATAATAAGTGCTTCGGATTTTTGATCAATCAGTAAGTGAGCAATATCCTCTCGATTGGGCTATTTATAACCTTGAAAATAGATCTGTTATAAATATAGTCGTTGGTTGGTTGATGAATGTGGACAGATCAGATTGGTAGCTTGTTGAATGTTTGAATTAAAGTAATCAGCATTTAATGCTTCAGACATTTCTTTTGGCCTTCATTAAATGCTCTTCAGTCCACGGTCTTTTTGGCTGCATTAAATGTTGTTCTGTCACCATTAAATGAACCTTTGAAGCCGTTAAAACTTTTTGAATATAGAATGACTTATTTCACAATGATTTAAAAGTCTAAGTTTAAACTTGTTGGATTTGTATTACTTTTCCTAAGTAACCTACAACGACTATGTTGTAGCCAACAGTCCAATTTGTTGTAAGTTGCATCTTCATAAATGGTAAGAAGTCGATCTTTGAGCGATGTATAAAGATCGCTGTAGGGATAGGATATAGGATGCACTTATTAAAATACTTAGGATATTATATATCTCAACAATTTTCCCCTTTTGATAATGCAAAACTCCTTTAAAAACTCTTTTCAACACGGGCCATCTTCAACTCTTCTATCAAATGATATCATCTTCGAGACTTAGACTAAGAATTTAAACAACTTGCAGCCATGTTCTAGAAATTTAAATCACACAAGACTAAGTATATTGCAACTTAATTTATGATGGGTTCGTAGGCACAATCGTACAACAAGTAGTTTAATTGAATATAACTTAATCTATGAACTATTCACAGACAAGTTCTTACAGCCCAAGACAATCTCCCCATTCTCAAAAATTGCCTAGATCACTACACAGCGAGCTCAGGACAAAAAATTAATAACTCTAAAAGTTCTTTTATTTTTGCCATGCCGAACAATTTGTTGGTTCGTATGGTGAGATAAACGACTGGATTTTCTCAAACGAGTCTCCCAATTAATTATTTGGGAGCCCCCTTGTAGAAAGGGAATCAAACTTTTGACATGTATGGTGAGCTTATTGCTAAAACCTGCGCCAAATTCTAGTCGTGGAATCACCTATTACTTACCTCGGGTGGCAGACTTGAACTTATTAAAACTACCCTGAGCTCTATTCCTTTCTATTGTCTCCAAGTCCTTAAACCCCCTAAAAATGTCATTTCCTTCTTCGAACGGCTTTTTAACAAATTTCTTTGGGGTTCCAACGACAATAGAAAGAGACTTCATTGGGGAGCATGGCTTAAGCTTTGTTACCCTAAGGAAGAAGGTGGTCTTGGTTGTAGGAGTCTGGGGGACATCATTAAAGCTGCTGAAATTAAACTTTGGTGGCGGTTTCATACCTCATCTAATATTTGGACCCAATTCATGAAGGCTAAGTATTGTAAACGTCTTCACCCCATGGTGGTCAAATCCAACCCCAATGACTCTCCTACATGGAAAAATCTTTGTGACATTCGTTCCTTAGCTGATAAATGGATTTTTTGGTACATTAGTGATGGCGATATCTCGTTTTGGCACGACAATTGGTGTGACTTTAGCCCGCTGTCCCAATGGGCCTCTAACCCCCGACTAAACACCACCATTAACCATTTTTGGACTTCACACGGGTGGGATCGATCAAAACTTCTCTCCGTCATTCCCTCGGATCTTGGGGATTATGTTATGACCTTTCCCACTCATGTGGAGTCGGGCCTTACCGCTAATAAGGCCGTTTGGAAACTTACCTCCCACGGCAGTTTTTCCTTTAAAAGTGCGTGGGAGGCTATCCGCCAACGTCATGATACTCATCTTATTTTAAAATATTGTTGGAATCAAATTATTACTCCTACTATGTCGTTTTTCATGGTTAGACTTTTGAAAAAATGGGTACCCACTCCGGACGGCCTTAGATCGAGGGGCATAATTGCTGATAATTCTTGTTTTTGTTGTGATATCACCGAGGACCTGCCCCATCTTTTTCTTAATGGCCCGATCGCTTCTTCGGTTTGGGCCAACTTTAGTACCTTATTGGGCATTCCTCTTTTACAAACCTGCTCTATTACTTTAGTTATGTCCCATTGGTTTAATAAAGCCTCGGGTGCTATCCACATTTTACGCATCATTCCTATACTCATTCTGTGGTTTATTTGGTGCTCTAGGAACGACATGCAGGTCAAGAAGATTCCGTTCACGGCTCAACGGGTGAGCGATCGAATTTGGGACTTCTTGTTCATGATTAAAGTCCAGAGATGCATTCCGCCGCGGGCCTAGCTAGGCGCCCCGGCTCTTTCAGATATTTTGGGTCTTCATTTCTGCCCCTGCAATTTTATTAATAATTTTGCATATAATTGTAAAAACAAAAAAGAAAAAAAAATCTACATTGTGAGATGGGTCAGGCCGATTCCTGGGACCACCAAAATCAACACGGACGGGGCCTCAAAAGGCAACCCCGGGGATTCGGCTGTGGGGGGGATTGCTAGGAATTTTTTGGGCGAACCTATCTTTGCTTTTCACGAATTTATCGGCAACCATTCTAATATTTTGGAGAGCGCTGGATCTTTGCCACGAGAGAAACATTCGTAAGGTTTGGGTTGAGATGGACTCGGCCATCGCCCTTTCTCTAGTCAACTCGCCTAGCAAGGGTAATTGGCAAGTGCTAAACATCTGCCACAAAATTGCATCACTCAGGCGTGTCATGGATATCTCATTTTCCCTCATCTATCGGGAAGGGAACACTATTGCGGACTATATGGCTAATGAAGGTTATAAGTTCAGAAATTTTCGTCTTTATAGCCCGTCTAATCTGCCCGGGAAGATTAATGGCTTGGTTAGACTTGATAAAAATAATTTTCCTTATGTTAGATTTAAATAATCCTTGGCTGTTATTTTCGTTAATTGGGGCGTGTATAGGGGCTCGTCCTCCATCAAACATTTTGAGCGTGTAGTGGGCCTCGTCCCCCCACATTTCTGCTCCGTCGAATAAATTTCGGATGATAAAAAAAAAAAAAGTTCTTACAGCTTTAGACTTGGCGATTTTTATACTTGGCAAGTAATTTCAATAAATCGCAATCACACAGTAAATAGTGATCACGAGTTGTAATTGTTTTATACGAATCAAATATCTTTTTTCATAACAATAATTGATTACACTATATTTTAAAATTGAAATTACATCGGGAGATCAGAAAGAGAAAAATATAGCAGGAATATTTTATCTTCGATAATGCTGCTGTCTGGATGATCTTCTGATGGGGTCATACTCGGTCCCTTTCCACCAGTTGACTAGGGATGCTTTGCCATGATCCCAGTAATGAATTCTTTGTTTCGGCATCAGATCATAGGCAAGAATCCAGTCTTCTCGGTTAGTAGGTCGATCACCCTTCCTATACTTTCCTTTCATCTTGATTCCCACTGGTAGCTTTCCTTATGCCAGTATCCTAGAGAATTCATTTGGTGCAGCATCCGGCATCCTGCAGTGATTCAAGATTGAAGATTCCCTGATGAGTACGTAGAAGTAACGCATCCGATCATTATTTTTTCTAGCCTTGAGTTCAACTGATTGCCGGCTGCTTGTCTGTCGGAAATAGAATCTCAGCCGAATTTTAAACTGTATCTTTTCACGGGAACTTAGGGTCATGGAACTCAGCATGAGAACCAACTACCCTGTATCCTCTAGCTCCTTAACCTGCCCAGATTCGTCCAGTCTCCGATGGATGCTGCAACACTGTCATCAAGTATTGCTTCCATCTCTCGTCCCCTATCCATCCTCCATATCCTGTCAGCTTCCCGAGCCTCTTCCCCTTTTTGGTATTATCAAGCTATGTGAATTTGTCATGGATCTCCCGGAGACTCATTGACTCAGTCTACTTGTCCTATATATCCTTCACTGAGGCGACTTGTGACCACTGTAGTTAGATCATCGGTCTTTTAATGCCGCTAAGCTTGTCCCTAGTGTATTCGAAGGCAGCTATGGTCTTGGCTTCAGCAACCCTTAGCTTATTTCGTTCTTGCTTCCGGATCATCGCTCGATGTTGTTAGAGCTGATGAAGGGATTTGTATATGGCATTAGGCAGAAGTCTGAAGGCATCTTTGACATCCTGCACGTCCCTTTTTATTCCGATAAACTCATCCAAGGTTGTCCCTCGCATCCACTCGAGTTCCTGATGTCGTACAGTGCTTTGACAACATCCTATAGAAAAATGGTTTGATGATCGATGGCTTGCAGCTGAGTAAATCTTAGCTTCGGTCCTCGGAAAATGGGGATGGGCAATTTGAGTGGATAAGGGTTCTCCTTCTATACAATGACCACATTATGTGTTGGCTTCTGTCGGCTATTGATGAGTCGATTTTTGATCGTCTCATTCTGTTCTATCGAGCCGCACTTTCATTTGTTTTTCGAGTGTTTTTGCCCTTTTTACGCGTGGTATGTTGTGTTTTTGTTTTGTAGGTATCCTGACGAAGATTGTGGTGAAATATGCGCTTTCATAGCTAATATTGGAGTTTATGACAATCAAAAGCTAAAACGGGGCCTAAAACGACGAAAGATTTAAGCAATATCGGTCGAATCTCCTAAATACCAGAATCTCCACTCCGAATTGAGATGTATTCTCTTTTGATATAAATTCCTCGTGAAATTAGCTTCGAAACGGTATATCATATGCTAAAATCCGAGGTGAATTGATACAAGAACGAAGGATCAAGCCGAAGAAGACCAAAAACCGGACTAGGCTGCACCAGGCAACCGGACTAGGCTGCACCAGACTAGGCTGCGATATGCGCTCGGCTGCACCAAGTAACTCGGCCGTGCCATGGGACACGGCCGGGTCTCATTCCAGCAAGAACGGCACTTTCCGGATGAGAAGGACTCGACCGTGCCTTTTGGGACACGGCCGAGTCACTTTCGGCCATTTCGCCTTTCCCGCATAGTGCTGCACGGCCGTGTCACGGGACATGGCCGAGCCTCTCGACAGACTACTTTTCGATTATTCAGCGCAGTGCGACACGGCCGTGTCCTAGGACACGGGCCGTGCCACTTTTTGTTTCATGTCACTTTCCTTGACATCTTTGCATATTTTAAGCCTTTGTCTTGATTTTTTGGCTATAAAACAAAATGGAGTGACCCCTTGAGTGGTGTACTTGTCTTGTGAAGAAGATATTTTGTGGAAAAACACAAGATTAGGGTGGAAAAACACCAAAAAGAGGGGGAAAGAAAGAGATTTTCATCATCTTCCTTGTGTGTTCTTGGTAGTGAGAAAAATACTTTTGTGAGATATAATAATTTCTTGTATAAATTTGTTGAGAGTCCTTGTAAGAAGATCATCAAACCTTCATCGGGAATTCGATTTCGGCATTTACAAGAGAAGTTTTTACCATGTTTTGTTCTTCAATTTCCATTATTGTTGTTGAATTAATCATGTGTGGCTAAACAATTCATATGGGTTTTTAGATATAGCCACACACATGTTTTTGATTGTTAGTTCCTTTTGATTTTCCGGATAAAGTTTGGGATTGTTCCTCTTGTTCGTTCTTCGTTTAAGAACTTTTGAATTAGATCATCAAACCTTTTTCATTGTTGTTATTATTATTCGAATCGAGGGTTTTTATCGGTGTTCGCCATCAAACGACCCGAAAGAAATGATTGTGAATGTTCTCGAGCTTTTTTCGCGCGATCTTTTAACGATTTACCTCATCAAAAGTAGTCGGTTAATTGATTGTTAGCTAGGGTTTCGTCCCCATCAAAAGAGTATCCCTTAATTTTCGTTGAGAACAATCGTGATTTTTAGAATTTCCGCCATCAAACGGATTTCTTTTAATCGTGAGCAATCGATAATTCCTAACCTTATTTATTTGAGTATCGGAACTAATAATTAATTACATGTGTGTCGGTGACTCTAAATTCCCATATTAATCTCATTAATATTATCTCTCATTTATCCGACTATCAAATTGGTGTTGTTATCACTTAGTTCAATTTAAATTTTGTGTATTAGTAATTGTAATCATAATCAACCAATGATGTATTTTAATTTAATTTACTTTTGTTCATTCGACTAATTGCCGAACATTATCGAATTTTAAACCGTTTCCAATTCCTCGAGAGATCGACCTCGGAGTTACTTGCCGCTTACTACAAGAGCGATTCGTACACTTGCGAGTATTTAATTTGAATCCATCAAGTTTTTGGCGCCGTTGCGAAGTGATTGGCGTTTAATTTTGATCTTGTTTTAATAATAGTTGAATTGTTTTTCTTGATTATTTTTCCGTTTTCATTATTTTCGATAAAGTCTAAAAATTCGCTCTAATTTCTCTTGTTTATGCTTGGTAGGAGATCGTTGGGAAACCCGATTCTTCCACCCATAGATGAGGTTCAAAGAATTAGAGCACCAAAAATAATAGCGCAATCATCAATGGCAAACGACGAGAATAACCCGGATCTTGAAGAGCACCAATTGCTTGAGAGAGAAAACATTCGTCAACCAAGGTTTCCGAGATATGATAATGTTGGGCGCAATCAAGGGATGCCCGAAGCTCAACAAGGGAGATACTTCTATCCGAGACAACCACCCGTTGGAGTGTAATATGGAGCGAATTATTATCCCGGATCTCAATATGGGATGGAGGCGAACTATAACATGCCGCAACAACCTCCGGTCGAACATCTTATGAGGGACTATGCAAAGCCCGTAGTGAACACCGCCATTTCATGCATCCAATTAGCACCGGCCGCAAGGAACTACCACATAAGTGGATTTCACATAGAGCAATTGCCCTCATTTCACGGATTAGCACGAGAGGATCCGTTATCATTCATCCGAGATTTCTATGTGGCGATTGATAACTTCCCATTGAATGGGTTGAGCGAGGATCAACTACGAATGAAGTGTTTCCCTAATACACTCAAGGACGGGGCGAAACAATGGTTGATGACTTTGGTGCCCGGATCACTAAGAACATGGGATGAAGTTTACGACAAATTCATTACCAAGTACTTCTCTCATTCGAAGACTACACAATTGAGAGCCCAAATCTCAACATTCGGACAACAAGAAGGAGAGGCATTTCATGAAGCATGGGACCGATTCAAGATGCTCCTCATTCAATGCCCACACCATCACTATCCGCTTCAACTACTCAATCAATTCTTCTATGATGGATTGACTCAATATTGCCAAGGAGCGGTGGATAACGCTGCCGGTGGTTCGTTTTGGGGGTTAACGGAGAGACAAGCTTATGACGTATTTGAATTATTAGGGGCTAATTCTCAACAAAAAAATGTGCGTGTTCATAGAGGAGTTGTGAACCAAGTAAGCGAGAAGGACGAGATGCAATCTAAAATCGATGAGTTAATGAAGGAACTAAGACAACTCAAGATTCAAAATAAATCTTCGAGCTCACGAGTTTGCGAAATTTGTTGGGGACCCGGACATCATGCTAATTCTTGCCCTTATATTTTTCCGGGAGAACAAACCGAACAAGTTAATTGGGCTATGGGACAAAACACGGAGGCCCGAGTGGGAGGAGAGGAGGAATAATTATGGCGGAAACGCAAGAAATGCACCTCTCCCAAATACTTATAACCCGATGGCATACGACGCAAATGTCCAAACTCAATACAACGGAGGAAACCGAGCCCAACAACCAACGCGAAGTGAACCACCTCCACAACAAAGGGACTCTCTTGAGGAGAGTATTGCGGCATTCATTAAGGAGGGCAAGGAAAACCGTGTGGAGAACAATAAAAGGTTTGAATCTTTAGAAGTTTCGATGAAGAAAATGGAGATTCAAATTGGGCAACTAGCTACCGAGGCATGCAAACAAGAAACGGGTAAACTACCAAGTCAACCCGAGCAAGTTCAAGCTATTACCACCATCCGAAGTGGTAAAGGGATAAATAAAGAGACAATTTCCGAAGCGAAAGAGAGGGGCGGTGAGAAAGAAGAATTGCCGAGTCAATCAGAGAAATCTATGGTGATTGATGAGGATGAGTCGAACGATGAAGAAATCCGAGTAACTACTACCCAATCTTGCGAGACTCGAATTCCTTGGGACAAATCTAAAGATCCAATCGAGAAGCCAATTGAAGAGAATAAGAGCGAACCAGTCAACTCAATGCATCAAAAGGAGGACCTAGAAAGCTTTGATATGGAAGTTCTTTTCGTGGAGAAAGAAGTTCCCGTTGTGAACTTAGGAGCGAGTATTAATTTAACACAAAAATCAATATACTCGCCACTAGATTTGGGGGAGGTGATAGCCCCGATGGATTTCGTGATACCAAACATAGAAGAAACATCACCAACAAAAATCACGTCACTTATTCTTCAAGGAAGACATTTCATGGTGACGATGATACTGAAAATTGAAATGGTGACAAAAGCGCTCACAATGGAAATCCATGGAACCACTCTCCACATCCTTACAAAGGAAAACGAGCGAAAAATGACGAGCTATATGGTTGGACCTAGCACATTTCCATTTAATCCCGGATAGAAGAATCCGAAGAAGTCGAGCTAAAGACTATAAAAAAGCGCTGCTTGGGAGGCAACCCAAGGGAGTTTTAATTTTTATCGCTTTTATTATTATTATTGCATTAATTTTGTTTTTGTCTGTGGCGTGTGTAGGTAATCTAATAAAGGAAGTATTCATCTGAGGAAGAAACCTAGCCTATTGAAAGTAGAGACCCGAGCACAAAAGCATGGTGCCCCGCGATCAAAAACCACACATCTTAATCCGGTAGTTTTATTTTCTTTCTTTTTAATTTGCATTTTCGCATTTTTCCTGACCTAATCTTTCTGCTTGGGGATAAGCAAAGGTTTAGGTTTGGGGGGGTGCAACTTCTTCGATTTTTATTTATTTATTTTTTGTTTGCGTGATGTTTGTTTCCTTTCTTTATTTTTTTTCTTGCGTGATGTCGTAGTTGGATTGCAATAACCTTGTTAACTGTTGGGTATATGGATGATTAATCGTGTTTGTGTTTGGCTTGTAGAGTTTAATAAATCTAATTGATTGCTTGACCTTGCGTGTGAATGTATAGTTTTTGGTTACTTGATTTGACGTGTAAGGAATGAGTATGGTAGTCCAAAAGCCGTGAGTCCTTGTGCCTAATTAAACCGTTCGATTTTAGCGGTGAAATTCTTTCATGAGTGATTTCTCTTCTTATGGATTGTATTCTTTAGAACTTGCATGATTCTGTCGGATGACGTGTTGATATTTACATACACGAGGAATGATTAGGGCTGCCCATTTTTTGTCTTGAACCTACTTATCTAAAAATATCCACGAATTCATATCAATATCCTTTGCTAGCCTCGTTGAGCCTTTAGCCGTAATTTTGTTCGAAAAACCCGCATCTTATTGCTCCATATCCAAAAGCCATAACTTACCCAAGTATTGGTCCACGTAAGAGCATGAGAGGGTATATTTGAAAAACAAAGGTGTGCAAAGTTTGTGGTGTATAGAGGCAAAAATCTTCTCTCCCGTTCCCCTGAAAATAATAAGCCCCAAAAAAAAAAAAAAAAATAAAAAAAGGGGGTGATTCTAATAATAATAGTGGGATAGAAAAAATAGGGGAGGAGAAGAGTGAGCCTAAGAAAAATAAAAGGGAAGTCGTTGGGTTGTGAGAAATAGGCCAACATCATAAGAATTACACTTAACAAGGCCTAGAAAAAAAGAGGGAGATATATATATATATACGGGAGAATTGAAGTAGAATGATCGATCTTGCTTTGAGTTTTTATTTCATATATATGAGGATCGTATATGCTCTACTTGGACTGAACTTGTAACTACTAGCCAAATTTTCCCAACCTGAGCCACAACCCTGTTACAACCACAAGTAAGACCCTATGACTCATGTTTTGTGAATATTGATGCGTTTGATGAAGAGAAGAAGTGCAAGCATATAGTAGAACTTTCCATTTGAATCGAGTTGAGCGTATTGACCTATCTAAACACTTGAGAGATGAGTGAATCGATATAATTCAGTGAGGGACTATTAAGACTTGTTTTCTTTCATGTTCAATCAAGTGCCATTGCTTTCCACTCATTTGAGAGTTCAGGCTTCCATGATGAATTACGAGACTTTACGATACTTTTACATTCTCGGTTGATTGTATGTATACCCGATGATTAACTTGATTATTCAATCCTTCTTGTTTATTTGTCATGTGTTTTATTTCTTTTTGCTTGAGGGCAAGCAAAGTTTAGGTTTGGGGGGATTTGATGAGTCGATTTTTGATCGTCTCATTCTGTTCTATCGAGCCGCACTTTCATTTGTTTTTCGAGTGTTTTTGCCCTTTTTACGCGTGGTATGTTGTGTTTTTGTTTTGTAGGTATCCTGACGAAGATTGTGGTGAAATATGCGCTTTCATAGCTAATATTGGAGTTTATGACAATCAAAAGCTAAAACGGGCCTAAAACGATTTAAAGATTTAAGCAATATCGGTCAAATCTCCTAAATACCAGAATCTCCACTCCGAATTGAGATGTATTCTCTTTTGATATAAATTCCTCGTGAAATTAGCTTCGAAACGGTATATCATATGCTAAAATCCGAGGTGAATTGATACAAGAACGAAGGATCAAGCCGAAGAAGACCAAAAACCGGACTAGCCGCACTGTGCAACGGACTAGCCGCACCGGACTAGGCCGCGATATGCGCCGGCTGCATAAGGTAACTCGGCCGTGCCATGGGACACGGCCGGGTCTCATTCCAAAGAAGAACGGCACTTTCCGGATGAGAAGGACTCGACCGTGCCTTTTGGGACACGGCCGAGTCACTTTCACCATTTCGCCTTTCCCGCATAGTCTTTGCACGGCCGTGTCACGGGACACGGCCGAGCCTCTCGACAGACTACTTTTCGATTATTCAGCGCAGTGCGACACGGCCGTGTCCTAGGACACGGGCCGTGCCACTTTTTGTTTCATGTCACTTTCCTTGACATCTTTGCATATTTTAAGCCTTTGTCTTGATTTTTTGGCTATAAAACAAAATGGAGTGACCCCTTGAGAGGTGTACTTGTCTTGTGAAGAAGATATTTTGTGGAAAAACACAAGATTTGGGTGGAAAAACACCAAAAAGAGGGGGAAAGAAAGAGATTTTCATCATCTTCCTTGTGTGTTCTTGGTAGTGAGAAAAATACTTTTGTGAGATATAATAATTTCTTGTATAAATTTGTTGAGAGTCCTTGTAAGAAGATCATCAAACCTTCATCGGGAATTTGATTTCGGCATTTACAAGGGAAGTTTTTACCATGTTTTGTTCTTCAATTTCCATTATTGTTGTTGAATTAATCATGTGTGGCTAAACAATTCATATGGGTTTTTAGATATAGCCACACACATGTTTTTGATTGTTAGTTCCTTTTGATTTTCCGGATAAAGTTTGGGATTGTTCCTCTTGTTCGTTCTTCGTTTAAGAACTTTTGAATTAGATCATCAAACCTTTTTCATTGTTGTTATTATTATTCGAATCGAGGGTTTTTATCGGTGTTCGCCATCAAACGACCCGAAAGAAACGATTGTGAATGTTCTCGAGCTTTTTCGCGCGATCTTTTAACGATTTACCTCATCAAAAGTAGTCGGTTAATTGATTGTTAGCTAGGGTTTCGTCCCCATCAAAAGAGTATCCCTTAATTTTCGTTGAGAACAATCGTGATTTTTAGAATTTCCGCCATCAAACGGATTTCTTTTAATCGTGAGCAATCGATAATTCCTAACCTTATTTATTTGAGTATCGGAACTAATAATTAATTACATGTGTGTCGGTGACTCTAAATTCCCATATTAATCTCATTAATATTATCTCTCATTTATCCGACTATCAAATTGGTGTTGTTATCACTTAGTTCAATTTAAATTTTGTGCATTAGTAATTGTAATCATAATCAACCAATGATGTATTTTAATTTAATTTACTTTTGTTCATTCGACTATTTGCCGAACATTATCGAATTTTAAACCGTTTCCAATTCCTCGAGAGATCGACCTCGGAGTTACTTGCCGCTTACTACAAGAGCGATTCGTACACTTGCGAGTATTTAATTTGAATCCATCAGCTATCATCGGGGAGGAATTCCTCATCGGGTTCAGAGGCAAAACCTGTAGGGATATGAGGGATTACCTCTTCAGGGGCATGAGCCTTTGTCGGCTCAGTCGGGGCTGTAACACCCCCAAGACGTTCAGGGCATATTACAGCGCCGTGGACCCCACCCTTTGGAATCCACCAGGCTAACACACAAACTCAACATTACGATGGTGATAAACATCATCAACACACGAACGACTTCTCAATCCAAGACATGCAAAGGAAGTAGACCGAAACCAACAGTGCAATTCAACGTCAAAACCAACCCTAAATCGGGTACACAACAATTATAATGTTCAAAAGAAAGAAGTACCTGAGTACTGACACAAACGACATGATTAATAAAATTTAAAAGACATGACATCAACGAATGACCATTGAACAGAATCACCCTTGCCCATCATCCTCGTACTGTCCGCATGCTCGTTCGCCTCCAACACCTGTACCTGAAATACAAACGTATTTCCCCCATTTAAGGGGTTAGCGACAACAGCTAGTGCAAGTACAATCCATTTGAACTGCCATTCTAATCAGATGAAATATGCGCCAAAATCATTTTAGAAAACAATTTTATATTTAGGAATATTACGGTGCACAAGCATAAAACACAGTTCTCCAACAAAACATTTCAAAGGTTAACCGTTGATACGAGACTCACGGCCACCGTACCCCGTAGAGGCCCCGTCAGACCATCCCTGTGTGGTTAACCCCAGTTCGTGATATGCATACACATGGCACTATGTATCCCCAGAGGCCCCGTCAGACCATCCCTGGGTGAACATACGTGTTGGGAAAACAAAACCCTGTATCGAATTTGTTGGATAAACCGTGTATCGATACTGCCCTGTATTGATCGTAGTATCAGTATGTTTTGACAATATACCAATCCTGCATACAGTAAGGAAACTGTATCGAAAAGCTGATCTATAGTGTCAACCTGTATCAAAGACCTCTCATAGATCCAGCATATCTTTCAGTACAGCAAAGAAGTCTCAAGAAGACGGAGTATGGAAGCCGTCTCGAATTATCAAATCAGTGATCTTCCATACAGCTCTCAATAGGACAAAGAAAGAATCTTCAGTTCCCACTAGAAGTCAAAGTCCCGTTGATAAAGAAGTATTTAAATACTAAAGAATAAAGTATTTAAATACTGTAAGTCAGAAGATCTTCAAATCCCGCAAAATTCAGATCGTGTTTTTCATCCCGTTGGAACGAAATCTTGCTCAACGGATTTATCTCAACGGATATATTTCAGAGACTATATATATCTCCAGAGTTTGAAGATTGAAGACCACTGAACGATAAATCTTCTGAATGACTTACTACTAAACGATCAAGCTTACAAAGAAATATTCAGAGCAAAACATATCTCAAGCTTACTGCTATTCAGATCAAAGAGATATACAGTGCTCAACAACTTGAACAACACATCATCAGCTAGAAGCTCAAAAAGTCAAAGCTGTTGTTCATACCATGTTCTATCCTTGAACAAACCTAGGAAGACGAAGCTTCAGAACTGTGTGTGAAGAAGCCAGTCAAAGCATTAGCTCAAACCAATCTGTGTGAACGGTTGAAGCTAAGATCATTATATCAATCTGTGTGAACGATATATTGATTAGTTTATAATTACGTAGTTGTGTACGCAGTAATGATAATAAACCTTTTACTCCTGTGTGGAGGACCAGTGGACGTAGAGGGGTTTACCTCGAACCACTTTAAATATTGTGTTATTTACCTTCAGCTTTTACTGTTTTATTTAACTGTGATTATTTAAGTATACACTGCACATCAAGTTGTTGTATCCACAGCAACTTACTTTATTTAAGACTTCCGCTACGCACTCAGATTTTAAATCAGTATAGCTTGTTGTTTAAAACGCTTTCCAAGCGGTATCCAGTATACTTAGTGGCCAACAAGTGGTATCGGAGCGGTTGATTCTAAAAAGAATCAGTCGTATTTTTAACCGAATCAGATCCAAAATCACTTAATTTTCAAAACAGTCTTTTTCATTCCTTTATTCTCACATGGATACATGAATGATCAACAAAGTGCCTATGTTCTCTATTAACGAATTTGATGATTGGAGAATCAGGATGGAGGCTCATCTTGCAGCAATGCACGAAGAGATGATTTTTGTTATACAGGATGGCCCCATCAATATAATGAAGGTAAACCCGGACGCAAGGATTGAAGTCCAAGCTCATGCTGAGATGCTCGAGAAGGAGCGCGAGCAATGGACTACAGATGAAAGAAAGTGCGCCAACCTCGACAATGTGGCTAAGAATGCGTTGTTTGTCACTCTTGACAAAGGCACATTCACAAAGGTAAAGAGTTGTAAAACAGCCAAGGAAATCTGGGATAAACTCAAGTTGATTTGTGAGGGAACTGAGCTCTCAAAAGAAAACAAAATTTCAAAACTGACTCAGCAATTTGAATCTTTCAAAATGAAACCAACTACTTGAGGAACTTGACCTCAGATTCACTGGTATTGTTGGTGAACTTGAAGCTTTGGGCAAAATTTATACCCAAAAGGAGAAGAATTTAAAAATTTTCAGATCTTTCCCTGCCCGATGGGACATTAAGACCACAGCTATGCGTGTGTCTTGTAATCTTAATGAAATATCTACTTTTGATCTCTTCTCTGACCTCAAAGCTTTTGAGTATGATATTGACAGAAGAGAGAAAGCTGAAGAATCTCCTTCAAAGGTCATAGCACTAGCCGCTGTATCGAATCGTCGACACATCATGCCCAGCTCGTCAAAGCCTAGTCACAAGAATGCTGACAGTGACGACGACATCCTGTCTCAAGATGAAATGGCGCTTCTCATGCAGAAGTTCAAGAAGTTCATCAAACAGTCTGGAAAGACTCCCTACAGGCCCAAACCTGTCCACAAGGTAAATACCGAAACTTCATCCGATAATTCTAACCTGTGCTATAATTGCAGGAAACCAGGACATTATTCAAATAAATGTCCTCATCCCAAAGTTCAAAGGTTGCCGGAAGCCGAGCAACAAGAGAGGGATGAACGAAGACGTGCTTGGAAAAACAAGCTCAAGGCCTTGATTGGAGAATCAGAAGCCTCCCCTGAACCATCAAAATCCGAAGAATTTCTTCAGGTGGTCACTGAAAGTGATTCATCTGACGATGAGTTCGATGATAAAGCATATATGTGCTTTATGGCCAAGGACATTCCGGAAGGTGAAGATAGCGACGATGAGGTAAGCTCAACCTCAATCATTCCCGCCAATGCATCTCATACTTTTGAAAACATGATGAATGAGTTTAAAAACATTCAAAAGGCCCATGAGACATTAAAAAATGAGAATATACAGCTCTAACTGTCCAACCTAGAGCTGAAAGATGAAAATGACTTGCTGAAAATAAATTATGAAAACATGTCTATTGATTGTGAAAACAGCAAAGTCGATTTTGAAAAACTCATGGAGAGCAATCATCAACTTGCTCATGAACTAAGTGAGGTTAAAACTCAAAATGAGAGCAAGACAAATGATTTCGTTTTACTTCAAGCCAAAGTTAAAACTCTCGAAAAACGAGAAGATGAACTTGAGACCATTCTGAAATCGTTCGAGAAATCGTCCAAAAGAATGAAAGAAATTCTGAGCACTGGGCAACATGCTCATGATAAAAGTGGCTTAGGATACAGCTCATGTTCAAACAAAGGGAAAACTAGTACAGTGTTTGTCAAGAGTGTGGAACCCATTCCTGTGTCGAAAGATACCCCTAGTCCTATGAAGGAACCTGCTGCACCGCAAAAAACGAAGGTTGCCATTCTGCCACCTCAATCATACTCCAGAAAGCGGAATCACCAGCCATTCAGACCTGAAAGCCGCACTCAACATCATGCTCCCCGAGCATATCAACAGCGCCAACAGCCGTTCAGAAGGAAGGCTGTATCCAAATACCAAAGGCCCGCACGGCAGTACTATCAGTACAGCACGCCGCGGTATTGGATACAGGATCCCGGTTATTCCTCGAGATAGCATATGCCCGCTCAGTATCAACAACAGCGATGGGAATCCAACTGGAGACCCAGAAGGCAAGCTGTTAGGCCAAAGAAAATGGCTCCACCTCCAAGACGGCACTCGTACTGGACTAATAATAATAACCCTGAATTTTACATGCATAGTACTTATCATAGCGACTACGTATATGCCCCACGTAGAATATGACCTACAGTAAACCAATTGCTGTCAGGAAAATTGGGTACCTGAAGGCACTAACATTCATGGACCCAATAATCAAAGGGGACCTAAATCTACTTAATCTCTTTGCATACAAGACATCCTAGAGGAGGACATCTGGTACTTCGATAGCATATGCTCTCGGCACATGACCGGAGATAGAAGCAAGCTATCAGATTTCGTAGAAGGTCGCGGTCCAAAAGTGCGCTTCGGTGATAAATCTAAAGGAAGAACAAGAGGTAAATGAAACCTTCTTGTCGTAAAATTCAAAGTCACCAATGTTGCATATGTTTAAGGCTTACAGTTCAATCTACTTAGTATTAGCCAGTTCTGTGACAAACAGTTCTCGGTGAAATTCTATATAGATCGCTGCAGAGTCAAGAACATCCAGACCAAAGAAGTTGTGCTTACAGGAAGTAGACCAGGTAACATGTATATTGCTGACTGGAAGCCTATGAGCTCCTCAATCCCATGCTTTGTTGCCAAAGGCACTGCAGATCTAAGCTGGCTATGGCACAAGAGGATGTCTCACGTCAACTTCAAGATGATCAACAAGCTCTCAAGACATGGAATGGTAAGAGGATTGCCAAATGTGACGTTCAAAAAGGACAGCGTCTGCGGACCATGTCATAAAGGCAAGCAAATCAAGTCCACCCTGAAGAGCAAATCCTACCTTCAACCCAAAGAGTATTGGAGATGCTACACATGGATCTCTACGGTCCTGTAGACCCAGTAAGTTTGGGAGGTAAGAAATACTGCCTTGTTGTTGTTGATGATTATTCCAGGTATGCCTGGACGATCTTCCTAAGCAAGAAGAAGGAAACAACATCAAAGCTGTCCGAGCTCCTGAGAAAGCTTCAGAATGAAAAGTCATTGAGTATCGTGTCCATTCGTTCCGACATAGGTACAGAATTTACTAACCGCTTTATAGAGCAGTATTGTTCGGAGAATGGAATACAGCACGAATACTCAACTGCCTGTACACCTCAACAAAATGGTGTTGCCGAGCGAAAGAACAGGACGATGAAAGAAGCTACAAGGACAATGATTTCCGCAAGCAAGTTGCGGCAGCGTTTCTGGGGTGAAGCAACCAATACAACTTGCTACACTCAAAACCTCTGTATCGTCAACAAGCACCACAACAAAACAGCATACGGGGTATGGAACAACAAAACTCCATTAGTTTCGTATTTCCACATTTTTGGTTGCAGGTGTTATGTGTTGAATAATGGGAATGATCAACTTAGAACCTTTGATGAGAAATCAGATGAAGGAATATTTATTGGATACTCCTCCGTCAGCAAAGTTTACAGGATCTTTAATAAAAGGAAGCTGACGATCGAGGAATCAGTTCATGTAGTGTTCGACGAACCTCACCATGACCCTACAGGAGTAGAAGATGTTGCTCAGAACATCCAACAACTCTCCATCTTAGATCCACCAACTCCCATAGAACCTGTTGTTGACCTAGAAATCAACCCCGCAGCTGTAAGAATCGACGTAGATGAAGCCGACGCTGTACAAGCTAAAGCTGTATCTACAGAAACTCTCGATACAGTATGGGACCCTGAGTTAGAACCCGACCGAAGATGGTTGATAGATCACCTGCAAGAGCTGGTCATTGGAAACATAGATGCTGGAGTTTCTACTCGAAGGAGAATACAGAGTACACAAGGAAATGTACTTTGTGCACAAGAAGAACTAGATACTGAGAAATCACCATTTCCTGAATGGAAATCTCAATCCGAGCTTAGAAGACTCAACATGTGCACTATTGCTGTATTCTTAGCCCAGTCCGAACCTGTTTCTACCATAGACGCTCTTAATAACTCTCATTGGATAACATCTATGGAAGAAGAGCTTAACGGTTTCGAAAGAAACAACGTATGGTATCTTGTACCCAGACCTACGCATCAATCGGTTATAGGAACCAAATGGGTTTTCAGAAACAAAAAGGATCGAAATAGACTTATTATTAGGAATAAATCCAAACTAGTCGCACAAGGCTATAGACAGGAAAAAAGCATAGACTATGATGAAACATTTGCCCCCTAGAGCCTGGTATGAAACCCTGTCCCAGTATCTAACCAATAATGGATTTGAGAAAGGTGATGTGGACAAGACCTTGTTCAAAATACAGGAAGGTGATAACCTTCTAATGGTACAAATTTATGTAGATGAACTAATTTTTGGTTCAACTAACCTTGCTTTGTGTCAAAGGTTCTCTCATCTCATGCAAAGTAAATTTGAAATGAGTATGATGGGAGAACTTAGCTATTTCCTAGGTTTGCAGGTAAAGCAGTTGCCTACAGGTATTTTCATCAACCAGGAAAAATACAGCAAGGAGCTTCTCAACAAATTTGGAATGAACACTTCCAAATCATCGCCAACTCCCATGAGCACTTCCGTGCAAATAAGTGCTGATGAAGCCGGAAAGTCAGTTGACCAATCACTCTACAGGAAGTTTATTGGCTCGATCCTGTACCTAACGGCTAGTAGGCCCGATATCCAGTTTGCTGTTGGAGTGTGTGCGAGATATCAAGTAGCACCCAAGGAATCACACTTCAATACAGCTAAACGAATCTTGAAGTATATTAAAGGAACAGTCGATGTAGGACTGTGGTATCCTAAAGAAGGCGGATTCGATTTAGTTGGATACAGCAACTCGTATCTCGGAGGCTGCAAGCTAGATAGGAAGAGTACAAGTGGAACTTGTTACTTTCTTGGACCTAGACTCGTTTCTTGGTTCAGTAAGAAGCAATTGGCAAACTCACTTTCCGCAGCTGAATCAGAATACTATGTTAGTGAAAGCTGTTGTATGCAGATCATTTGGATGCAGCAACAGTTATCAGATTATGGGATTGAAGCCAGAGAGACGCCAATCATGTGTGATAGCACGAGTGCAATCGCAATCACACACAATCCTGTCCTGCACTCGCGCACTAAGCACATCAACATGAAGCATCATTTCATAAGGAATCATGTCGAGAACAAGGATGTTCGGCTCGAAAAGGTTCATATAGATATTCAACTGGCCGACATCTTCACCAAGCCTCTCGACACAGCAAGATTCAACATGCTTCGACAAGAATTGGGATTGCTACAGCCTGACTCCTGTAAGTATTTTACTGCTTTTACTCAATAATTGAGGGGGAACGCTGTAAGACCCAAGAATACAGTATCCACGATTAATTATCTGTACACTCAGAACCATCAATACAGCACTGTAGTGAACAAAGTGATATAAATCATTCTACAGCTGACGTGTGCAATAATTAAGGGGGAATACAGAATGACCCATGAATACAACATTAATCCAAAAGTTGCTGAATGGAATTAGAACCTATATGTACCTTTTAAGGGGGAACGGTGTATCATCGCAAGGACAGCACATACTATAGGATTTCGATTCAGTATATTATATTATAATATTTCATTTTAAAATAATTTTTGTCCACGTGCCCTGTTTTCATGTCAACGTCATTTACATTAAATGCTTTACACGGCATCTGGACAATTGAATCTCAAAAGCCGCGACGTTTTTAAATTGTTTAATGTTTTAAACCGCCGTTCAGGCATTAAGGGTATCAACAAATGTCAGAAGTGGGACCCACTCATATTTTAACATTTTAATGGATAAGTGTACCAGTTACACTCAGTCCATCTTGACTGTTCATTTTAAAAACCGGTTCCCATCCCTTAAATCTGACCATTCGTTCTCTGAAAAACCCTTCTTCACCGCCCACTATAAAAGGACTGTAATTGCCATTTGAGACTCTTTACGCCTTATGGATATTCTTAGAGCACTCAAGCAAAAATAGCCCACAAGTTTTCTTTGCGTTTTACTGCGATTTTATCTTAATCTCTTTCATATTTTCTTGAGAATCATCAATGGCTGCTCAAACCTCTGCCACCGTCCTCAAGAAAACCTCGAACATCATCGACGGACGGATCTTCTCCAGATCTGTCATCATCGAGCGTATTCTCTCTGAAACAAATCACGTCGAACCCATGGAGTTCATCATCACCAGGATACGTCAGCAAGGCCTCTACCGCCTTGGAAGCCACACCACTGAGAAATATGACGTCCATCTGGTTGAGGACTTCTACCTCAACGCTGCCGTTCGCTTTCTGCCGCTGGCTCAGGGAGGCCACGTCGCTGACATAACCACTGTTATTCGTGGAGTCGAGATCCACATCGATAGAGATCTTCTCCAGAAAATCTTCGGGCTGCCCGCTGATGGCCTGACCATGGAAGACCTTGAGACTTTTGGGTCTCAAGAACTGTTGACCACATACTATGGCCTGTTCACAGGTTCATCTTCAGTTGAAGCTGTGCACACCACCTGTCACAAAAAGAATTTTTGTTTGCCATATGTGTACTTGCACGACTTCTGTTGCTGGATAATCGAGAATCGCACTGGTGCATTTGAAATGTGCACAAACCTTAGGTTTAGAATGATGGTTGCGATTTTTACCTGTGAAAAGGTCAACTGGTACCAGATTATTTTGAAGCGCTTGCAGGAAGAAGTGTCCAAGCCTGCCACTCAAAAGAAATCATTTGGTCTGTTTCTGAACTACATTTTGATGAAATGCGGATTACCACAATCCACAGATGCTAAGAAAATCAGTTCCCGGATCTACTTATGAGGCGTCAAGCCTTCGGCTTTTAACCAGAGCACCCTGATCAGCAATCATCCAAAAGTCCGCAGTATGCCCGTCTCTCAAGATCCAAGGGATGTTTCTTCGAAATCCCAGAGTGTGGAATCTTCCAAGAAACGCAATAGATCTCACAGCAAGACACCTACTGCTGCTGAGAAGCGGAAAAACAAGCGGAGGAGGCTCTCAAAAGCGAAATCTTCCTAACCCTCCAAGGATGCTTCTAACATGGCGCAACCCACCGTTGAATTACCCCAGGGCCCAACCCCTGTAGAAGAAATGCCCGTTACTATCTCGACAGTAAATCCCGAGCCTTTGGCGGCAACGACGGATGAAAGGACATATGCCAACTTAGAAGACTCTAGCGAGTCGGCTGCCCCTTTGGAGCCAAAAGCTAACTCTCCTATGCGGGATTCCACACCCGTACAGAATCTGTAACACCCCAAAAGGCGGCTATTACAGTGCCGTAGACCCCACAGTGGGACCCACCAGGCGATATCCAAAAACAGATCAAATAAGTATTACTTGTGATACCAAACCACAATAAATTGTCATTACTCCGATTAGGAGTTGATTAAAAATATGGCCAATGGCCTTATGATACACAGGATCCGAAAAACAAGTATAAACCATATGGGGATGGAAAATACTTCAAATACCAATACAACCAGATAATTATTTAAATGAAGCGGAAATAAAATAACATAACATGGTTTGACATAACCGGATAACAAAAGATTTGGGGCCCCCGAACTAGTATCCTGCGAACCCTTCGCCGTCAACATGCTCTTCCCATGCCTTGCCTTTGCCTCGACCTAAAATACAATAAAAGTATTTTGCCCAAAACACAGGGTCATATATACATGATAATTAATTCTTCCGACATTATACAATTCACATATATAGATCTCAAGGAGAACATCCTGGCTATTAATCATACCCCTCGGGCGTATGAAACAATCAGTCACAAACCGTCGAACACATCCAATGATACATGGACTATGAACGATTAACAATATGGCTCAAGATGGACATCACAGTGCGCCCAATCCAGAAATGTGTCCGTGCACATGTCCACCCCGTATACGGAATCCAGAATATACATGGGATAATGTGCCTAATTAGCCTCACGAAACTACGTCTCGTGTGCACAGTCCAATACGGAAATAATATTCACGCATGACTATATATGTGCCTGGCTAAAAATCCTACACAATAACCAATCGAAACGCAGATATGATTCCGGATATGTCACGTTACAACATGACAACGAATTCAATAAATCACATATCCGATTAAGGGTCAAGAAAAACTCACCGAATTGAAAATAAAGACCAATGAGATCAACGATTCGAAGCGACGTACTTGGGAATGCAACCCCATGACGAAAACGGAATAACGTCAAGAACAATGTCAAATCACGACAAACATTTCATAAACATTTCATACACATGAAACGTATAACCATCACAAGAATCTAATCATCATTATAACCAAGCAAGATAAATTGCCTCAATTCCGTAGACGAATAATCCTTCTTTGAATGATCAAACGAACGGTATCCCCGTCTAACAATACTCACGAGAACAAGCAACCTTTAATGAAATGTAATTCATTCAATAACACATTCGTACGATAACGGTATCATTTCATAGAAACAATATTCGTAAATTTACTTGAATAGATCAATTATCCCATTGATCATTTTGATGTTCCAATTACGAATCATCATATAACATGTTTATCATGTTCATTCACATATTCTAGCATTAATGTCAAGCATTTGAAAATATTACCAATGTAACATTGTGAAAACATCTTTTCAAATCATCGGCACTTCGAATTATGATATAAGTTTGTGTTTAATTACATTCTTCATTACCTTACCGATGATTACATTAAACCGGTCCAGAAATGAAATCGAAAATTTAAGTTTATCAACGAAATCGATTAACTTGAACACATGAGGATTACGACTGTATTCTATCGAAATCCATTGTTTTACTTTGAAGAAGTTATCAAAAATCTAGTTATATCGTTTGGATGTCCGGAATTCTAAAGATAACATCACTCAATCTTGTAATAATTATTTTCTGGGGATTAACATAATCCTTTAAACAATTCATTACATCGATTTATTGATCCATCACAAAGGCATCGATTTTAGAGGGTTAAAAAATATGGTTTCATGTTACCTTTCAAAGATCAATTGAATGTTCAAGACAAGAGTAGTATTTTACACCCCTAATCATCAAGGATTCTATTACTTACATGTTTGGTGTCAAGATTAAAATCAACTTCCTATTATCATGTTATTAATAAGGTTTTATCTATCTTTATCAGCACAACCATATTATGAAGTTATCATACATCAACAAGTAATACTAACACTCCTAATGTTGTTCTTCACTTAGTTTGAGCATGATTCAAATAATTTATCATGTTTATACTAGATTAAACTAACATTATGTGAAGTGTTTATATACTAACATTATCATAAGCATAGATTTAATATGAGTTAAAGAAAAACCAACCTCAAAATGAAGAACAACACCAACACTTCCAAGAACACACTTCAATCTCCTAATCTCCAATTCACAAACCAAGTGCTGAAGCTCCAATACAAGATAGAAGGGATAGAAATCGATTTGGCAGGGTGGGGAATCGTTTTCTCAGAGGAAGAGTTGAATGGGTCGAGTAGAAAAATGAAAGGCAAGTCATATTTTTATAACCTGAACCCAGCATTACGTACGTTAAATAGAGGGGTTAACGTACGTTAAAACCCTTACATATGTAATCTCATGAACATTACGTACGTAGTCGATTTATCAGATTTTTCTGTCTTGAAATACACAAGTCGTTACGTACGTAAATATATAACAATTACGTTCGTAATAGCCATTGACTTGGCTATCGTGATCGACTCCCGAACACCTACCCACGTTCGGTCCCACCCACCGAAAGGCGGGCTGTTGATGGATACTCCGCATTACGTACGTTAACATATGAATGTTACGTACGTAAGGCAACGTACATAGCGTACGTAAAGAAGATAACGTAACGTACGTTAAGTTCAGTATCAAGCAAAAAATGGAATTCTCCCAATATCACCCAACAATCAATATAGTATGAATGACCATGAATCCAACTTAACATAATTCATCAATATACTTGCTACAACAAATACAGATATGGTGCGACAATACTAATTTAAACGAAAAGTACAGTGGTAAAGGTGTGGATATTACATACTCCCCCCCCCTTAAAAGGAGTTTCGTCCTCGAAACTAAGGGGTAAACAACTCGGGGTATCTTTCTCGCATGCTATCCTCAGTCTCCCACGTAGCTTCCTCGACTCCGTGTCGTGACCACTGAACCTTCAGTAGGGGAATCGCCTTATTCCGCAATTGCTTGATCCTCCTCTCGAGTATCTGCACAGGATGCTCCTCGTACGAATGATCCTCCGCTAATTCAATCTCTTCGAACTGAAGTACATGGCTCAGATCCGCAACATATTTCCTCAACTGGGAGACATGAAACACATTGTGAATCCTACTCAGAGCCGGTGGCAAAGCTAGTCGATAGGCCAGATCACCTACACGCTCCAAAACCTCAAACGGCCCAATGTACCTCAGGCTCAGCTGGCCCCTCTTCCCGAAACGAAAAACACCTTGGGTAGGAGACACCTTCATTAACACATGGTCACCAACCTCGAATTCAAACGGTCATCGACGGTGGTCAGCATAGGACTTCTGTCGACTTTGAGCCATTAACAACCGACTCCTAATCAAAGTGATCTTCTCACGAGCTGCTAATAACATATCGGGTTCCGTACCCAGAGATTATGACATTTCGTCCCAACACAAAGGGGACCTACAGCGTCGGCCATATAATGCCTCATATGGAGCCATCTGAATCAAAGCATGCCAACTATTATTATAAGTGAATTCCACCAAAGGTTGTTGGGCTTCCCAATCGTCTTTCCAATCAAGAGCACATGCCCTCAGCATGTCTTCTAGAGTTTGGATGGTTCTTTCGGATTGGCCATCGGTCTGCGGATGAAAAGCCGTACTGAAATTTAACTGCGTACCCATTGCACGATGAACTGCCTTCCAGAAATGCGACACGAATCGCCCGTCACGATCCGATACAATACTCTTGGGGGTACCATGTAACCTCACAATTTCCTTAATGAATAGCTGGGCCAATCTCTCGGGACCCCACCTGTCCTTATTCTCCAAGAAGTGGGCTGATTTGGTGAGATGGTCCACAATCACCCAAATCATATTCATTCCTCGACGACTCGTCGGCAAGCTAGTGATAAAATCCATCGATATATCCTCCCATTTCCACTCGGGAATCGGGAGCAGTTTCAGCATTCCTGCGGGTTGCTGGTGCTCAATCTTAACCTGCTGACAGGTTAAACATCTCGAAACGAATTCGGCAACCTCCTATTTTATATTTCCCCACCAATAATTTTGCTTCAAATCCTTATACATCTTGCTAGATCCCGGGTGAATAGAGTACGGGGTAGCGTGGGCTTCTCTCATGATAGAGTTCCTCAACTCTTCGTCTGTGGGTACACAAACTCGATTTCTAAAGCGTATCAATGCATCCTCGTGGATCATGAATCCAGGGGCTTTCCCTTGAGTCACCTCATTGCGAACTCGAGATAAGAATGGGTCCGAAATTTGCTTCGATTTGATAATATCATTAAGAGACGAAGAAATCTCAAGCGTGCAAAGTTGTCCCTGAACATGCTGTAACCAAACTTCAATTTCTGGCCTTATAAGATCTAACTGCAACTCCCTCTGTGCTGTCAAGCGGCTCAGCATCTTCTTCTATACTGTCTTATGACTCAAAGCGTCGGCAACTACATTTACTTTGCCCGGATGATAAAGGATCTCGATATCATATTCCTTGATTAATTCTAGCCACCTTCTCTGCCTCATGTTCAACTCCTTCTGAGTAAAAATGTACTTTAGGCTTTTGTGGTCTGTAAAGATCTGACAGGTAACTCCATACAGATAGTGATGCCAGATTTTCAAAGCAAACACCACGGCTGCTAACTCCAAGTCATGGGTCGGATAATTAACTTCATAGGGTCGTAATTGTCTCGATGCATAGGCAATCACTTTCCCTTACTGCATTAGTACACATCCAAGGCCCTATCTCGATGCGTCACTATACACCACAAATCCTTCCGTTCCTTTCGGTAGGACCAAAACAGGTGCCGAAATCAATCGACTCTTGAGTTCATCAAAACTTTGCTGACATGCTTCTGACCACAAATATTTCTTATCCTTCCGCAGTAAGTTAGTCATCGGTTGCGCAATTTTAGAAAATCCTTCTACGAACCGCCGGTAGTAACCTGCTAGGCCGAGGAAACTACGGACTTCCTTCACGTTCTTCGGTGGTAGACAATCTCGAATGGCTTCCGTCTTTTGCGGGTCCACTCTCACCCCTTCGGATGATATCACATGCCCAAGAAAGATAACCTCAGACATACAGAATTCACATTTAGAGAATTTCCCGTAAAGCTATTCCCGCCTCAATGTATCGAGAACTTGGTGGAGATGACGCTCGTGTTCTTCGTGGTCACGAGAGTAAACCAGAATGTCGTCAATAAAAACGACCACAAAGCGATCCAGACAGTTAATAAAAGCTCGATTCATCAATTCCATGAATACCGATGGTGCATTAGTCAATCCAAATGGCATCACCACGAACTCATAATGTCCATAGCGAGTACGAAAGGCTGTCTTTGAAATGTCAGACTCTCGAATCCTCAACTGATGATATCCAGATCTCAAGTCGATCTTAGAAAACATGGCAGCTTCCTGAAGTTGATCCAATAAATCATCAATACGAGGCAACGGGTATTTGTTCTTGATGGTTACTCTGTTCAGCTCACGGTAATCAATACATAAACGCAGAGATCCATCTTTCTTCCGTACAAATAACACTGGTGCTCCCCAAGGGGACGCACTAGGTCGAATGTAGCCCTTTTCAGTCAACTCCTCAAGCTGGTTCTTCAATTCCTGCATCTCAGTCGGTGCCATACGGTACGGTGCTTTTGAAAGCGGAGATGTACCTGGCTCTAACTCAATGATAAACTCCACGTCACGATGAGGTGGTAAGCCTGGCAACTCCTCTGGAAATACGTCTGGGTAGTCTCGGACTACCGGAATGTCGGTCAATTCAACTGGTCGATCTGCTGTTTTGGTCATATAGCACCAATAACCAATACACCCTTGATTAAGCAGTTTCACTGCTTTCATAGCGCTGATGACTCTCCCGGAACGACTGGGATTATCATCTCGAAAAATACACTCAAAGCCATCATCAGAAGTGACAGTTACCATTCATTTGCGGACACTAAGTATGGCATCATGACGATCCATCCAATCGATACCCAAGATTATATCATCCTTAGGTAAATCGACTACAATCAGATTTGACAATCACTCACGGTCGTTCATGCGAATCGGACAGTTCTGGACTTCACGATTTCCAATAATTCTTCTACCATCGGGTAGACCAATCACATAAGGCTCACAATTGATAACATGGTCTAGAGGCAAACAACTTAAACAAGAAGAATATATAAAGGAGTGTGAAGCACCGGTATCAAAAAGAACACACACAGGCTGGGAGTGGATCTCGAGTATACCTGAAATCATGCTGGCCTCGGGATCGTCAACTTTCTTCATCTCGTAAATCCTGGGTTTCGCAGCTCCAACACCAGGTGTACCACTTTGATTCCCACGGGCCATTCCCTTATTCGCCCTGGTGGTCTGATAGGAAGCGGACGGAGGCGCCCGATTCTGGACAGAGGACTGAACTGGAGTATGAGACGCTACTGGTTCATGTACAGGCCCACTCCTGCAAAAGCGAGCACAGTGACCATTCTTGCCACAAGTATGGCATGTGATGGCAGGCTTTGGGCATTTGAAGTTTACATGCCCCTGGTCGCCATAGTTATGACACACCACGGATAAGGGAATCGCTCGAGAGTGTGATCCGGCTGGCTTCGACGCCATGGTTGGTCGCTCAGAAGGGTTTGGCAATGACTGGGGCTTCCTGAATGTTCCCCGATTACTCTCAATCTGGTTCTGGTTTCTGGATCTTTTGTTGGACTGTGGTTGCTTCTTGGAAATCTCCTTCGCAGTGAGTTTATACTCCAGAGCTTTCTCGATGAACTCTGGTAAGGTAGTACAGTGGTGATTCAACAGCTTCATTCTCATTCGGGGTTTAAGCCTCTTGAGAAAGTATTTGATCTTATCTGCCTCTGTTCGGATAATTGTTGTGGCAAAAGGAAGGAGTGCTTGGAATTTCTCGGCAACAGATAACATATCGTTGTCTTTAGACGGGTCCGGGTTTAACAGTTCTGACAGTTTGGCCTCACGGAGTGGCCCTGGATAGTAACGGTCTAGCATGAGGTTTTTAAATTCCTCCCAAGTATAAACACCATCAGCTCGCCTCACTGAAAGCCACCAGGTATGAGCGGCTTTGCTAAGATAGTACGCGGCTACCGAGACGCGGTTCTCTTCTAGGCAGTCCACCATCTCGAAAACTTTCTCAAAATGCTCGATCCAATGCACAATGTCAGCAGGCTCAGAGGAGCCTTCAAAGGTCGGAGGTCGCTGGCGAGAAATGTCGCTGATGATCCGACTCACGGGTCCGCCAAGCACAGGAGGAGGATATGGCCCCTGTTGCTGGCCAGTAGTGGCCCTCTGCATAGATTCCATTAGTTGACCCATCTGGGTCATCTACATCATCATGCCCTGCATCACAACGTAAGGATCGACATGCGCATCCTCACGCCCACTATGGTGCGATTGATCCCTAGAAGGTGAACCACTGTCTGCAGAACTATGATCCACATTCGCGCGTCTGTTGGCTCGAGGTATTGGGATTCGGCCCCTTCCGCGGCCTCGTCCCCCTCTGCCACGACCTCTCAGATTCCTTTTCATACTGAAAGAATCAATCATAATGATAACCATAAGTGCAGTTCAAGATACTATTTAAAATTCATGCTAAGTTAATAGCAACAAGGAATCACATATTCAAAGAAACGGTTCACAATTAATTATCGACACCACGAATGTCGCACCGAATATTACATCGATGTCAAGTCGAACAATTTCAATCATATAATCAATCCAGCGTTTATCTCGAATTATTAATCAGATAAATCCTGCCACAAATCCTCGAAATAACAAGATCAATCAAAGATATCCATTCCGATATCAATATCATGCCAGTAATTAAATCACGGCTCATAAGGTACATACCGTATTTGGCTCGTAGGGTCAGGCGCTTGCACAGGTCACACGTGACACGAAGGTCTCTTGATACTAGTTCATTTCACAATGACTCATAAAAAGAAAACGACTCTCCGATACCATCTTCTGTAACACCCCAAAAGGCGGCTATTACAGTGTCGTGGACCCCACACTGCGACCCACCAGGCGATATCCAAAAACAGATCAAATAAGTATTACTTGTGATACCGAACCACAATAAATTGTCATTACTCCGATTAGGAGTTGATTAAAAATATGGCCAACGGCCTTATGATACACAGGATCCGAAAAACAAGTATAAACCATATGGGGATGGAAAATACTTCAAATACCAATACAACCAGATAATTATTTAAATGAAGCGGAAATAAAATAACATAACATGGTTTGACATAACCGGATAACAAAAGATTTGGGCCCCCCGAACTAGTATCCTCCGAACCCTTCGCCGTCAACATGCTCTTCCCATGCCTTGCCTTTGCCTCGACCTAAAATACAATAAAAGTATTTCGCCCAAAACACAGGGTCAGATATACATGATAATTAATTCCTCCGACATTATACAATTCACATATATAGATCTCAAGGAGAACATCCTGGCTATTAATCATACCCCTCGGGCATATGAAACAATCAGTCACAAACCGTCGAACACATCCAATGATACATGGACTATGAACGATTAACAATATGGCTCAAGATGGACATCACAGTGCGCCCGATCCAGAAATGTGTCCGTGCACATTTCCACCCCGTATACGGAATCCAGAATATACGTGGGATAATGTGCCTAATTAGCCTCACGAAACTACGTCTCGTGTGCACAGTCCAATACGGAAATAATATTCACGCATGACTATATATGTGCCTGGCTAAAAATCCTACACAATAACCAATCGGAACGCAGATATGATTCCGGATATGTCACGATACAACATGACAACGAATTCAATAAATCACACATCCGATTAAGGGTCAAGAAAAACTCACCGAAGTGAAAATAAAGACCAACGAGATCAACGATTCGAAGCGACGTACTTGGGAATGCAACCCCATGACGAAAACGGAATAACGTCAAGAACAATGTCAAATCACGACAAACATTTCATACACATGAAACGTATAACCAACACAAGAATCTAATCATCATTATAACCAAGCAAGATAACTTGCCTCAATTCCGTAGATGAATAATCCTTCTTTGAATGATCAAACGAACGGTATCCCCATCTAACAATACTCACAAGAACAAGCAACCTTGAATGAAATGTAATTCATTCAATAACACATTCGTACGATAACGGTAACATTTCATAGAAACAATATTCATAAATTTACTTGAATAGATCAATTATCCCATCGATCATTTTGATGTTCCAATTACGAATCATCATATAACATGTTTATCATGTTCATTCACATATTCTAGCATTAATGTCAAGCATTTGAAAATATTACCAATGTAACATTGTGAAAACATCTTTTCAAATCATCGGCACTTCGAATTATGATATAAGTTTGTGTTTAATTACATTCTTCATTACCTTACCGATGATTACATTAAACCGGTCCAGAAATGAAATCGAAAATTTAAGTTTATCAACGAAATCGATTAACTTGAACACATGAGGATTACGACTGTATTCTATCGAAATCCATTGTTTTACTTTGAAGAAGTTATCAAAAATCTAGTTATATCGTTTGGATGTCCGGAATTCTAAACATAACATCACTCAATCTTGTAATAATTATTTTCTGGGGATTAACATAATCCTTTAAACAATTCATTACATCGATTTATTGATCCATCACAAAGGCATCGATTTTAGAGGGTTAAAAAATATGGTTTCATGTTACCTTTCAAAGATCAATTGAATGTTCAAGACAAGAGTAGTATTTTACACCCCTAGTCATCAAGGATTCCATTACTTACATGTTTGGTGTCAAGATTAAAATCAACTTCCTATTATCATGTTATTAATCAGGTTTTATCTATGTTTATCAGCACAACCATATTATGAAGTTATAATACATCAACAAGTAATACTAACACTCCTAATGTTGTTCTTCACTTAGTTTGAGCATGATTCAAATAATTTATCATGTTTATACTAGATTAAACTAACATTATGTGAAGTGTTTATATACTAACATCATCATAAGCATAGATTTAATATGAGTTAAAGAAAAACCAACCTCAAAATGAAGAACAACACCAACACTTCCAAGAACACACTTCAATCTCCTAATCTCCAAGTCACAAACCAAGTGCTGAAGCTCCAACACAAGATAGAAGGGATAGAAATCGATTTGGCAGGGTGGGGAATCGTTTTCTCAGAGGAAGAGTTGAATGGGTCGAGTAGAAAAATGAAAGGCAACAATATCAGTATCAAGCAAAAAAATGGAATTCTCCCAATATCACCCAACAATCAATATAGTATGAATGACCATGAATCCAACTTAACATAATTCATCAATATACTTGCTACAACAAATACAGATATGGTGCGACAATACTAATTTAAACGAAAAGTACAGTGGTAAAGGTGCGGATATTACAGGATCCACCTTCCTTCGGGGCACCATCCCCTGTAAGGAATCCCTCTTCCCTACAGGATCCCACAACTGTAGAGGAACCCCTCGCTACATCGGATTCACACGTTGTATGGAGTCCCTCCCCGGACCCGATTATGAATGCAACTCTTCTGTCTGTGCATATTGATCAGGCTTATGAAAGATTCCTTCAATGGAAAAGCTACCGGCTTGCTCCATACGACACCTTATACAACTGGAGTGACTGGAGCATGAAAAAAGATTTGTATTGGAAGTGACGGACTCGACAGATGTTGAGGCCCTGATCCAATTGGATAATATTTGTTGCAAATCGTTAATTGAAAGCCATCTCTTGCACAAATCCGATGCTAGATGAAAAGGAAAAGATAAGTCCGAGGACTCTCCTCAAGATCCAAAAGAAGACCACGACTCAGACGATGATAACGATGCCTTTCAGGCGGGTCTAATAATGAGCCATGAGGAGGCTCAAGGAAGAGAAGCATCTCAAACCAAGAATGACGAAGGGCCATCAAGCCGAAGTGAGCCCCCTTCGCCACAGCAAGAAAATATTCCTGACGATGAGGAATCAGTCCCTCATGTCGAGAAAGAAGAACATGTTTCGGAACAGGCACCCGAGCCTGCCGCAGAAGAAGAAGAAGAATCCCGCGCTGTCCAACAAGAGGAATCAGTCGGAACCATCCGGCCGTGCGAGAGCCTTTTCTCGCGAGTCGGGGCTTTCTGACGATCGCTCGCCCAGTAGCCCCATGAACTTCCATTTGCCCACGCGGTGGATGGCCGAGGGAGTCATAGCGGGCGCCGCGCATGCTCTCTGTCGCTCCTTTAGGATGACCATAGCCTCCTCGATCTTTTCCGCGGTTTGGAGCTGATCGAGTGAGAGGCTGGGGCCACCCCTCAGGTGCGGGATCGAGAGTCTCGCGTTGCGGCGGCTTCTCTCTGTCGTAGGCTGGGGCTCGGATTGAGCCGGGATATGGTGTCCGGTGGTTTGGAGTGCGGCTCTCTTCGATGTGGTGGCAGACGTCATGATTCTGAATGCTTTCTTTGAAGCGCAGTGAGTGTCACTTCAAGTATATGCCCCGAGAACAGTGAGTGTTCTTCGGCACGGTAGGAATAAAAATGAAGGTTAAGATGCCCTTCCTCTAGCGCCAATTGTTGCTACCCAAAATATTATCCGGAGATAGATATTGCTGGAATGGATGGATAGCAAACAAAGTGCGAGAGCACTTCCGTAGAGAAGGTAAATAACACAAGATTTGCCGGGGTTGTTAGTCCCGGGCTTGAATGCTCTCGCGAGATGTTATTAATACAAATATTCTGGGATACAAGTATTAATGTTAGAATAATATTACAATGAGTGTAACAATTCTAGTTATCTTAGCTAGTGAGCGTGTGGATTGTCGGAAGAACCAGATGTGATGCTCTGTGAGTTCTTGTAACAATGTTGATGAGCTGTGATGGCCGTGAGAAATCGATAGTCTCTCACGGTGTGTAGTAGCTGTATGTTTAAGCTCCTGGGCTTGTGAATCTCTTTGAATCTGTACTGTGGAGACTTCTTGCCTCTGCCGACCGTCTTCTGGTTGAGAGGTACTGAGAGAGAAATCCTGAGGTAGATTCGGGAGAGGAAGTCCAAAGCCTGGAAGTATGTATTTCCGTCAATGAAGTTGGAACCGATTGCAATGAATTGCGAACCTTTTTCCAGTTGCTGGAGGTACTCTATTTATAGGACTGGGTCCTACTGGGCGATCGTCGCTGCTGTATTATAATAAGCGGGCGATCGTCTTTTAGCACATGGACTGGTACCCTTAAAGTCCGCAGGAGTTGTTGGCAGCCAGCTGCGGTCCAATGAGAAGCCTGCACACGTCTGAGTCGCTGTGACGGGCGGTCCCACCTTGTACCTTTCAGTGGGTTTGTCGGTAGGTGATAAGCTGGTGACAGGCTGTGGTCAACGATCCATAAAACGCGGCGCCTGTCGCGGATCTGCACATGGGAGCTGCTTTGAGATTCAGTCTTCGTGGTCTTCGACGGACGAAGGTCTCTGTTCATGGCACTGGATGGTCGTCTTAGGTCGGGCATCAGAGACGGTCGCTGGATGCCAAAGGCGATCGCCTTGAGAGTCGATCGCTAGATACTCGAAGGTGGGATGTTATCTCCGCTTAGGCGCGTCCGCCATAGCATGATTGGTTGTGGACTCGGTCGCTCGGCCTTGTAGTCGATCGCCTGTCGAGGTGAATAAATCTCGGCACAACATAGAGGAAGAGGAAGAAGGATTCTTTCAACGTACAAGAGACATTCAAAGTGGGTAAAATTGTTTTCTTTCTTTTCTCTTATTCAAATTTAATACAAGTAAAATATATATAGTGCATGTAAGTATTATAACTTTAGTTATCCATACTTAATTAAAAATGACATTCATTACCATGCATGTAATGATCTTGGTATTTGTTGAATTTTAGTTTGTCATATTTTGATTATATGTGCAAATTAATTCATTAATGGAAATTTTGGTTGAATATGGCAAATATGACCTTTGGTGATTAAAATCCCAAAACTATATGAGTATATACTAGACTATGGTAAGAAGATAATTAGTCACTAGAAGATTTCATAATTCGAACCTAAATTCGAAGGATAACTAAAATAATCTAATTGAGATAGGTTTTGGGGTAAAATTGTTAAAAGTCATAACTATGGTCTTATATCCTGACAGTAAGTCTTAATATATCAAAAATAAGTTCTCTATAAATTTTCACCTAAATCGGAATTTATTAAAATAGAAAATCAGGGCAAAAATATAAATTTCAAGAATTCGGGGCCAAAACTATAATATACAGAAACTTACTGTTTCGAAAATGAAATTTCCAGAAAAGTTGATCTCTCCGGACTAGTAATAACATAAAGAGCTTACTCCGAAAATTTGAGGTCAATCCGACCAGAAACGGAAAAGATATGACAAGAATACTAAAATACTGAATAAGGCAAAATGAAGGGGTGAAATTATAACTTCTAAGAGAGTAAAAATTAAAACTGAACGTAATCTGAGAGTACAAGTTATAAGGTCAAAACGCAACTGGACTCATAATTTTTTGAGTTAAAATGAATCCAGACGAATTAATCAAAGTTATAAGACAAAACTAAATAAAAATAATAATAATAGTACTTTAATTTCGGAAGGGCAGAATTGTAATTTACGGAAGGAAAAACCTCCATGCAACTTCTGATCTCAAAACCTTATATTATAACGGACTTTTTGCCATAAAGTTCATAATTTTTAGACGTACAATCAAACCGTTCCGACTTAATCAAATTTATAATATTTTCATAAAAATAATGATAATACTTAAAACTCAGAAGGGCATAATTGTAATTTTTGAATAGTAAAACTTTCATGCAGTTTCTGACCTTCAATCCTCACATCATAACGGACTTTTCGCAATAGAGCACATAATTTTCGGACGTATAATTATTCTGTACCGAACTATTCAAGTTTATCATAAGAATATGCTAAGACACGCACAATAGCAATCTAATCATCAACCGATTGAACTAAATCCTCTAGTTTACCCAAGCCCATTTATTATAAAATAATCATATTGATATCTTATATTATGCATAGTCGTTGTTAATCACAACAATAATTGTTATTTAATAGAAATCGGGAGTAAGTGATGTGCGGAGCTAAGTGCTACGACCTTCGGGCGGGATCCACCGCTAAAGTCTGTATGAGTACCTCTAGAGTCCCTTTTCTATTTATATGCATGAGGGGCAGTTAGTCCAAGTTATAAATCGAGCAGCATGGCTGTGGTTCTAGGCAAAGCTACCGTCGTATCCTATTCCCTTGAAGCCGAAGGACGGAGTGATCCTAAGGTGACTGGGTCGTAGAATTCGGGTATAGTCGCGATTATGATATGATCCGGGCATTGACCCAAGCTAAGGATATATCAATCCCAGATAAAAGATAAGGCAGCACGTCACCAAGCGTGAGAGCGATTAAGCTCAAAGGCCAGTGTTATAGTGATGGTCCGACAAACGCCCAAGGCTACGGTTATCAAACCAAAGGTTATGGCGATAGTCAAAGGTCAAACACTAATAACGGTCTAAGACATTATAAGGAGGCTAAAGGATTAGTCATGTCGACGACCTCCCGAAGCTAAATACTCATTGGTTGCTCGACGCCGTATATTCTTCATACTCAACAGCAATCTACGGAGATTGACTGTACATTCATGTCAAAATTCATAACATCCTTCTTGAAAACTTGCACCAATTATTAAACAATATTATATTTTAAAAGTGGGAGAAAATACATTATGTTTTGTTCTTGACAATAATAAACTCATTAAATACCAAACCCCAACTCATTGAGAATCCTTTATTCTCACCCCACTTTGATTTTTCTAAAACCCCCACTAGAAGATGAAGACAAAGAGGAAGAAGAGGCAGATGCTGGTATGAAGTGAAGACATACCTCGAATATTTCCTGTGTGAAAACTGTATTCTGATTTCCGCTATACTCTTTTGTACTTGATGTAATAATACTGTTGTACTCTTGAATATTTCTATTCTATGGAATAACCAGTATTAGTTCACGGGGCTAAGATCTGGCATAGGTATGCTTTACTGGAATGTATTATCACAAACGTTATTTATTACGTTAAGTGTCGCGTTCTCGTCTAACCCCGGTGTGGGGGCGTGACAGGAGTGGTATCAGAGCTCGCTTTGTAAGAAGGACAATTACAACGAGCTTTTCCAGGATATGATTCTCCGAACTTAGTTGGAATCCCCACCTGGTATGAAGTAAATATTATTGGACAACAAGACCTTTACCGATAGAAACCTCTAGGACCTAACTTAAGGCCTAATTCATGTCGTCCACTGGAATATATTCCAATCCATTCGCTATTCATTTGGAATAAGCGTCACCAATCAATCTTGTCAACTTCAGTCGAGTCGCTATACTATTCATTTGGAATAGTAATGGCTAATTTCAACTTATTAAATTCCGAGTTACTACGTGCATCGTAGTCAACTTAGTTGTGTTATTTGTTTGGAAGGCGTAAAGCTAATGTTGCAAGGAATTATTCAAAAATATTCAAACCATCCAAATGGGGTGAAATCTAAACTTCGCAAAACTTGAAGTTTGATTTGAATTATTAAGTCATATTTCCTTAATAATTATCTGTGTATTTCTGTCCTATTAGTTGTCTCTTTGAGATGTTACCTACTATCGATAGTTGGTAAGAGAAACCTAGATTTCCTTATCAAATGTTGTAATTTTCCATGAAACAACATTGTGAATGTAATATAATATTGCGTAATGATAATGTTTCTTGATACTCAACAACTGAATACGTGCATCTTTAATTAACACTTACTTCGATAATCATTAACTATAGATGGCTGAACGTCGTGGACATGGAAGACCTCGTCCCCAATGTAACACCCCCAAGACGTTGGGGGCATATTACAGCGCCGTGGACCCCATCACTTGGAATCCACCAGGCTAACACACAAACTTGACATGATAACAGTGATAGACATCATCAACATACGAACAGTTTCTCAACCCAAACCATACAAAATAAGTATACCGGACTCAACAGTACAATGCAACATTAAACCAATCCCAAATCGGGTACTCAACAAATACAATGTTCAAAGGAAAGAAGTACTCGAGTACTGAAGCAACAACATGATCAATAAAATGTAAGAGACAAGACATCAACGAATGACCAGTGAACAAATTCACTCTCGCCCATCATCCTCGTACTGCCCGCATGCTCGTTCGCCTCCAAGACCTGTACCTGAAATACAAAAGTATTTCCCCCATTTAAGGGGTTAGCGACCGCTGCTAGTGCAAGTACAATCCATTTGAACTACCATTCTAATCAGATGAAATATGTGCCAAAAATCATTTTAAAAAACATTTATATTCCGGAATATTACTGTGCTAAGCACAAAACATAGTTCTCCAACAAAACATTTCAAAGGTTAACCATTGGTACGAGACTCACGGCCACCGCACCCTGCAGAGGCTCCGTCGGACCATCCCTGGGTGGTTAACCCCAGTTCGCGATACGCATACACATGGCATTATGTATCCCCAGAGGCCCCGTCGGACCGTCCCTGGGTGAACATACGCATACACATCAACAACATACACGGGAAGCCATAACTCAAATACTAAAATATGCAAACAAATGTAAAGTACTTGCCTTTGAGACATCTTCGACGAAACGGGAATGAACAACGACTAGGAATAACCCGGAGGGAACACGACTGTTCCTAAACGAATGATTAACACAACTCAGTCCTAAACGATAACAATAATCGAAAGGAATATGCCCATGTTGGAGTAAAAACGGTATTTGCACCGTGTTGCGGAAGCGTAAATATAAAGGTGCGGAAATTAAACGACACACGGATTTATAGAAGTTTGGCTATAATCGAGCCTCCATCCTCTCTCGGTATCTTTTTCTATAGGTTGAAGATATAAACCTATGCACCTCTCTTATATTGGTCGAGGTATAACCGTTATAATCATGTCTTCAATTGGTCCGTGATAAACCACTCATACTTGTCTTTGTGTCGGTCCAAGTTAAACCATTTTTCTTTTCTATCGGACAAGGAATCAACTTCTCTAGATTTCTATTGGTACTAGATAAACCTCACTAAGATAGCGATTGCGATTCTAATAATGCCGGATCCTTGATCCTAATAACACCGAATCCAATCGTATCTTCTCTTTTACCTCTCGTGTATATGTTGAATGTATAAACACTCAAACTAACAATATAAGCTCAATATCACAACAACAATGTAAGTATATCAATCTCTGATGAATGTATCATTTGCTTGTAGTTGTTGTAGTGAAATAATACCATAGGAATGGTATTTATAGGCATCTTCATCAAACTAGCCGTTAGATCCCTGTGCCTTCATTACGTACGCTATCAGTTCTCATTTACGTACGCTAGCTCATTTACGTACGTTAACCTTGAAAGGTTACGTACATTAGTATCTCCCAGTTTCAGTCCAGTAGCTTCTGATTCGATCATTACGTACCTTAATCAATCACCCATTACGTACGTTAAGGATACGTCATTGCTGACGTCATATATCCGTTGCCGCCTTTTTTACTTTGACTCATCCAACATTCTTCTGGTTTGAACTCTGAACACTACATTAAGTACGTTAGCCATCCCAGCTTACTTACGTTAATATCCACGCATTACGTACGCTATGTTGCACATTTTACGTACATTAAGCTTGCATAAATCCAGCTTTTTGCACTTCGTTTCCTTCGATGCTTTGCTTCGCCTTTTTGTTGTTTTGTTTTGTGTAACAACTTTAATCATCAAAACACTATTAAGCATGTATGGAACAAAATGTTCCAAAAATCTCCCCCTATTTGATGATTACAAAACAACACTTCGTCAATGGGATTTACCTGCAAAAATACAAATATATCTATATGTGTACAGACCAAAGTTTTCGACTTTGTCCATTTCATTAGTTTCTTCTCCCATTTCTTTTTCGGCTTCTTCTTTCCTTTTCATTTTATTTTCGAATTTTCAAATTTTTATCATCTTTTCGACGTCTCCTCATTTTTCTTTTCAACTTCATCTTTTCAACTTTTCGACTTTTCTTCGATTTTCTCCCCCTTTCAGGGTTAATCAAATTCTTCATTTTTTCTCCTTTCTCCCCATTTTTGTCTTCGTCAAAAAGTGTAATAAATAAAAAGAGTAATAAGTACCAAATTGATAAAAATATGTGAAACCAAATGATGAATATAACTATATGCATGAATAGGGTATAAACTTCCCCTGAAAATATTATCTCCCCTTTGAAAAATTATTACTCCCCTTGAGTAAAATACAAATTAAATTTTGGGGATCCAACCTATAGTTGGTTTTTGTTTCGAGACGTGAACGATGTTTGGGATGGTGGTTCCTTTAGGAATCCAAATTTTCTTAACATTAATCGTCCGTCTTGGGATTTTACAGTTTGAAATATGGTGCCCGATTTTCAAACATTTTTCGCAATGGGGTATCAAAAAATTTAAGGACTCGTTTTTAAAACGAGGTTTGAATCCCAACTCCTATTTATTTAAAGTAAACTTTTGAACCGAGAGCATATTTTTGAATTTCTCGTTTCCGAGAGAAAATTTCTTCGTTAAATTTTTGAGCTCGGTTTGAATCTTAACAAGATCATCCTTTAAAATATTTTCGTTTTCAAGGCATTTAGAATGATCGATCTCGATAAACTTTCCCTTTTCCAGAATTTTGGAATTTTCAATTTCCAATAATTTATTTTTAGATTTAAGGGATTTAATCTCGGATAAAGCATTTTGAAAGTCGGTATGCAATAATTCAAATACTTCAAATAGCTCGTCACGAGAGGATGTACTTACTTGACTTTCGACGTCGCTATCGTCGAATGAACTTTGGTCCATGAGAGCGAGATTATTTTGATTGATAAAATCATCATCTTCGTCTTCATCGCTCCATGTTGCAACGAGAACCTCCTTCTTGGGTTTAGCTCGGCAATTCTTTGCAAAGTGGCCTGGTTTACCACATAATCGACAATTGTTGTCGAATTTCTTAGATTTGCCCGAGATGTCTTTCTTTCTCTGGTTTAATAAGGTTTGAAACTTATTAACATTCTTGGCATAATATGCCGATTCTTCGTCGCTTTCGTCCATCGGGATTTCTTTTTTTGACATCTTAGCCTTCAAGGCTATTGATATTTTCTTCGGATTCGGTTTAGCATTCCGAGATTTTAGGACTATCTCGTAGTTTATGAGAGAATCGACGAGAGCACTAAAATCAAGATTGTTTAAATCTTTAGATTCCATTATTGCCGTAACCGTGTCGTCCCATTCAACAGGTAGTGATCTTAAGATTTTCTTGACTTTTTCACTACTTGATAATGGTTTTCCAAACAAAGCAAGTCCATTAGTGATGACGGAAAATCAGTCGAGCATGTTGGTGATGGACTCGTCACCCTTCATCATGAATAACTCGTAGTCATGGAGAAGCATATTGATCTTCATCTCCTTGACTTGAGTTGTCCCTTCGTGTGTGATTTCAAGAATTTTCCATATTTCTTTAGCACTTTCACACGATGAGATACAATTGACCTCTTCCGGATTTAAGGCACAAAATAAAAATTGAGTAGCCTTACAATTTAGATGGTCGTTCTTCCAATCCATGTCATCATATTCTTCAAAAGATTTAAGCGTACCGTCGGGTTTGAGAGGAATTTTTGGACCAAGATATATTACTTTCCAAAGCTCGATGTCATATGCTCGGATGAATATTGACATCTTTTTCTTCCACATCATGAAGTTTGAGCCATCAAAGAATGGTGGTCGGTTAAGAGCGAGGCCTTCGACTGGAGCAAAAACAGTATTTGTGCCGTGTTGCGGAAGCGTAAATAAAAAAGGTGCGGAAATTAAACGGCATACGGATTTATAGAGGTTCGGCTATAATCGAGCCTGCGTCCTCTCTCGGTATCTTTTTCTATAGGTTGAAGATATAAACGTCTGCACCTCTCTACTATCGGTCGAGGGATAACCGTTACAATCACCTCTTCAATTGGTCCGTGATAAACCACTCGTACTTGTTTTTGTGTCGGTCCAAGTTAAACCGTTTTCCTTTTCTATCGGATAAGGAGTCAACCGCTCTAGCTTTCTATCGGTACTAGATAAACCTCACTAAGATAGCGATTGCGATTCTAATAATGCCGGATCCTTGATCCTAATAATACCGAATCCAATCGTATCTTTTCTTTTACCTCTCGTGTATATGTTGAATGTATAAACACTCAAACTAATAATATAAGCTCAATATCACAACAACAATGTAAGTATATCAATCTTTGATGAATGTATCGTTTGCTTGAAGTTGTTGTAGTGAAACAATACCATAGGAATGGTATTTATAGGCATCTTCATCAAACTAGCCGTTAGCTCCCTGTGCCTTCATTACGTACGCTATCAGTTCTCATTTACGTACGCTAGCTCATTTACGTACGTTAACCTTGAAAGGTTACGTATGCTACAATCTCCCAGTTTCAGTCCAGTAGCATGTGATTCGATTATTACGTACGTTAATCAATCACCCATTACGTACGTTAAGGATACGTCATTGCTGACATCATATATCCGTTGCCGCCTTTTTGACTTTGACTCGTCCAACGTTCTTATGGTTTGAACTCTGAACACTAAATTACTTACGTTAGCCATCCCAGCTTACGTACGTTAATATCCACGCATTACGTATGCTATGTTGCACATTTTACCTACGTTAAGCTTGCATAAATCTAGCTTTTTGCACTTCGTTTCCTTCGATGCTTTGCTTCGCCTTTTTGTTGTTTTGTTTTATGTAACAACTTTAATCATCAAAACACTATTAAGCATGTATGGAACAAAATATTCCAACACCCATAAACCCGATCAACAATCATACACACACACGGACGACGAACACGGGCGAGGGTTTTCACAAAACCTCCCCAAGTCCACAATCCACGGATTAAACATGACCGAAATGGATTGAGAATCACCCCACAACAATAATCGATACGGAATATCACAATATAAACGAACAATTCGAGTTCAAACTTGACAAATCCCAAAAAACCCCCAAAATAAACAAAGGTAGGGTTCTAAGCCAAAATACCTTGGATTCGGACGGAGGAAGATGATTAAGACTATGATAAACTTCACTTGGGACACAACAATCGATCTCACAATGAATTCCTTGAAGAATCGCTCAAATCTATCTATGGAACGCAGCTCTCGGACAAGGGAAGAAGGAAAGGAGAAATGACGAAGTGAATGTCAACTCAGGTTTATAAAACCTGAGCCTTCGTTAAGTACGTTAACATACCGCCGTTAATGTACGTTACGCCTATTACGTACGTAACACTCAGGTGTTAGCATACGTAATGGCTCGGAAGAACAATCCACCTAATTTATCGAGGCCGATTGCGCACGCTACGCCAAACCGTTAACGCACGCTACGAGGATCTTACGTACGTAACACACGCCAGCTAACGTACGTAAGGGCTAGGCAGAAACTGGGCAGAACCCACTGTCCAAATGCTGAGGGCCATAACATACGTTACCACTAAGGCATAACGTACGTTATGCAGGTATTGATAGCGCACGCTAAAAAGCATGCATAATGTGCGTTATGCATGCAACAGTTCAACACTGCTGAACACCGTTTTCTGCACAGGACGATACAAAGTCGGAATGCAACACAAGGACAGAACCCAGAAGTGTAAACACGTAATATTCATGACGATGAAGCTAAGTGCTGAAAGAAAATATGCTTCCGACGACCGGGGAATCCGAAATACGATGAAGAAGATAAAATTCCCTAAACTTATAGGAAATTACAAAATGGCCCAAACGCCCGAAAATCACGATACGACGTGAACAACTCACAACATGAACAACTCAACCATACAAACTTAGGGAAACGAAGAAACAACAAAATCGAACGAGTTTTACGAGAAACGAACATACATGCGACAAAACATAACTCATAATGAAAATATGTAAAAACATCTCCGAAACTTGTCCAAATGGAAAAACTCCAAGAACAAAACAGATTCAAAATGTCGAAATGGTTAAAAGCGAGTCGCTAAAAATAGACATGCACCAAAAACGGAAACTGCTAAAAGGGAAAGGTACGGATATCACATTCTCCCCCTCTAAAAAGAAGTTTCGTCCCAAAACCCAAGAATAAAAAAGCTCGGGGTATCTCGCACGCATATCCTCCTCCAATTCCCACATCGCTTCCTCCACTCTATGTCTCGACCATTGCACTTTAACCAAGGGAAGAGTTTTGTGCCTTTACTGTTTATCACGACGTTCCAAAATTCTAACGGGCCTCTCCTCAAACGTAACGTCCTTCTCGATCTCCACTTCTCTGAAGTCAATTACGTGAGTCGGGTCTGGAACGTACTTCCTCAACTGAGAAACGTGAAATACACTATGCACATGGCTCAACGAACGCTAATAGGTAAGGTAGCTCGCCAATCCTCTCCAGTATCTCGAAAGGTCCAATATATCTTGGACTAAGCTTCCCCTTTTTCCAAAAACGGAAGACTCCCTTCGACGGAGACACTCTCAACAAGACATGACCCCTACCTCAAACTCCGGTCGACGCCTAACATCCGCATAAGACTTTTGTCGACTCTGAGCCGCCAATATCCTCTCTCGAATCAACTCGACTTTCTTCCTCGTCTCCAACACAAGATCCGTCTCGATGCCAACTAAATTGGATGGATCATCCCAACATATCGGTAATCGACACCGTCGTCCATAAAGCACCTCATACGGTGCCATCTTAATCGATGCATGCCAACTATTATTGTAAGTAAACTCGATCAGGGCCATATGTTCTTCCCAATCACTACTCCAGTCTAGCGCACACGCGCGCAACATATCCTCGAACGTCTGAATGGTACGCTCAGACTGTCCATCGGTCTGAGGATGGAAAGATGTACTCAAACATAAACTGTCTCCAATGCCTTATGTACCGCCTACCAAAAATGCAATACAAACCGACCATCTCTGTCCCAAATAATAGTCTTCGGCATACCATGAAGTCTCACGATCTGTGCAATAAAAATACGAGCCAATTTTTCTGGACCCCAAGTGTCCTTGATGCCCAGAAAATGTGCTGATTTCGTCAGTCGATTCACGATCACCCACACCCTATTCATTCCAGTCTTCGTCCTCGGCAAGTTCGTGACAAAGTCCATAGAAATATCTTCCCACTTCCATTCCGGGACGGGAAGTGGTTTCAACAACCCGGTTGGCCGCTGATGCTCCATTTTGACTTGCTGACAAGTCAAAACACTTAGCCACAAACTGTACTACCTCATTCTTCATGTTATTCCACCAGAAATTCTTCCTCAAATCCTTATACATTTTACTCGAGCCCGGATGGACTGAGTAAGGTGACGCATGGGCCTCTCGCATAATATCCTACCTTAATTCCAAGTCGTTCAGAACACATATCCGACCTTGGAATCTCAACACACCATCCTCATGAATCACGAATACCGGGGCTTTCCCATTCTCCACATTCTCGTGGAGATGAATAAACAACGAATCTTGTAACTGTCTCGATTTAATGTCGTCGACCAAAGACGAAGAAATCTCAAGAGCGCGTAACTGCCCGGCACTCCCTGGCAGTACAACCTCAATACTCAACTCCATCAACTCTCGCTGGAGCCCTGGCTGGGCTGTGAGTAACTCAAGTGCCCGAAGTGATATTGATTTCCGACTCAAGGCATATGCCACCACATTTGCGTTTCCCGGATGATAAGGATCTCGAGATCGTAATCCTTAATTAACTCCAACCACCTTCTCTGTCTCATATTCAGTTCTTTCTGCGTGAAAATATACTTCAGGCTCTTGTGATCGGTGAAAATATGACACGACGATCCATACAAGTAATAACGCCAAATCTTCAATGCAAACACTAATGCGGCCAACTCAAGATCGTGGGTAGGATAATTCAACTCGTACGGTTTCAACTGACGGGAAGCATAAGCAATCATCTTCCCGTGCTGCATGAGTACACATCCAAGTCCTTGGCCCGAGGCATCACTATAAATGGAAAAACCCTCATTACCGCTCGGTAAAGCCAAGACGGGAGCAGTAGTCAATCGCTTTTTCAACTCCTCAAAACTCTTCCGCCTCTCGTCGGTCCACACAAACTTCTCTATCTTCTGCAACAACTGAGTAAGCGGTCGAGCGAGTTTAGAGAACCCCTCGACAAACCTACGATAATACCCGGCCAAATCCAGAAAACTGCGGCCTTCACGTTCTTGGGCGGCGCCCAATCCAATACTACTTCTATCTTGTGTGGGTCCACACGAACACCCTCGGCCGAGATCATGTGGCCGAGAAACATAACCTCCCGCAACCAAAACTCACACTTTGAGAACTTCGCATAAAGGCGCTGAGTTCTCAATATTTCCAACATGATATGCAAATGACGTGCATGCTCCTCCTCGCTCCTCGAGTAAATCAGAATATCATCGATAAAGACGACTACACACTTATCGAGATACTCGATAAAGACCTTGCTCATAACTGCATGAACACGGAGGGGGCATTGGTTAGCCCGAACGGCATAACCACAAACTCGTAGTGGCCGTATCTCATTCGAAAGGCCGTCTTCGGAATATCGGAGTCCTTCACTCGGAGTTGGTAATACCCCGATTTCAGGTTAATCTTCAAAAACACGGTCGCTCCTTGTAATTGGTCAAACAAGTCATCAATCCTCGGGAGCGGATACTTGTTTTTAATTGTCACCTTATTCAACTCTCGATAGTCGATACATAGACGAAGTGATCCATCCTTCTTCTTCACAAACAAGACCGGTGCGCCCCAAGGTGAAGCGCTCGGTCGAATGTAGCCCATGTCTAGCAACTCTCCCAACTATTTCTTCAACTCAAGCATCTCGGAAGGCGCCATGCGGTACGGCGTCTTCGAAATCGGAGCCCCACCCGAATCTAAATCAACAGTAAACTCAACCTCACGGTCTGGTGGCAAACCTGCAAACTCATCTGGAAAGACGTCAGGATAGTCACTCACTACCGGGATAGACGAGAGCTCTACTCCTCCTTCTCCCGATCTCAAAGCATAACACCAATAACCAGTTCAACCTCCTTGAAGAAATCTCACCGCTTTCATAGCGCTGATCAAAAATCTCTGACTACTCTGCTTACGCCCCACAAAAGAATGCTCGATACCAAAAGAATGCTCGGTACCTTCAGAGGCTAACATCGAAATGGTTCTCATTCTATAATTCATGATCGACCCATGTCGGTATAGCCAGTCCTCACCAAGAATCAAATCCTCATCCTTAACGTCTACCGCGATCAGATTAGAAGACCAATCCCTCCCCGCGATACTCACTCAAAAATCTCTAATCTCACGATCCCCCACAATACTACTCCCACTAGGCAGTTTAACAACAAATGGTTCACATGCAACTAGGCAATAAACATGCAGACGACACACACAATCCAGAGAGATGAAAGAATGCGTAGCACCAGAATCGAATAACACGGAAACAGGATGGTCAAGGATGTGAACGGTACCTGTAGCCACCATCGCGTCAAGATCTCCACATCGTCTCATCTCATACAAACGGGGTGGAACAGACCCCGCACTAGAAGCTCCCCCTCTAAAAGGCTGCCCACGTTCTCGACCTCTGCCAAAACTCTGCTAAAGCTGAAAAGATGTTGGTGCCTGATTCATGCTCGGCTCTCCCCGCAGCCGGGGATGACACCTGAGTAACTGGTGCCCGACCCGCATCTCTACAATACTTAGCACGATGCCCCATCCGACCGCAAGTAAGACACTGTAGCGGCGGCCTGTCACACTCACTCATCACATGCCCCAGACGGATACAGTTAAAATAGGTAGGACCACAAATAGGAGCAGTAGGGGCAGACTTGGAACCATTTCCTCGCCCAGCTGACGGGGACTGATTCCCGAAGACTCGCGAACTAAACTGAGCCTTCTGATGCGCACCAAACTTACCTCCTGAAAACTGACCGGAGGTCTTCTGTTTCTTACCCTCTGTTGCCGCCTCTATCGCAGAAAATGACATATCATAAGCCATTGCCTTGCTCTGATAATCCTTCAAAGTTGTACACCCGAGACCAGACATGTACTGACGGACCCTCGGCTTCATCTGCATGTCAAAGTGGCGGATCTTATCTATCTCATCTCGGACCTGATTTCTCACATAATGAAGCTACTGATTGTAGTCCTTGATCGCCTGTGAAATAGGAACATCGTGGGGTTTTGCCTCAAAAAAAGCTCGAATTCTTCCCTCTTTCACCAGCCACGGACAATATTCGTCCTCCATCAGCCACGGACAATATTCGTCCTCCATCAATTTTCTAAATTCCTCCCATGAATCCGCCCGATCACGCGGTTTCACTGCTTGCCACCACGTTGCTGCCTCCTTGGCGAGGAAGTACTGAGCGATTGACACTTTCCTCTCCTCGGAGCAGTTAGCTGCCTCGAACACCTTCTCCATCTCGAATAACCAACTCTCCCAACCAGAAGGGTCGGAAGTACCTTCAAACTGCGGAGGACGCATACGAATCACGTCCTGAAGTAGCTTGTCGGTGCCGGAACTAGTAGGCGGAACCGGGTTAACATTAGCTTGGTTGACCAGAACGGCCTGAGTCAGTAGCGTCATCAGGTTCGCTACTTGTTGGAATGTTAGCCACTCTAATGTTATCACGAGCATGGCCGAAGCTAGCAGATTGATCCTGCTGGCCCTTGGCATTAGGCTGAACACTGTTCGACAAGGAGGGCATTGCCGAACCAGCCCCTAAGCTATCGGACATGGTAGCCCAACCGGATGCGCCACGTCCCCTACCGCGTCCGCGACCGCGTCCGCGTCCTCTACCAGCAGGCATTCTGAAGAGGTAACGGGTAAGTAAAGTTCAAACAAAACACATCACGACATTAAGAAAGGAACAGAACAGAATAACGTAACGAGTCGAGTTAGGAAAACTTACGAGCACCGGCGTACTGAGATGATAGCATAGTAGTGATACTGTTTAAAAACGACACCCAACTAGACCCAAATAATCGACAGTCTAGGTATCTATAAACCTAAGCTCTAATACCATATTCTGTAACACCCCCAAGACGTTCGGGGCATATTACAGTGCCGTGGACCCCATCACTTGGAATCCACCAGGCTAACACACAAACTTGACATGACAACAGTGATAGACATCATCAACATACGAACAGTTTCTCAACCCAAGACATACAAAATAAGTAAACCGGACTCAACGGTACAATGCAACATTAAACCAATCCCAAATCGGGTACTCAACAAATACAATATTCAAGAAAAAGAAGTACTCGAGTACTGAAGCAACAACATGATCAATAAAATGTAAGAGACAAGACATCAACGAACGATCAGTGAATAGATTCACTCTCGCCCATCATCCTCTACTGCCCATATGCTCGTTCGCCTCCAAGACCTCTACCTAAAATACAAAAATATTTCCCCCATTTAAGGGGTTAGCGACCACTGCTAGTGTAAGTACAATCCATTTAAACTACCATTCTAATCAGATGAAATATGCGCCAAAAATCATTTTAGAAAATATTTATATTCCGGAATATTACGGTGCTAAGCACAAAACATAGTTCTCCAACAAAACATTTCAAAGGTTAACCGTTGGTACGAGACTCACGGCCACCGCACCCCGCAGAGGCCCCGTCGGACCATCCCTGGGTGGTTAACCCCAGTTCGTGATACGCATACACACGGAATTACATATCCCCAGAGGCCTCGTTGGACCGTCCCTGGGTGAACATACACATACACATCCACAACATACGCGGGAAGCCATAACTCAAATACTAGAATATGCAAACAAATGTAAAGTACTTGCTTTTGAGACATCTTCGACGAAACGGGAATGAACAATGACTAGGAATGACCCGGAGGGAACACGACCGTACCTAAACGAAGGATTAACACAACTCAGTCGTAAACGAAAACAATAATAGAAAGGAATACGCCCATAACCCCGATCAACAATCATACACACACACGGACGACGAACACGGGCGAGGGTTTTCACAAAACCTCCCCAAGTCCACAATCCATGGATTAAACATGACAGAAACGGATTGGGAATAACCCCACAACAATAATTGATACGGAATATCACAACATAAACGAACAATTCGAGTTCAAACTAGACAAATCCCGAAAACCCCCCAAAATAAACAAAGGTAGGGTTCTAAGCCAAAATACCTTGGATTCGGACGGAGGAAGATGATTAAGACGATGATAAACTTCACTTAGGACACAACAATCGATCTCACAATGAATTCCACAGACAAAACTTGAAGAATCGTTCAAATCTCTCTATGGAACGCAGCTCTCGGACAAGGGAAGAAGGAAAGGAGAAATGACGAAGTGAAGGTCAACTCAGGTTTATAAAACCTGAGCCTTCGTTACGTACGTTAACATACCGCCGTTAACGTACGTTATGCTTATTACGTACGTAACACTTAGGTGTTAGCGTACGTAATGGCTCGGCAGAACAATCTGCCTAATTTGTTGAGGCCGATAGCGCACGCTACGCCAAACCGTTACTGCACGCTACAAGGAGCTTACGTACGTAACACACGCCAGCTAACGTACGTAAGGGCTAGGCAGAAACTGGGCAGAACCCACTGTCCAAACGCTAAGGGCCATAACGTACATTACCACTAAGGCATAACGTACGTTATGCAGGTATCGATAGCACACGCTAAAAAGCATGCATAACGTGCATTATGCATGCAGCAGTTCAACACTGTTGAACACCGTTTTCTGCACAGGACGATACAAAGTCAGAACGCAACACAAGGACAGAACCCAGAAGTGTAAACACGTAATATTCACAACGACGAAGCTAAGTGCTGAAAGTAAATATGCTTCCGACTACCGGGGAATCCGAAATACGATGAAGAAGATAAAATTCCCTAAACTTATAGGAAATTACAAAACGGCCCAAACGCCCGAAAATCACGATACGATGTCGGATTAACAAACCGAAACTCACAACATGAACAACTCAACCATACGAACTTAGGGAAACAAAGAAACAATGAAATCGAACGATTTTTACGAGAAACGAACATACATGCGACAAAACATAACTCATAACGAAAATACGTAAAAACATCTCTAAAACTCATCCAAATGGAAAAACTCCAAGAACAAAACAGATTCAAAATGTCGAAACAGTTACAAGCGAGTCGCTAAAAATAGACATGCACTAAAAACAGAAACTGCTAAAAATGGAAAGGTACGGATATTACACCCAACATGATCACAATAAAGAGCCACACGGAGAAAATGGAAATCCATTCCAAGGAGATAACAACACTGCTCAGTCAATCACCCAATTGGTAACCTTCCTGCAACAACATATTGCTCCAAACCCCAACACACCTATACCACATAATCGAGTTCTAGAACGGTTTATCCGATGTAGTCCCCCTACCTTCCTCGATGAACCTGATGACCAGAAAGCTGAACATTGGCTTGAGTGGATATAAAGTATCCTTGATACACTACAATACTCAGAGGAACAGAAGTTAACACTAGCTACTTTTCGATTGAAGTTGGCAGCTCACGACTGGTGGAGAGTCACCAATGAGAAGTGGACAAAGGAATCTACTGAACGAACATGGGAAAACTTCGTAAACGCCTTCCGTGATCAGTACATCTCTCAGGCCGCTCGTGAAGCTCGACGTGATGAGTTTTACCATCTTAAGCAAGAGGCAATAACTTTAGCTCAGTACGAGTCCCAATTCAATCGACTCTCCAAGTACGCACCAGGACTAGTGAGCATCGAGTAGGACAAGTTGTACAAGTTTACACGAGGTTTGAGATTTGCTTTACAGTAGAGCTTGCCGCCAGTGAGAGTGACGACTATGGCAGAAGCTGTCAAGGCTGCAATCTGAATTGAAAGCGAAATAACCCAGTTGGGACAGGCGAAGGATCGCACAACTGGGAAATTCAAGAGATATGCATCAAACCAATCATCCAGACCACCTCATAAATTTCAACGCAAATATACTGAACAAAACACTGGAAAGAAACCTATGAACAATCTACCGCCGTGTTCCCACTGCAATAAAATGGGATACAAATCTGAGGACTATTGGAAGAAGCAGGGGAGATGTTTACGTTGTGGAGACAATCAACACCCGACCAGGGAATGCCCAAAGTAGGAAACACCTGGCAACAATCAGCAGAGAAATGCAGCTAAGCAATATGATCGCAAGGGCAACAAGGGAAAGGCACCAGCAAGAGTTTTTGCCTTAGCCGGTCAAGAAGCTCCTAACGCAACAGACGTGGTGGAAGGTACATTTCTCATGTCCAACCACTCTGCACATGCATTGTTATATCCAGGATCATCACTTTCTTTTATTACATACCATTATGCACAAAAGTTGAATGTCTGCATGGAATCATTACTCGTAAGCTTAGAAGTATCCACACCTATAGGTGCGAGTCGAGAAACGGATTCAGTATTTAGTGATTGTGAAGTGATAGTTAAGGGTCATTGTTTTTTTGCCAACATAATTCTTCTCCCTATACTTGAGTATGACCTCATACTTGGGATGGATTGGCTATCTAAACACTATGCGCAACTCGATTGCCACTCTAGGATAGTTCGATTCTGCAAACCCAACCACCCGGTAATTGAACTACACGGGAATGCTAGAGTTAACTTGGCCCCAACCATATCAGCTACGAAGGCGAGAAGGGTTATCACGAAGGGAGCAACGGTGTATTTGGCATTTATCATCAACAGACCCAAGAGCAAGGTGGAGATTGAAGCTATACCAGCAGTATTAGAATACCCTAATGTCTTTCCCGTGGAACCTACTTCCCTACCTCCTGATAGGGAAGTTGAATTTAACATTGATATCTTTCCAGGAAAGGCACATGTGGCTGGGACGCCGTATCGAATGGCCCCACTGGAACTTCAAGAACTAAAGGTTTAGTTGTAGAAATTGCTAGAGGTTGGATTTATCCGACCGAGCGTATCTCCTTTGGGAGCACCAGTGCTATTCGTAAAGAAGAAAGATGGTATGCTAAGATTGTGCATCGATTATCGGGAACTTAACAACATTACTGTTAAGAACAAGTATCCACTTCCCAGGATTGATGAACTATTTGACCAACTGCAAGGAGCAACAGTTTACTCAAAGTTCGATCTTCAACAAGGATATTACCAATTGATGATCAAAGAGAGTGACATACCTAAGACTACCTTTCAAACTAGGTATGGTCATTATGAATTTGTGGTAATGCCTCTTGGATTGACCAACGCGCCAGCTACATTTATGGATTTAATGCACCGCATATTTCAACCATATCTGGATTAATTCAGCATGATATATATTGACGACATACTCGTATATTCCAAGTCGGATCAGGATCACGAAACTCACCTAATATTGGTGCTAGAAATGCTAAGGAGACATAAATTGTACGCCAAATTCAGCAAATGTGAATTCTGGTTAAGAGAAGTAGAGTTTTTAGGACACATAATATTTGGAGATGGAGTCACAGTAGATCCATCAAAGGTGGAGACTATTTTGGACTGGAAGAAGCCACAAACAGTCACTGAGATATGAAGCTTTCTTGGACTTGCAGGTTACTACCGCAAATTAATTAAAAGACTTTTCTAAAATCGTAGGACCTCTCACAAGATTGACGCAGAAGCACGTCAGATTGGAATAGGACGATAAGTGTGATTTGAGTTTCCAGGAACTCAAAAGAAAACTCACCACCGCACCTGTACTAAAACTTCCCGAAGGGAGCGAAGGATTTTTATTATACAGTGATGCATCGAAAGAAGGATTAGGAGCTGTACTGATGCAAAACAGGAAAGTAGTAGCTTATGCATCATGAAAGCTTAAAATCCACGAGATGAATTACCTGACTCACGATCTTGAACTCGCCGCAATAGTATTTGCCTTGAAGAAATGGAAACACTACCTGTATGGAGATACATTCACCATCTTCACCGACAACAAGAGCCTCAAATATCTATTATCTCAGAAGGAGTTGAATCTAAGGCAGAGATGGTGGATAGAACTTCTTGAAGATTATAACTTCACTATCCAACACCATCCGGGCAAGACCAATGTCGTAGCTGACGCTTTGAGTAGGAAAGCAAGCATGGCTAGGCTAATGATAAGGGAATGGAATGTTCTGGGAGAACTAAGCCAATGGAATCCAAGGCAGACTAAGACACACATATTTTATGCTCTAACTTGACCATGAAGCCAGACCTACTTAATAAAATCCAAGAAGCACAGACACAAGACGGGAAATTATGTAAACTTACGGAAAGGGTCACACAAGGCGAGAAATCTGAGTTTAGCATGTCGGAAGATGGAACACTAAAATTCAAACACCGAATATGTATTCCCGACAATGACGAACTCAAGAAGAAAATTTTAGCAAAGGCTCACTGCTCTCGCTATACAATTCATCCAGGCGGTAACAAGATGTATAAGGATCTGAAGAAACACTACTGGTGGGTTAATATGAAGAACTAGGTGGCAGAATTCGTATCAAGGTGTTTAACCTATCAAAGAGTGAAGGCTGAACACCAGAGACCATCAGGATTGCTACAGCCACTCGAGATTACTGACTGGAAATGGGAACTAATCACGAAGGACTTCGTGACGGATTTACCAACCACCAATGGAGGATATAACACAACTTGGGTAGTCATGGATAGACTTACAAAGTGAGCTCACTTCTTACCCGTAAGAAATAATGATAGTCTGCAGAAGCTAGAAAGGACGTATATCCGGGAAATCATTAGACTACATGGAGTACCTGTAGACATTGTATCAGATTGTGACCCCCGATTTGTCTCAAGATTTTAGAAGAGCCTTCATCAGGAACTTGGAACGACATTAAGCTTCAGCACTGCAGCTCACCCTCAGACAGACAGACAATCCGAGAGAATGATACAAGTCCTTGAGGATATGTTACGGGCATGTGCACTGGATTTTCATAAGAGTTGGAATCATCACCTACCCGTGGTTGAGTTCGCATAAAACAATGGCTATCAGGCAACTATCGGAATGGCCCCATATGAAGCATTATATGGGAAAAAGTGTTGATCACCAATACATTGGGAGATTGACGACCGATGGACACCAAGAACTAAGCAGAACTGAAAACCGATACCAAAAATTGATCTAGTAGAAGATACCATGGATAAAGTTCGGATCATTAAAGAATGGATTCGCACCGCTCAGAGCCGACAGAAAAGTTATGCAGACCGGAGAAGGAAGGATTTGGAATTCGACACAGGAGACAAAGTATTCCTTCGTTTATCACCACGTAAGGGATTAATCAACTCAAAGAAAGGAAGGAAGCTTAGCCCCAGATATGTCGGACCTTTCAAGATCGTAGAAAGGATTGGAAAATTGGCATACCGCCTCGAGCTACCAACCGATCTTGCTGGAATGCATGATGTATTTCATGTCTCGAGATTGAAGAAATATCATCCGGATCCTGAACATGTCATCACACACGACATACCACCGATCAAAGAGGATTTAACTTATGTCGAGAAGCCAAGCAGGGCCGTAGATCAACAAGTACGCGAACTAAGAGATAAAAAGATACCGTTGGTTAAGGTTGTATGGCACAACCACGACCGAGATGAAGATGCCACGTGGGAAGCAGAGGATGAGATGAAGAAGAATTTTCCAGAACTATTCGAATAGGAATTGGTGGACCAAATTCTCCCAAGGTTGGGAGGATGTTAGACCCCATTCTTTTATAAGTAGAGCAGATTAATAATTCTCAATAAATAAAATAAAGTTTTACATTATTTCCTTGTCGAATGAATTTAGTTCGTACTATATGTATAGTCTCGTCAATTAAATAATATCATATAAGTTTAATTAACTTAAATTTTTAATAAATTTTAATTTATTAGCTAAATGGGCTATTTAATCTAATAGTACAACTTAATTAGTGGACTTATTATTAAAATTTAAACTTAGAGGCATTATGGGCTTATGATCACCTAAATAATAAACCACCTATCACCTAAAATACTACACCTAGCCTAAAACACTCGTGACCCAACCCAACTTAAAATTACTACCTAATACTTGATAAATACAACCTAAATACACCATGCATGTATAAATACACAAAAATTTCGACCTACTATAAGAGCAAAGGGTACGCAGGCGCCATAGCCTCGTGCCGACCCAACAACCCAAAAAACGCGACGGCGCACGGTACCATGGGTGGCGCCGTCGGCCCTCGCGCCGTAGCGACCATCCCACACGGTGGAGTTTTTTTTTTAAAGAAAAATCCGAATGTTACCCAACGGTTTTGTTACCTTTTTTTTGTTTTTTTCCATTTAGTACCCCCAAAAACTCAATTTTTACCCCTTAAAAATCCTATAAATACCCCCTTATTATTTCATACTTTACACACACTTTCAATATATTTTATAAATACTATTCTTTACTTCTCTCATTTTTCCAAACAAAATGAATCCCAACCAACAATGAATTACCGGTATGCTAAACGACCCTTCGAACCAAATTCCGGGCTCGTCTTCGAATCCGACCAATAATCCGGTCTCGTCTTCAAATCCATACCCCCAAATGCCTTACTTCCCAAAACCATATATGAATCCCGAAGAATAAATGCTATTTAATCAATGGAAAATGCAACAACAACAACAATATACTCAATTTTCTCAACAACAACAACCAAACCAAGCCACCGCTTCCCAACCAAATTCTGACCAACAACCCTACCACCTACAAGATGAAGACAAAGACGAAGACGAAGATGAAGAAGAGGCGGTCCCGACCCCGATGTCGAAAAAAATGAAGACGAAGAGTAAGGGGAAGAAAACCAAGAAAACCAATGAAAACGAAGAGGCGGTCCCGATCCAATCTCGAAATTTTTGGAGCGAAGACGAGGAGTTGATTTTGGCGGAGTCTTTCATTCAAATATCCGAGGATTTAAAAACGGATGCGGATCAACAAAGGGATACATTTTGGTATAAAGTTCTCGACGCATAAAATGCGGAAGCCAAGAGACTTAACTACCCTATTCGTACCAAGAACATGTTGACGGGAAAGTGGACTCCAATGAATAAAGATGTCAACAAGTTTAATTCGGTAGTGAATGAAACAGATGTTATGAGTGGGGAGAATGATAAAGATTTTATGACGAGGGTGCACATATTGTTTAAAAAATCAATGGGTTATGACTTTAGACACTTGAGCGCTTGGGGCTATTTGAAAGACAAGCACAAGTGGAAAAATCCCGAATCGACATTGGCAAGATAGAATCGTCTTCGAGTTACGGATGAGCAACCCGAGCATTTTTGTAACACCCCCAAAACCAACCGGGAATATTACAGCACCGTGGGCCCCACATTAGAACCCACAAGGCTAAAATCATTTTCAAAAACATTTCAAATACGCCAAAGAGGTGAAGACGGTAATGTTTTAAATACTCAAATACCTTCAAAATATAGTTTCCAAATACCGTCATCAAATACCATTTGAAAGCACAAGGCGAAGATGCCAAAAAGGACATTTAGAAAGTACACACGAGCTGATAAAATACCGAAAGCCATTTAAAGATACACACGCATCAGATATAAACACAGGAGGAAATACGTTTGCAGCGGAATTATAAAAACCAGAAAGAATACTCGAAACCCAAAACCATGCCATAGCCAGTATCACCGGAAATCTCATCCCTTCACGACCGCTACTAGCTCGATCTCCAAGTACCTAAAAGATAAAGCCCACGACGGGGTCAGCCATAATACTCAATAATGATATCGATCACATCAACATATACAATTACATATCAATGTAATTACAAGGTAAGAATATTTCCACTGTAACCTGATCGTAGTAACCTTACCAATCCGTGAAATCTCTAATCAATTCAACCCTTACCTCACTTCGCACCTCGCATTCTCAAGTGATGAATGAATTCGAAAATAACCATCTGTACTGTATCCGAAATGATACCAAGATTCTCAAACATAAACATATCTCCAATATGGAATAATCTGGCCATGTCCGATTCTGTCCCGAAACAATGGCAAGTCCAGAATATCAATACAAAGTATGAGTGCTCACACAATCAATAATAATAACCAACCAATGCATCAGAACGAAAATATCAACGACATGATAACTCCACACAAGATCGACAAAGGATCAACCACGAACGAGAATACCATGATGTGGTAACCCCAAAAAGATCAATAAAGGATCAGCGACCGAGAATACCAATGATACGGTAAACTCCAACAAGATCAATAAAGGATCAACAACCGAGAATACCAATGATACGGTAAATCCCAACAAGATCAATAAAGGATCTACAATGACTGAGAATACCAACGGTAAGGCAAACTCCAAACAGAATCAATAAGGACCAATAACGGACGAGATTACCAACGATTGGGTGAACTCCAAACGAGATTAATAAAGGGTCAATAACAAACGAGTCGACCATCGATGTGGTAACTCCAAACGAGATCAGTAGGGAACCAATAACAAACGAGATTGCCAACGATATGGTAACTCCAAACGAGATCAATAAAGGGTCAACAGGGACAGATACACGAGAGAATAGAATCGTCAACCATATACAACTCACATATACGGGATCTCGGAGATAAACCCGATTATCGAACAGATCCGATTATACATGGACTGTGAACGACCAATCAATAAGACACAAGATGGACGTCACGATACGCCCGATCCGGACATGTGTCCATGTACAAGCTAACCACGGGTATTGATCAGATACACGTCTGGTCTCGTACCTAATCAGCCTCATGAAGTACGTCTCGTGTGCACGGTTCAATATGAGGTCGAAACCAACACAGGCTACACGTGCCCACCCTGAAAATCCTACACATGACCGATCAGAACGTATCTGACTCCAGATATGTCATGATACAACATGACAACGAATCTCGAAGAAATGCATATCCAACAAGGATCAGAAGACTTTCCAAGTGAGCAACGATAACTCGATCATGAAAGACCGACACGACCACAATGTTGTATTTTCGTCAGACAACAGTTCACAGCATGCTCAACAATGCATATAATATTAGCACATAAACTCCCAAGGCTACAGCCAAGGGTCACGAAAGCATCTACTCAGGAATACTCCGGACGTGGGTACCATTCAGGTTTTATCCCGCAACACAGTTCATGCAATCACAAAATACCCCAAGGTCGCAACCAAGGGTCACGAAAGTATCCACACAGGAATACGCCGGAACATGGGTGCCATTTAGGTCTTATCCCCCAACACATCGGCCCAACAGATTACAACTCAAAGAAAGAGCACATCATAAAATGTAACTAACAATGATGCACATTCACCACATGAAGCATCAACACACACATGCAATAATGCAACAGGATGATTGTCATAATTTAGCAATATTAATTATCTCAAGCTGGGGACGCTAACCTTTCCACGACCAACATCCCTGAATGAATACACAGTTATCCGAATAATCCAAAATGAAGTATAATCCATTACTAATACCAAACCACCATCTCGAGTTCAATGTCGGCATGATAACTAGCCTCAATATCTAACCTCTCATACAATAGACCAAATATAATTCGCGTCTCCGTTTCCACTAGACTTCTTTAAAATCATATACATTATGATTTATCTCAGTCCAAGCATAATATACATACCCTCATCCCGACAATTCATATTCCATAATACCATTGCTATATGAATCATAAATGAAATGAAATCGAAACCATTTATTAAACATTATGAACTGAGCAAGCATAACTTGCCTCGATACCGATGAAGTTGTTACCAATCCCGTCGTCTTCATCTACAAGCTTCTCAGCCCCGACCAAGGCGATCCATGCATTCTCCAATCTCACTCGCAGCACAAGGGTTAATCATCAGCGATCACATAACGCAACCTAATGCAATAATAAATTAACAATACGTTCGATAACAATCAACAACCGATATAACCGACCAATCAAACTCAATGGTTCAACGATATCTCGATCATACACGAAACCAAACCATTATAATTCAAACAATATGAATACTAGCCGCAATTCAATAATAAATAAATTCTAACAAGTGTCTCAACATTCTTGATTTCGACTTCAATCTTAATTTCGGATTAACACGGCTCATCTTTGTAAATTCATTGGAATCAAATTACCGGTTATCATCATGAATAATCATATGCCAAAATTAACCGTAATCCTTCCAAATTCCGTAAAATCACGACATATATAACTCAAGAGTTCTTCAAGAACATGAGTTAATCTATAATCATGTTTTTAGCCAACAAAACGACGTAATCTGATGGGTTCTATTATCTACACCATCATCTAATTCATAATACAAGGCATGCATCATTTTGTTCCTCAATATACGATTCAGACAACCTCAAGAATCACAACAACAACACCGTAACCATCATTATACGAAGAAGAATGTCAACTACAATATCAAAATCCGAATCAAAGAGAGGAGTTATCCAACATACCTCTTGAAGAAGAATCACAAAGATCAACCACTTCCAAAAACATCAAGAACTCCAAGTTTCAAGCTTCTAATCAACTCATCAAGGTCTTAACCAAGGTCTAAGGGTCGGAATTAGGATCAAGAGTGGCGGGAAATGAAGTTTGGGAGGAAAAGATGTGTTTCCTTTCGTGAGGAAATGAGAGATCAACCTTAGTTATATAATCTGCCCAGCACTTTACGTACGTTAACACCCATTATTAACGTACGTAAGCCCTCCTAACGTACGCTACATGTCCTATATAGCGTACGTTATCAGCATCCAGAGTCACTGTCTTATTTTGTGGCATGCATTACGTACGTAGCTTCCTTGCCATAGCGTACGTAATGTAGCGGTTGACTTGCTACAGTATTTTACTTGTTTACGTACGTAATGCTCCATCCTTAACGTACGTAAGGCTCGAGGTTGACTCGCCTGTCCACATCCGCGCCGAAAGCTGTCGACACCGGGCCCACCTGCCGACCACAGCTCGGACCCATCTGATTCCCTTCTTAATGTACGTTATGTACACAACTTAACTACGTTAAGCTTGCTTAGTTACGTACGTAAGCTCCATTATTTAACGTACATAATGGCTTTCATACTTAGCCATTTTTGCTCCTGTCTGCCATCTCAATATACGAAATACGTACACGCGACATACTGAATATATATACCCGTTCCGATAACATTCTCATACGATATATCTGATGTACGATACCCTCAAATGTAATCGTCGACCCAGTACGACAATTATACAAATACTCATACAGTATATCCGACATCGAAAGATATATCAAGCATGTAATATCCTAGAATAAAAATAACCTCGATAGATATACTGGCACGATTGTCACGGTTCCCAAAATTATTCATTCATACTATATCGGTCCCACTCTGTACAGTACAACTCGAATAAAATAATGCCAAAAATCGTAGCGAGATTCTAGGATATTACATATCTTCCCACTTAAATAAGTTCATCCTCGAAACTTAAAATCCTATCATAATCAATATATCAATCCCAAAATATCTCAAAATCATGCCACCATACTCAAATAATCGGCATAAAAACTAAATAACTGAAAGAACATACTTATAGGTCCGTGAAGTCGATGATATCCCATGGTACTAGCATTCGACTCCTATAGAAAGTCTCAGCACAATGCCAACACACACCAATATAACAAATAGCAATTTAAGAATATTTCAAAAATTTTGGAGCCTCCAAAAATCTGTTTCACTCGAAAGTCAGAAAATTATTTTCAAAAGTCACGCTACTACCGCACCGGTAGAACCACATAACACACATGCCCGGGTTTTAGAAACCCAAGCTCTGATACCATCTTCTGTAACACCCCCAAAACCAACCGAGAATATTACAGCGCTGTGGGCCCCACATTGGAACCCACATGGATAAAATCATTTTCAAAAATGTTTCAAATACGCCAAAGAGGCGAAGACGATAATGTTTTAAATACTCAAATATTTTCAAAATATAGTTTCTAAATACCGTCATTAAATACCATTTGAAAGCACAAGGCGAAGACGCCAAAAAGGACATTTAGAAAATACACACGAGTTGATAAAATACCGAAAGCCATTTAAAGATACACACGCAGTGGATATAAACACGGGAGGAAATACGTTTGTAGCGGAATTATAAAAACCAGGAAGAATACTCGAAACCCAAAACCATGCCATAGCTGTAATATCCGCAATTTCGGATTTCCGGTAATTTTCTTTTTTCGGCGGAGGTCCATTTAGACGACTCGCTTGGGACCGTTTCATCATTCTGAGAATGATTAATTCTGCACTTTTTGTCATCCGAGTTCGTTTTGGTAATGTTTTGTTGAGTCCCGTGTTTCTTAACGACTTTTCCGCACTCGAGTTTGATTCTTGTGAAAATCGTCCGAAATTACTGTTTCGAGTTTCCCGTAAGTCCGTTTAACTTTGTTAGACGTGTTGCGAACTTCGGTGTGGTTATTCGATCACGTATCGTGATTTTCGGACGTTTTGGGCCATTTTCGTAATTTCCCAAAGTTTGGGGTAATTACCTTCCGTTGTCGAATTTTGAGCCTTCGGGTGGTCGGAATCGTGTGTTCTATTAGCTCTTAGATTCGTCTTTGCGAGTACTTCGGAACCTTATCTTCGGTTCGTATTCAGGTTCGGGTTTCGGGGTCGTTCGGATCGTCGTTGTGATTCTTCATTTTGTGCCCGGAGGCTTGACTGACACAGGCGAAACGGCCTTGAAGCGGTCGCTGAAGCGCCGTGTCCTGCGCCGGGTCGGCCAGGACCGGAAGCCTGCCGAGACACGGCCGAGACACCCGGCGCTGGTGTGGGCCGTTTGCTGCGCCGTGTCCGGCAGGTGTATAAATATGGCAGAGCAGTCGGGTTTCACTCATTTTTTGTCATTGGTTCCGCGACTGAAGCTTGATCAATCATGAAGGAATGTTGTTATACAATAAATCCATGAAGTTTTGAGGTTCATATCATCAATAATCCGTCCTATAACATCCTTTGATCGAGCGAATCAGGTCAGATTTTCTAGAAATCTAGTTTTGGGAATTTTGTTCGATTTGTCCATTTAATCCGTTTTAACTCAGAATATTGATGGATTGATGATTGTTAAGCTATATTATATCAAATTCCTTGTTATTCCACGGTTGGATTGCCACAGATTTGTCGTTTTATTGAGTATCTTATCGACGCCTTGAAGGTGTTCGATAAAATGTCACAAAGAGAATCCGAGCGTTCTACGCTTATTCTTCCTCGTTCGTTCGTTAATTTATTGATGTTATAATGTTAGGGTCAGATTCCTTGTGAAGAATGCGAGTTGGAACCGTTCCGTTCATTGTCTTCGTCGTAGTACAAGCTTCCCGGTCGAACCGTGTTCTTCGGGGTATTCGGTATCGGTTATTAAGGCAAGTATCTTATTATACGACTTGTATCTTGTGACTAATTATCACGTATGATAATTATGATGATTTTGCTTGCCTTCGTAAATATGTTCCGTTTGAATTGGTTGTGTATTCCGCAATTTGAAGGCTTTGTGATAATAATGTTATATTGGTATACGTGTTAGGTGTTGTGCCATTTGTGCAGGATTGCGACCTACATATGGATGGTTGTACATTTGCTTGTGCAATGTATTGTGTACCGAACGTGTGTTATGTTGGTTGTGTGTCGTTGATTGATGATAGTTTTGTTGAGAGTATTGAGATTGTGTTATGTGCGTGTGATGTATGATTTTGTGGTGATCAACGTGATTGACTAACTGCGCTCATTGTTGTATGTAATGTGAATGTGAATGTGGTGTGCTGGAACGCTAAGTTCACTCGTACGGGTTCGACGGGACCTACGAGGATTCATGGCACAGGTCCATGGGATCAGAACTTAGTGTGTGGTGCTGAGGTCCAATCGTGCGGGTCTGACGAGGCCTACGATGATTCATGGCACAGGTCCATGGGATCAGGACACAGTACGTCCAACCGTGCGGGTTCGACGGAACCTACGGTGACACGTGACACAGGTTCACGGGGTCGGGACTGGTTGTGGTGATTGTTGTGTTGGCTCAATCCATGTGGGTTGTTGAACCTACGGAGACTCGTGGCAAGCGATCACGGAGTCATGAGCATGATTGATTGTTGTGATTGTTGTGATTGGTTAAGTCCGTGCGGGTTGTTGAACCTACGGAGACACGTGACAGGGGATCACGGTGTCACGAATCATGTTTTGTAAATCAAACTTTTTGTAAGAAAGTTTTAAGAAAAGCATGTTGGGCCGAGCCCCACGAGATTTATGGAAATGTTTTCGTACTGTAAATTGTTGAAATACAATTTGAGATTTGGGTTAAGACCCTAAGATTTTCGAAAGGTTTTGAAATTCTAAAAATTCCCGAGATGATAATCTTATTTTTGAATGCTTCATAGCTTATCTTTCCTTGTGAAAACCTCCCGGGGATATTTTGATACTTGATTTTTATATTTGATTCACGATTATTATTTGCTTGTTACATTTCGTATGATTTGATACTTGCACTAGTAAAACAGTGGAGTTTTACTAACCCCCGAGTAATCGGGGGGTGGATGTCTGTTTTGCGTCCAGGTACATGCAGATTCAGGGGAGCAGTCACAGGATTGGCACAAGAGGATGACGAGCTGCGATACTAATCAAAAGTCGAGAGTTGGTAGAGTTTGGTTGTATTGTTAAAGTTCATTCAGTCTTCCGTTGTATTGTGTTTCGAACCCTGTGTGGGTAATGTTGTTAGTCAGTTCTGTTGATAGAGTTGTGTGACCTCATCGGTCTGTGTGTTTATGTGTAAGTGACCTTAATGGTCTGTATTATTATATTGTTTGACCCTGGCCGGGCAAGCATTTAGTCGTTTATGGATGTTTAGCCTGGTAGATCCTTGTGGAAGGGATCTACGACGTGTAATATTCCCATACGGTTTTGGGGGTGCTACATTTATGGTATCAGAGCCAGGTTGCGGAAACCTAGGCTGTCGGGTTGAGTCAAGTCGTGATCGGTCGAGTAATGTGTTGTCTTGTCGTTCGAGTGGTCAGGTGACAAGTTGAGTTGTGCGTAGTCACAATGTGTCGGTTATGTTGTTAGACGAGATTAGTATCGTGGGCGACCGTCACCTCCGTGCGGCCTGTGGATGTAAGTCTCCTCCTTTATGCGTAATACCTGTGTATCTCGATTTTATCTTAGTGAGTAATTGCGGTGCATGATTTTATTTACACAGTATTGTGTAATATAGTTGTGTTTAATACTTGTGGCACATAGTATGAGTATAGGTGGGCGTATTGCTGTTTTACTTTTGAACCACCGTGTGGGGTGGTATGGTGTGAAAGATGTAAACCTTGATGGGTTCTGTGAAGGTATCAATGGTAGAGTTTGTGAGAAACTCCGATGAATGATTTTGCTGTATGTTTAAACTTGATACCACGAGATGCATTTGATTGAATTGGCGACCCTGACTGCCATTTGAGTATGTGGTTTTAAATTTGACTGTTTTTGGAATGTGGTAATTTTTGTCCGCTATGGGTAAGTTTGAGAATATTTTCTGAAGGACTTTACAGTTTGAGAATTTTTATAGAAATCGATTTTTGGAAAATATTTTGGTGGTGCGGTCAAACCACGGTTTATATGGATTTTTTAAAAAAAAAAAATTTGTTAAATTTTGACAAATGGGCCGTGTTTTTTCAAATGACACAATCATACGGTATTTGAAAAATGTGTTTTGAAATACTTCGGACATTGTAAAATATTACCGTCGTTTTGGTTATGAACTAAAGGATTTTGGAAAATTTCTGTTTTGCAAAACAACTTTGGCTTCCGTAAATTAGAACGTTGTGTGTTTATGTATTGAGGTTAAGTCGTGCAGTGAGTTGCTATGTTATTATTCTCGTCAGAAAATCTAGGTTGTATGCCCTAGTGGCGGGATACGTTGTTAGGTATCGTTCCCCACTTCAATGACCGAGGTATTAAACAAAATGTTTTCAAAAATTTCATTTCACCAAATTTTTTTCAAACTTGAGAATTTTAAAATTTTATCATTTGAATAATACCCCGGAAATGTTTTATTTTTGCTGCTAGTGTTTGATCCCTATGATACGTGTGTGGTTTTGACTGTGTTTGATTTGGTAAAATCCAAACACCTCTGTTAATGTGACTTGTGTGAATTATTTTTGAATGAAGTTCTTAAATTACAGTGTTAGTTCGTGCACTTGTGTGATGACTTGGACTTGATGCTTTATCGTGTTGCTATTATCGTCCTATGTTGACGTTGTGACGTTTGTTTGGTTGCGTTATTCTGTTTGGTCGTCCGTTCAGTATGCCGAGAGGTCGTGGCCGAGGACGCGGTCGTAGTCGTGGTCGTGATCAGGAGCGTGAGAGGGCGACTCCCTCCTTGCCGAGTACCAATCAGCTCAGTACAGATCAGGGACATTCGACTAGCGTTAATGTTGACGTTGGCGCCACCACCATCCTTCGTCAGGTGGTTGATCAGTTAGTGCAGATGAATCAGGCCGTACATCGGAATGAGAATCCAGATGGGGATAACGGGGCTAGTAAGTGGTTACGAGATGTGATGAGGATGCAGCCGCCCCGTTTTGCGGGTTCCTCTGACTCGTTAGGTTGGGAAAGCTGGCTCTTCCAGTTGGACAGAACATTTGATGTTGTAGCTTGTCCGAATGAAAAGAGGGTACCCATTGCTCAGTACTTGCTTGACAAAGAAGCTGCAGACTGGTGGCAGGCTGTAGTGCCTGCAGATCGTACACCTACATGGGCTGAGTTTAAGACCGCCATGGGGGCAGAGTATTGTCCGTTGCCTGTTCGTGAACGCAGGATTGTTGAGTTTTTCTTGGCTACACCCCAGGATGTGTCGATATCCCAGGCGATAGTCGATTTTAATCGACTGTTGGCTTATGTTCGTGATCAAGTGAGAAGTGAAGCGGACAAGGTCCGATACTTCAATATGCGCATGAAACCCCATATCCGTGAGAGTATGGCTCCGCTCATGTGTACCACTCTGAAGGAATATCAGGACCGAGCTTTAGCCATCTCAATGGCCGTTTCTGTGACGGAATCTGGTTCAGAGAGTAAGAGACAGAAGATCTCGAGTAACTTTTCAAGAAGCCAGAGAAGTGAGATCCGGGAGCCTGTTGCTTCGCAGTTTCCTTCTGGGAGCACTCCTCGTTTGTTTGATCAGTCTAAGAATCCTACTCACGAGCCGAGTAAGACAAGCGGCGTGAAGTTATGTTTCAATTGTAGCCGTGTGGGCCATACTCGGAAGAATTGTCGCTCGTCGCAAGTTAACTGTTTTAAATGTGGACATGTGGGACATCAGGCGGTACACTGCGAGACCGTCGTTGAGATGTTCGGGAGACGAGATCCCGCCCCTACGCGTGGAGAGCTTAGTGGTGCCCAGTAGCGTAGTTGCGTGTTGTATTTGTGATGTAATTCGAGTAGAGATTGATATTCGTTGCGTGAACTTTTTGGTTTTGTTTGTATTCTACCCTGATGTTTTATTTTAAGTTTCGGGACGAAACTTATTTTTTTTTGTGATAGAATGTAATATTTGGTACTCTCGTTTTCCTTTATCTTGAATTGTTTGTGTTTTAACGTCGTACATTTTCTTGTTGATGAGAATCAGAATGATTTCTATCGTGATACTCTAATTGTTTCTATCGCATAGCCATTTTAGTCGGGTGCGACTTGTTGTCGCGTACGTTTCTTTAATTAAATGTGTGCATGTGATGTGGTATGTGATGCGTTGTTAATTGCTCGTTATTGTTTTGAATCATTGCCGGTTGCGTTGTTATGGTCGTCGTGGGGTGTGTTTTCACGCTGTATATTCTTTCGCATTGCTTGTAACGTTTCGCCGTTGGGCGCGATTTTTTTTCGGTTCTTGTGTATCTCGTTGAGTTTTCCTGGTGGGATATTGCTTCTCCCTACTTTATTTAAGTTTCGGGACGAAACTTCTTTTAAGGAGGGTAGAATGTAATATCCGCAATTTCGGATTTCCGGTAATTTTCTTTTTTCGGCGGAGGTCCGTTTCGACAACTCGCTTGGGATCGTTTCATCATTCTGAGAATGATGAATTCTGCACTTTTTGTCATCCGAGTTCGTTTCGGTATTATTTGTTGAGTCCCGTGTTTCTTAACGACTTTTCCGCACTCGAGTTTGATTCTTGTGAAAATCGTCCGAAATTACTGTTTCGAGTTTCCCGTAAGTCCGTTTAACTTTGTTAGACGTGTTGTGAACTTCGGTTTGGTTATTCGATCACGTATCATGATTTTCGGACGTTTTGGGCCATTTTCGTAATTTCCCAAAGTTTGGGGTAATTACCTTCCGTTGTCGAATTTCGAGCCTTCGGGTGGTCGGAATCGTGTGTTCTATTAGCTCTTAGATTTGTATTTGCGAGTACTTCGTAACCTTATCTTCGGTTCGTATTCAGGTTCGGGTTTCGGGGTCGTTCGGATCGTCGTTGTGATTCTTCATTTTGTGCCCGGAGGCTGCTGGCCTGACCTGGGCGAAACGGCCTTGAAAACAGCGCTGCCGAGCACCGTGTCCTGCGCCGGGTCGGCCAGGACCGGCAGCCTGCCGAGACACGGCCGAGACACCCGGCGCTGGTGTGGGCCGTTTGCTGCGCCGTGTCAGGCAAGTGTATAAATATGGCAGAGCAGTCGGGTTTCACTCATTTTTTCTCACTCGTTTTCTTCAATTCCGCGAATGAAGCTTGATCAATCATGAAGGAATGTTGTTATAAAATAAATCCATGAAGTTTTGAGAATAATCCGTCCTATAACATCCTTTGATCGAGCGAAGCAGGTCAGATTTTCTAGAAATCTAGTTTTGGGAATTTTGTTCGATTTGTCCGTTTCATCCGTTTTAACTCAGAATATTGATGGATTGATGATTGTTAAGCTATATTATATCAAATTCCTTGTTATTACACGGTTGGATTGCCACGGATTTGTCGTTTTATTGAGTATCTTATCGACGCCTTGAAGGTGTTCGATAAAATGTCACAAAGAGAATCCGAGTGTTCTACGCTTATTTTTCCTCGTTCGTTCATTAATTTATTGATGTTATAATGTTAGGGTCAGATTCCTTGTGAAGAACGCGAGTCGGAACCCTTCCATTCGTTGTCTTCGTCGTAGTACAAGCTTCCCGGTCGAACCGTGTTCTTCGGGGTATTCGGTATCGGTTATTAAGGCAAGTATCTTATTATATGACTTGTATCTTGTGACTAATAATCACGTATGATAATTATGATGATTTTGCTTGCCTTCGTAAATATGTTCCGTTTGAATTGGTTGTGTATTCTGCAATTTGAAGGCTTTGTGATAATAATGTTATATTGGTATACATGTTAGGTGTTGTGCCATTTGTGCAGGATTGCGACGTACATATGGATGGTTGTACATTTGGTTGTGCAATGTATTGTGTACCGAACCTGTGTTATGTTGGTTGTGTGTCGTTGATTGATGATAGTTTTGTTGAGAGTATTGAGATTGTGTTATGTGCGTGTGATGTATGATTTTGTGGTGATCAACGTGATTGAATAACTGCGCTCATTGTTGTATGTAATGTGAATGTGAATGTGGTGTGCTGAAACGCTAAGTTCACTCGTGCGGGTTCGACGGGACCTACGAGGATTCATGGCATAGGTCCATGGGATCAGAACTTAGTGTGTGGTGCTGAGGTCCAATCGTGCGGGTCTGACGAGGCCTACGATGATTCATGGCACAGGTCCATGGGATCAGGACACAGTACGTCCAACCGTGCGGGTTCGACGGAACCTACGGTGACACGTGACACAGGTTCACGGGGTCGGGACTGGTTGTGGTGATTGTTATGTTGGCTCAATCCGTGTGGGTTGTTGAACCTACGGAGACTCGTGGCAAGCGATCACGTAGTCATGAGCATGATTGATTGTTGTGATTGTTGTGATTGGTTAAGTCCGTGCGGGTTGTTGAACCTACGGAGACACGTGACAGGGGATCACGATGTCACGAATCATGTTTTGTAAATCAAACTTTTTGTAAGAAAGTTTTAAGAAAAGAATGTTGGGCCGAGCCCCACGAGATTTATGGAAATGTTTTCGTACTGTAAATTGTTGAAATACAATTTGAGATTTGGGTTAAGACCCTAAGATTTTCGAAAGGTTTTGAAATTCTAAAAATTCCCGAGATGATAATCTTATTTTTGAATGCTTCATAGCTTATCTTTCCTTGTGAAAACCTCCCGGGGATATTTTGATACTTGATTTTTATATTTGATTCACGATTATTATTTGCTTGTTACATTTCGTATGATTTGATACTTGCACTAGTAAAACAGTGGAGTTTTACTAACCCCCGAGTAATCGGGGGGTGGATGTCTGTTTTGCGTCCAGGTACATGCAGATTCAGGGGAGCAGTCACAGGATTGGCACAAGAGGATGACGAGCTGCGATACTAATCAAGAGTCGAGAGTTGGTAGAGTTTGGTTGTATTGTTAAAGTTCATTTAGTCTTCAGCTGTATTGTGTTTCGACCCCTGTGTGGGTAATGTTGTTAGTCAGTTCTGTTGATAGAGTTGTGTGACCTCATCGGTCTGTATGTTTATGTGTAAGTGACCTTAACGGTGTGTATTATTATATTGTTTGACCCTGGCCGGGCAAGCATTTAGTCGTTTATGGATGTTTAGCCTGGTAGATCCTTGTGGAAGGGATCTACGGCGTGCAATATTCCCATACGGTTTTGGGGGTGTTACATTTATGGTATCAGAGCTAGGTTGCGAAAACCTAGGCTGTCGGGTTGAGTCAAGTCGTGATCGGTCGAGTAATGTGTTGTCTTGTCGTTCGAGTCGTCAGGTGACAAGTTGAGTTGTGTGTAGTCACAATGTGTCGGTTATGTTGTTAGACGAGATTAGTATCGTGGGCGACCGTCACCTCCGTGCGGCCTGTGGATGTAAGTCTCCTCCTTTATGCATAATACCTGTGTATCTCGATTTTATCTTAGTGATTAATTGCGGTGCATGATTTTATTTACACAGTATTGTGTAATATACTTGTGTTTAATACTTGTGGCACATAGTATGAGTATAGCTGGGCGTATTGCTGTTTTACTTTTGAACCACCGTGTGGGGTGGTATGGTGTGAAAGATGTAAACCTTGATGGGTTCTGTGAAGGTATCAATGGTAGAGTTTGTGAGAAACTCCGATGAATGATTTTGCTGTATGTTTAAACTTGATACCACGAGATGCATTTGATTGAATTGGCGACCCTGGCTGCCATTTGAGTATGTGGTTTTAAATTCGACTGTTTTTGGAATGTGGTAATTTTTGTCCGCTATGGGTAAGTTTGAGAATATTTTCTGAAGGACTTTACAGTTTGAGAATTTTTATAGAAATCGATTTTTGGAAAATATTTTGGTGGTGCGGTCAAACCACGGTTTATATGGATTTTTAAAAAAAAAAAAATTGTTAAATTTTTACAAATGGGCCGTGTGTTTTCAAATGACACAATCATACGGTATTTGAAAAATGTGTTTTGAAATACTTCGGACATTGTAAAATATTACCGTCGTTTTGGTTATGAACTAAAGGATTTTGGAAAATTTCTGTTTTGCAAAACAACTTTGGCTTCCGTAAATTAGAACGTTGTGTGTTTATGTATTGAGGTTAAGTCGTGCAGTGAGTTGCTATGTTATTATTCTCGTCAGAAAATCTAGGTTGTATGCCCTAGTGGCGGGATACGTTGTTAGGTATCGTTCCCCACTTCAATGACCGAGGTATTAAACAAAATGTTTTCAAAAATTTCATTTCACCAAATTTTTTTCAAACTTGAGAATTTTAAAATTTTATCATTTGAATAATACCCCGGAAATGTTTTATTTTTGCTGCTAGTGTTTGATCCCTATGATACGTGTGTGGTTTTGACTGTGTTTGATTTGGAAAAATCCAAACACCTCTGTTAATGTGACTTGTGTGAATTATTTTTGAATGAAGTTCTTAAATTACAGTGTTAGTTCGTGCACTTGTGTGATGACTTGGACTTGATGCTTTATCGTGCTGCTATTATCGTCCTATGTTGACGTTGTGATGTTTGTTTGGTTGCGTTATTCTGTTTGGTCGTCCGTTCAGTATGCCGAGAGGTCGTGGCCGAGGATGCGGTCGTAGTCGTGGTCGTGATCAGGAGCGTGAGAGGGCGACTCCCTCCTTGCCGAGTACCAATCAGCTCAGTACAGATCAGGGACATTCGACTAGCGTTAATGTTGACGTTGGCGCCGCCACCATCCTTCGTCAGGTGGTTGATCAGTTAGTGCAGATGAATCAGGCCGTACATCAGAATGAGAATCCACATGGGGATAACGGTGCTAGTAAGTGGTTACGAGATGTGATGAGGATGCAGCTGCCCCGTTTTGCGGGTTCGTCTGACTCGTTAGGTTGGGAAAGCTGGCTCTTCCAGTTGGACAGAACATTTGATGCTGTAGCTTGTCCGAATGAAAAGAGGGTACCCATTGCTCAGTACTTGCTTGACAAAGAAGCTGCAGACTCGTGGCAGGCTGTAGTGCCTGCAGATCGTACACCTACATGGGCTGAGTTTAAGACCGCCATGGGGGCAGAGTATTGTCCGTTGCCTATTCGTGAATGCAGGATTGTTGAGTTTTTCTCGGCTACGCCCCAGGATGTGTCGATATCCCAGGCGATAGTCGATTTTAATCGACAGCTGGCTTATGTTCGTGATCAAGTGAGAAGTGAAGCGGAAAAGGTCCTATACTTCAATATGCGCATGAAACCCCATATCCGTGAGAGTATGGCTCCGCTCATGTGTACCACCCTGAAGGAATATCAGGACCGAGCTTTAGCCATTGAGATGGCCATTTCTGTGGCGGAATCTGGTTCAGAGAGTAAGAGACAGAAGACCTCGAGTAACTTTTCAAGAAGCCAGAGAAATGAGATCCGGGAGCCTGTTGCTTCGCAGTTTCCTTCTGGGAGCACTCCTCGTTCGTTTGATCAGTCTAAGAATCCTACTCACGAGCCGAGTAAGACAAGCGGCGTGAAGTTATGTTTCAATTGTAGCCGTGTGGGCCATACTCGGAAGAATTGTCGCTCGCCGCAAGTTAACTGTTTTAAATGTGGACATGTGGGACATCAGGCGGTACACTGCGAGACCGTCGTTGAGATGTTCGGGAGCCGAGATCCCGCCCCTACGCGTGGAGAGCTCAGTGGTGCCCAGTAGCGTAGTTGTGTGTTGTATTTGTGATGTAATTCGAGTAGAGATTGATATTCATTGCGTGAACTTTTTGGTTTTGTTTGTATTCTACCCTGATGTTTTATTTTAAGTTTTGGGACGAAACTTATTTTTTTTGTGTGATAGAATGTAATATCCGGTACCCTCGTTTTTCGTTATCTTGAATTGTTTGTGTTTTAACGTCGTACATTTTCTTGTTGATGAGAATCAGAATGATTTCTATCGTGATACTCTAATTGTTTCTATCGCATAGCCGTTTTAGTCGGGTGCGACTTGTTGTCGCGTACGTTTCTTTAATCAAATGTGTGCATGTGATGTGGTATGTGATGCGTCGTTAATTGCTCGTTATTGTTTTGAATCATTGCCGGTTGCGTTGTTATGGTCGTCGTGGGGCGTGTTTTCACGCTGTATATTCTTTCGCGTTGCTTGTAACGTTTCGCCGTTGGGCGCGATTTTTTTCGGTTCTTGTGTATCTCGTTGAGTTTTCCTGGTGGGATATTGCTTCTCCCTACTTTATTTAAGTTTCGGGACGAAACTTCTTTTAAGGAGGGTAGAATGTAATATCCGCAATTTCGGATTTCCGGTAATTTTCTTTTTTCGCCGGAGGTCCGTTTCGACAACTCGCTTGGGACCGTTTCATCATTATGAGAATGATTAATTCTGCACTTTTTGTCATCCGAGTTCGTTTCGGTATTGTTTTGTTGAGTCCCGTGTTTCTTAACGACTTTTCCGCACTCGAGTTTGATTCTTGTGAAAATCGTCCGAAATTACTGTTTCGAGTTTTCCGTAAGTCCGTTTAACTTTTTTAGACGTGTTGTGAACTTCGGTTTGGTTATTCGATCACGTATCGTGATTTTCGGACGTTTTGGGCCATTTTCGTAATTTCCCAAAGTTTGGGGTAATTACCTTCCGTTGTCGAATTTCGAGCCTTCGGGTGGTCGGAATTGTGTGTTCTATTAGCTCTTAGATTCGTATTTGCGAGTACTTCGTAACCTTATCTTCGGTCGTATTCAGGTTCGGGTTTCGGGGTCGTTCAGATCGTCGTTGTGATTCTTCATTTTGTGCCTGGAGGCTGCTGGCCTGACCTGGGCGAAACGGCCTTGAAAACGGCGCTGCCGAGCGCCGTGTCCTGCGCCGGGTCGGCCAGGACCAGCAGCCTGCCGAGACACGGCCGAGACACCCGGCACTGGTGTGGGCCGTTTGCTGCGCCGTGTCCGGCAGGTGTATAAATATGGCAAAGCAGTCAGGTTTCACTCATTTTTTCTCACTCGTTTTATTCTATTCCGCGACTGAAGCTTGATCAATCATGAAGGAATGTTGTTACACAATAAATCCATGAAGTTTTGAGGTTCATATCATCAATAATACGTCTTATAACATCCTTTGATCGAGCGAATCAGGTTAGATTTTCTAGAAATCTAGTTTTGGGAATTTTGTTCGATTTGTCCGTTTAATCCGTTTTAACTCAGAATATTGATGGATTGATGATTGTTAAGCTATATTATATCAAATTCCTTGTTATTACACGGATGGATTGCCACGGATTTGTCGTTTTATTGAGTATCTTATCGACGCCTTGAAGGTGTTCGATAAAATGTCACAAAGAGAATCCGAGCGTTCTACGCTTATTCTTCCTCGTTCGTTCGTTAATTTATTGATGTTATAATGTTAGGGTCAGATTCCTTGTGAAGAACGCGAGTCGGAACCCTTCCGTTCGTTGTCTTCGTCGTAGTACAAGCTTCCCGGTCGAACCGTGTTCTTCGGGGTATTCGGTATCGGTTATTAAGGCAAGTATCTTATTATACGACTTGTATCTTGTGACTAATAATCACGTATGATAATTATGATGATTTTGCTTGCCTTCGTAAATATGTTCCGTTTGAATTGGTTGTGTATTCCGCAATTTGAAGGCTTTGTGATAATAATGTTATATTGGTATACGTGTTAGGTGTTGTGCCATTTGTGCAGGATTGCGACGTACATATGGATGGTTGTACATTTGGTTGTGCAATGTATTGTGTACCGAACGTGTGTTATGTTGGTTGTGTGTCGTTGATTGATGATATTTTTGTTGAGAGTATTGAGATTGTGTTATGTGCGTGTGATGTATGATTTTGTGGTGATCAACGTGATTGAATAACTGCGCTCATTGTTGTATGTAATGTGAATGTGAATGTGGTGTGCTGGAACGCTAAGTTCACTCGTGCGGGTTCGACGGGACCTACGAGGATTCATGGCACGGGTCCATGGGATCAGAACTTAGTGTGTGGTGCTGAGGTCCAATCGTGCGGGTCTGGCGAGGCCTACGATGATTCATGGCACAAGTCCATGGGATCAGGACACAGTACGTCCAACCGTGCGTGTTCGACAGAACCTACGGTGACACGTGACACAGGTTCACGGGGTCGGGACTGGCTGTGGTGATTGTTGTGTTGGCTCAATCCGTGTGGGTTGTTGAACCTACGGAGACTCGTGGCAAGCGATCACAGAGTCATGAGCATGATTGATTGATTGTTGTGATTGGTTAAGTCCGTGCGGGTTGTTGAACCTACGGAGACACGTGACAGGAGATCACGGTGTCACGAATCATGTTTTGTAAATCAAACTTTTTGTAAGAAAGTTTTAAGAAAAGAATGTTGGGACGAGCCCCACAAGATTTATGGAAATGTTTTCGTACTGTAAATTGTTGAAATACAATTTGAGATTTGGGTTAAGACCCTAAGATTTTCGAAAAGATTTGAAATTCTAAAAATTCCCGAGATGATAATCTTATTTTTGAATGCTTCATAGCTTATCTTTCCTTGTGAAAACCTCCCGGGGATATTTTGATACTTGATTTTTATATTTGATTCACGATTATTATTTGCTTGTTACATTTCGTATGATTTGATACTTGCACTAGTAAAACAGTGGAGTTTTACTAACCCCCGAGTAATCGGGGGGTGGATGTCTGTTTTGTGTCCAGGCACATGCAGATTCAGGGGAGCAGTCACAGGATTGGCACAAGAGGATGACGAGCTGCGATACTAATCAAGAGTCGAGAGTTGGTAGAGTTTGGTTGTATTGTTAAAGTTCATTCAGTCTTCCGCTGTATTGTGTTTCGACCCCTGTGTGGGTAATGTTGTTAGTCAGTTCTATTGATAGAGTTGTGTGACCTCATCGGTTTGTGTGTTTATGTGTAAGTGACCTTAACGGTCTACATTATTATATTGTTTGACCCTGGCCGGGCAAGCATTTAGTCGTTTATGGATGTTTAGCCTGGTAGATCCTTGTGGAAGGGATCTACGGCGTGTAATATTCCCATACGGTTTTGGGGGTGTTACATTTATGGTATCAGAGCCAGGTTGCAAAAACCTAGGCTGTCGGGTTGAGTCAACTCGTGATCGGTCGAGTAATGTGTTGTCTTGTCGTTCGAGTCGTCAGGTGACAAGTTGAGTTGTGCGTAGTCACAATGTGTCGGTTATGTTGTTAGACGAGATTAGTATCGTGGGCGACCGTCACCTCCGTGCGGCCTGTGGATGTAAGTCTCTTCCTTTATGCGTAATACCTGTATATCTCGATTTTAGCTTAGTGAGTAATTGCGGTGCATGATTTTATTTACACAGTATTGTGTAATATAGTTGTGTTTAATACTTATGGCACATAGTATGAGTATAGCTGGGCGTATTGCTGTTTTACTTTTGAACCACCGTGTGGGGTGGTATGGTGTGAAAGATGTAAACCTTGATGGGTTCTATGAAGGTATCAATGGTAGAGTTTGTGAGAAACTCCGATGAATGATTTTGCTGTATGTTTAAACTTGATACCACGAGATGCATTTGATTGAATTGGCGACCCTGGCTGCCATTTGAGTATGTGGTTTTAAATTCGACTGTTTTTGGAATGTGGTAATTTTTGTCCGCTATGGGTAAGTTTGAGAATATTTTCTGAAGGACTTTCTGCTTTAATTTTTATAGAAATCGATTTTTGGAAAATATTTTGGTGGTGCGGTCAAACCACGGTTTATATGGATTTTTAAAAAAAAAATTTGTTAAATTTTGACAAATGGGCCGTGTGTTTTCAAATGACACAATCATACGGTATTTGAAAAATGTGTTTTGAAATACTTCGGACATTGTAAAATATTACCGTCGTTTTGGTTATGAACTAAAGGATTTTGGAAAATTTCTGTTTTGCAAAACAACTTTGGCTTCCGTAAATTAGAACGTTGTGTGTTTATGTATTGAGGTTAAGTCGTGCAGTGAGTTGCTATGTTATTATTATCGTCAGAAAATCTAGGTTGTATGCCCTAGTGGCGGGATACGTTGTTAGGTATCGTTCCCCACTTCAATGACCGAGGTATTAAACAAAATGTTTTCAAAAATTTCATTTCACCAAATTTTTTTCAAACTTGAGAATTTTAAAATTTTATCATTTGAATAATACCCCGGAAATGTTTTATTTTTGTTGCTAGTGTTTGATCCCTATGATACGTGTGTGGTTTTGACTGTGTTTGATTTGGTAAAATCCAAACACCTCTGTTAATTTGACTTGTGTGAATTATTTTTGAATGAAGTTCTTAAATTACAGTGTTAGTTCGTGCACTTGTGTGATGACTTGGACTTGATGCTTTATCGTGCTGCTATTATCGTCCTATGTTGACGTTGTGACGTTTGTTTGGTTGCGTTATTCTATTTGGTCGTCCGTTCAGTATGCCGAGAGGTTGTGGCCGAGGACGCGGTCGTAGTCGTGGTCGTGATCAGGAGCGTGAGAGGGTGACTCCCTCCTTGCCGAGTACCAATCAGCTCAGTACAGATCAGGGACATTCGACTAGCGTTAATGTTGACGTTGGCGCCGCCACCATCCTTCGTCAGGTGGTTGATCAGTTAGTGCAGATGAATCAGGCCGTACATCGGAATGAGAATCCAGATGGGGATAACGGGGCTAGTAAGTGGTTACGAGATGTGATGAGGATGCAGCCGCCCCGTTTTGCGGGTTCGTCTGACTCGTTAGGTTGGGAAAGCTGGCTCTTCCAGTTGGACAGAACATTTGATGCTGTAGCTTGTCCGAATGAAAAGAGGGTACCCATTGCTCAGTACTTGCTTGACAAAGAAGCTGCAGACTGGTGGCAGGCTGTAGTGCCTACAGATTGTACACCTACATGGTCTGAGTTTAAGACCGCCATGGGGGCAGAGTATTGTCCGTTGCCTGTTCGTGAACGCAGGATTGTTGAGTTTTTCTCGGCTACGCCCCAGGATGTGTCGATATCCCAGGCGATAGTCGATTTTAATCGACAGCTGGCTTATGTTCGTGATCAAGTGAGAAGTGAAGCGGACAAGGTCCGATATTTCAATATGCGCATGAAACCCCATATCCGTGAGAGTATAGCTCCGCTCATGTGTACCACCCTGAAGGAATATCAGGATCGAGCTTTAGCCATTGAGATGGCTGTTTCTGTGACGGAATCTGGTTCAGAGAGTAAGAGACAGAAGACCTCGAGTAACTTTTCAAGAAGCCAGAGAAGTGAGATCCGGGAGCCTGTTGCTTCGCAGTTTCCTTCTGGGAGCACTCCTCGTTCGTTTGATCAGTCTAATAATCCTACTCACGAGCCGAGTAAGACAAGCGGCGTAAAGTTATGTTTCAATTGTAGCCGTGTGGGCCATACTCGGAAGAATTGTCGCTCGCCGCAAGTTAACTGTTTTAAATGTGGACATGTGGGACATCAGGCGGTACACTGCGAGACCATCGTTGAGATGTTCGGGAGCCGAGATCCCGCCCCTACGCGTGGAGAGCTCAGTGGTTCCCAGTAGCGTAGTTGCGTGTTGTATTTGTGATGTAATTCGAGTAGAGATTGATATTCGTTGCGTGAACTTTTTGGTTTTGTTTGTATTCTACCCTGATGTTTTATTTTAAGTTTCGGGACGAAACTTATTTTTTTTGTGTGATAGAATGTAATATCCGGTACCCTCGTTTTCCGTTATCTTGAATTGTTTGTGTTTTAACGTCGTACATTTTCTTGTTGATGAGAATCAGATTGATTTCTATCGTGATACTCTAATTGTTTCTATCGCATAGCCGTTTTAGTCGGATGCGACTTGTTGTCGCGTACGTTTCTTTAATTAAATGTGTGCATGTGATGTGGTATGTGATGCGTCGTTAATTGCTCGTTATTGTTTTGAATCATTGCCGGTTGCATTGTTATGGTCGTCGTGGGGCGTGTTTTCATGCTGTATATTCTTTCGCGTTGCTTGTAATGTTTCGCCGTTGGGCGCGATTTTTTTCGGTTCTTGTGTATCTCGTTGAGTTTTCCTGGTGGGATATTGCTTCTCCCTACTTTATTTAAGTTTCGGGATTGAATTGTGTTGTGATGTCTATGGTTTCATTGGTTATGGTTTTGAATACCATTTGTATTGTCCTTCTTTTCGTTGTATCTAGACCTTCTCGGTCAAATTTTACAGTTCCGCGCATGAATAGCCTTGTGGGTCCCACGGCGGGGCTCACGGCGCTGTAATATACCCTGAATAACTTGGGGGTGTTACACATATACCAAACAATACGAAAACCGAAGGTTACAAATAAACAACAACACATGAATCCAAACACCATCGATTCACATTATTACATCATCCTGTGAGCAACCCTCAAAATACAATTTACATTCCAAACCGAAATTCCACCTCTCAGTAAAAAGGACTAACAAAACGAGCACATACCGAATGACTCAGCATTCATACCTCATTTTAATCACATGTCTGAGCACTAATGCCCAAACAACGAGAACATCATCACTACTTACCTTCTGACTGACAATCATCAAACCGAAAAGTTAAAAACGAGAGTCACGTATTGAGTAAATTGTATAGACCTCATTTGAGTTTAAAAATCGCGTTTTGAAAACCTATAATACAAGATGAAAATTGAAATATTAATAGTTTGAATTCTCAAAAAAATTCGATCTTGAGGTCATCATACGAAAATCCAACTTTTTCCTCCGTTGAAGGATGTTTTAAAATAAAATTTACGTGACTTCCCAAAAACATTCAAAGCTTTAAAATATCACATTGATGAACTTTCCTTGCGTAACCACACCAAAGCCATTACTATTGTAAAAATGATTTATATATATATATATATATATATATATATATATATCTATATATATATATATATATACACACCGGCACCACTCTTCATTCTAGCACAATACGAGAATCTGACAAGCATAGGTCACGTATTCACAGTTCACATTAAACACCACTTCACAACATAGAATCACACAAGCTCGTATAACACAAGACACAATATAGTAGAGAGACTTACATCCACAGATCGCACTAAGATGATGGTTGTGCCTTGATACTAATCACGACCGACATCCTAGACGACGCGTCGCGACACGACTCAATCAGACACAACCTGACAAGGCAAGACTCAACAACACACAACTGGACCCGACAACCTAGGTTTCCGCAACCTAAGCTCCGATACCATATTCTGTAACACCCCCAAGCCACTCGGGAATATTACAGCGCCGCAGACCCTCTCCGATAGGTTCTACCAGGCTAAATACAGAAATCACAATAACACAATACATGCCGACATGGCTAAATAACGAACCGTTAAACCGATTTGGTGTTTTACCACAACATACACATAACTTATACATAACTCTTTATCACAACTCATACCCATGAAGGGGTCAGAGTACATCAACACTCCCATAATACGGGAAAATACCACACGGAAAGACAAAACAACGAGGCGTTACCAAAATACTCAACACTGTTCTTCATGTGATTAGTATCGTCGTCATTCCATCATCCCTCGTACCGATCCTGTGATTTGCTTTCCAAACCTGCAAGTACCTGGATGCAATACAGATATCCACCCCCCAATTACTCGGGGGTTAGCAAAACTCCACTGTTTTGCTAGTGCAAGTATAAAATACAAATATAAGCCATACACAACATACTCCAAGAACATAATAATCGCGGACATGCTTCCCGAGATAAATCACATGATCAAAACAGTTCAAATTATGAAAGGTAGGAAATAAACACAATATACATCTTACAAAATATTTTACGATCTCGGGAGTTTTGAAAACATTTGGGATTTAAGAATTTTCAAGCTTTTCGAAAACCATTTAGAGACACGGCCCAAAGAACATTTTCCAAAAGACAAATCCGATATCCAAACATGGATTCACAACCCCATCATACCATTCCGATCACAAACACGGGGTCCACGACCCAATCATACGTATCAACATATCCCCAAGGATTATTCACGTCTCGTGCTAACAAACCACAAACCTCAGATGCTCCCACAGAGCATACCCGAGTGAATAACACAACGGGAAACCACACAATATCATATGTCACCGTGACAACAGTCACATGACCACATCCATACATACATTCATAGTTATCCCAGCATCGGGCTACCATGCCACGAACTTCGGAGCCTCCACGAGACATACCCGGTTGGACAACCCATGACACGTACGTCACACAACCAAACCACAACCATAAGTTATCATGGCATCGCGCTAACAAGCTACGAACCTCGGTGTCCCGCAAGACATACTCGGATTGGATAACCCTACAAGTTATCCCGGCATCGGGCTAGAAAGCCACGAATCTCGGAGTCCCCGCAAGACATACCCGATTGGATAACCCCATGGTCACGCCCGATCCGTACTAGTAAGGGCGGATCCCGGAGATTCAAAAATCTTACCCGGTGACACATCACTTAAAACAACCACACAACAATAAGCAAATACCAAGACAAACAACACTAAGCATCACAACCTCCTTTCAAAGTAGTAACAACTAATATCACACAACGTCACATATTCACCGAACAAGTACACGTATTGATACACAATCCTCAACAAGTGATTACGGTCTACTATATTCACGAAATATGATTATAACAACCTCCAATATACGACACTAACACACATATTCCGAAAACACATTTATTCACGAAGCATATGAGTTATCTTTGAAGGAAAATCTTTTATCGAGAATATACCGATCCATTTTGAAAGTTTATTAAAACATTCAAATTCCACATATAATCAATTACCAACTATCACGTCTACGAAACACGAAGTGTATGGGCAAGATACTTGCCTCGATACCACGAGCAATATAGAAACGAACGAACATGGTCGGGTAGCCCTTGCACTTCCAAGAACGACCAAGAACTCGAAAATCCCATGAATACTACGAGAACAATACCATCATGAATTAATCAACACTAATCGGAATCCGAATCGACACTAAGAACAACAAGGATCTAAGAGTTTCTCAAAGAAATTAGGAGTCATGTTTCGAGTGACATAAAATTAATAAACGAGTCGCCGATCTGAAGATCGCAACCGGGACAACAAGAATACACAACCGATCGGATGAGATCAGGTAAGAATCACGAAACAAAGAAAAAACCCCAAATTCAAGAAACTAGGGTTCTAAGAAGAGAATGCCTTGATTCGAACAAAGAAGGTGATTAGATGATGTTGAACATACACAATTCCACTCCAAAATGAAGCTTGATGATGAAGATCGCCCAAAATCACCCCAAAAACTCGCTCCCGATGGAAAGAGGCGAAGAAGGATGAGAAGTGACGAAATAAAGGCTGTTGTCCAGTATTTATACTAGACAATTATTAGCGTGCGCTAAGTGCACTGCATTAGCGTGCGCTAACGGGGTCAACGCTCCAGAACATTCTGCCCGCAACACTATTAGCGTGCGCTAGCCAAGAAACATAGTGTGCACTAACGAGTCATGAATCCAGACCAGTGGCTTCTGGATAGTTCCATACTTACCAGGTAGCGTGCGCTAACTACTAAACTTAGCGTGCGCTATCAAGACTCCAGTCCCAGTCCAGTAGCTCTTGGACTGCCTCTGAACTGCCAGTTAGCATGCGTTGCACACCCTGTAGCATGCGCTAACTGCAACACAGTAGCGCGCGCTACACCACAAGCGTTAGCTTGCGCTACACCACAATGAACCAAAAACTCATGCAACAATCTGAAACGAAATCAAACAAGTGTCCCAACAAAGAACACCCAAACATGGCACAAAATTCCAAAGATGTGGACAACGACAATCCGATAAACCGTAGAAAAACTCAACGAAACCCGAACAAAGATCTCGGGTATTACAATTTTGACAAGGATTATCACGAATTGGTAAAGTTATGACAGTAAGATTACATTGGTAGTATTCTTGCTTTGTAATTCATTGGTATGTAATTACTGACGTGATGTGATTGTTATCGTTATTGAGTATTATGGTTGACCCCTTCGTGGGCTTTCTTTTTAGGTTTTTGGGATATCGAGCTTGTAGTGGCCGTGAAGAGATGAGCTTCCCGGAGGATACTGGCTATGGCGTGTGTTTGTGAATTGAGTACTTTGACTAGTTGTCATTTTTCCGCTGCAAAAGTATTTTTAGTTATTTGTTATATCCGTTGCGATTGTGTTTGATAATGGGTTGCTAGTATTTTACGAACTTGTGTTTATTTTGGAAAACCGATTTCCTAAATTATTTTGTCGATACGTGCAAGCGGTAGCTTAACGTATACTTTTGAAACTGTTGGGTTTTGGCGTTTTGGCCTTGTACTTTCAAATGAGGTTTTACGACGGCATTGATAAATGTATTTTATAAAGTCTTTGAATAATTTTAAAAATATTACCTTCATCGCCGCTTAGGCGTATTTGAAATGTTTGAAAAACTATCTTTTAGCCTTGTGGGTTCCGTTTCGGGGCCCACGACAATGTAATATTCCCGGATGGCTCTGGGGGTGTTACAGAAGGTAAGGCCGATGAGTTTGAAGTCGGGCTGAAGTAATCGGGTTTGTTGGAATTCAAATTTCTGGTTTGGTGTGGATTTAAGCCGTCATGTTACTGAGTCCGTGCTTAATTTGGGTTTAGAATTTGGTGGTACTGGACTTCGACCAATTCGAATTCGCGCCAATGGTCAAACGATTGGTAAGGTTTAGTTCAGATTTGAAAAATAGTGGAGCACTGGTTTGGGGAGTCTGGGTTTTCGACAAGTCTTAGGCTGCAGTGATCGAGGCTTGTTTGTGGGTTTTTTTTGGTCAAATATAGACAGGTTTCACATATGGTTAAGGAATATCACATGCCTTGAAGGATTCAACGGAAATTGATTGAAACGTGATTGGAATCTTAATCGAACAACGAACGGATCGGACTCTTTGTGTTCTATGTTCCTTTTGGCAGAAGAAATATTTGCAGATTTGTTTTGATGATGGCTGCCGTGAAGAATATAGGATTTGTAGTAGGGAATTTTGTTTTTGCTTGCAGAAGTGATTCTGCCGTGAAAAGTATTTTGTGGCAGCCCTTTTTTTGTTTCTGATTCTGCCGTGAGCTTGGTGTACGGTTTTCGTGTGTTGTAATTTTGGCTTTTATATGAAGGGTCTAGAGGAAGTGTTTGTATATCATTAGGACTCTAATCGGATAAATATTGCAGTTATAATTACTGAATGTTATTAATCATATTTACATTTTATTTAATTACTTTTTATTTTTGGTATTGCCTAAGGCAAAATTGGTCATTAAAGTTGGCCTCTTTAATTTTATTAATTATCTATATAGATAATTATTAAATTATAATTTAATTAGTTAAATCATTTAATGTAATACCCGAATTTTCAGTATAAATTTTTCGCGTTATTTTATCTGAGATATACTGCATAGCTTGATGTCTATACAGTATGGATAAAATAAATTGAGAACCGAGACAGTTATACTTGTGTAATTGACGTGTTTGATTGACAGTTATATTGAGGATATGGTATATCAGGTTGAACTAAGTTGGACATCAGGTTATCGTACTTTTCATATTGGGTATATATCATATGAGAATATTATTGGATCTAGTATATGTATTCAGTATGTGTGTAAACGTATCCAGTATGTCGAGACGGACCGGAACAATTGGATTTTGGCCAAGTACAGAAGGCCATTACGTACGCTAAGCTTAAGGACTTACGTACGCTAATTCTATGTTTTACGTACGTTATGCATAAGGCATTACGTACGTAACAAGAGGAATAGGACAGGTGGGCCCGTGGTCGGTAGCTTTCGGCGCGGATGTGGACAGGTGAGTCAACGGATGGAGTTACATACGCTATACACAGTGTATTACGTACGTAATACGAGCATCTACTGTAGCAAGTCAACGTACGTATTACGTACGCAATGGATTAAGCGTTACGTACGTCAGGAGGCAGGTGGCTGAGTCGTGGCCGTAAGGACCTGCAGTGCCGCATGTGTTCCGGCAGTGACTCACTGGATGGCCGATCACGGTCGGCAGTGACTCGCTGGGATGGCCGGTTACGGCCGACAGTGACTCGTAAGGACTGGCCGATAACGGTCGTAAGGTTGTGGCCGGGTACGACCATAAGGCCTATTACGTACGTAAGGAGGATGCCGATAACGGCCGTAAAGGTGTCAGCCAAATTGGACAGTAGGGTAGCCATGGCCGGTTACGTCCGTAAGCCATAGCCGGTTACGGCCGTAAGTGACTGGCAGGACTCGGCTATTTAATGGCCTAGGCACGGGTCACTTGGCCATTTTCACATTTTCTCTTCGTTTCTTTGCGATCCTTCATCAGAAATTGATGGATTTGATTGGGAACATCATGGAGCATCATTTTTTGGAAGTTTGATTCATGCCTAACATCATCTTTCGCCCGGATCGAAGGTAAGAACACTTGAACCCTTGGTTTTGGGGATTTTTAGAGTTTCACGATGTTGTGTCCGATTTCTTTCGTTTTAATTCAGATTATTGATAGAATTTTGTTGTGTTCTCGGAATCATTCATTACTTTTGAAGTTTTGTGGAACAAATTCGAGAATTCCTCCGTTAATCGATTAAATTGGACTACGCCCCGAAAGTGTCCGATAAATTGCTTCAATGGGTAGAACTTGGGAAGTTCTATACGATTTTGTAGAATTGTGATTGAATTGATATTGTTATGATTTAGGAACAAACTTTTGAAGGAAGTTGGATCGGGACTCTTTCTTTTCGTCGATTTCTTCGCACCATGTTAATCAAGGGAAATGTTTACTTGTGTATTTCATCTTCTAAGAGGTATGTTGGGTAACCCTCTCCTTGAATTCGGATTTTGATGTTATTGTTGATGAAGGATTCGTATGAAGATGATTATGGTTTTTTTGTTACAATTCTTGAGGTTATATGAACTATATGTGAAGGGTACGATGGTTTATGTCTTGATTATGTTGTTTATGATTATGGAATCATATTATTCTTGATATTCTTTGTAGTAATGTTGCGATTCTTGATGTTAGGAAGGTCGTATATTAGAGGATATGATAATATACATCTTTAATTATGAATAAGGATTGTTCAGATGTTAGAACACATCGGATTATGTCGTATTGGAGATTTTGAATGTGATGTCGGAATAAGTTGTGTTCTTAAGGAACTATTGGATTATATGACTTGATAAATATGTGTAAGAGGTGTTGGTGTTTTGGATATGAATGGAATATTCATATATAGAACTAAGTTATGTGTTTTGGTACAATATTCATATAGGAATACGAATATGATTCCGGGCTTGATAAGATTATGATCCACTTTTGAGTTTGAGAATTCATACGTATTGAACAAGTGTTCAATTTGGATAATGGAATTATTTGACACCCTTGGAATATGATTACCTATAATGTCGAACTAATCGGATCGTCCGTATTGCTGATGATAATCGGTAAATGGTTTTTATTATGAATTTACAAGGAGGAAACTTGTAATCGTATTTAAGATTGAATTTGAAATCGGTAATGTTTAGACCCTTTTGCTATTGGTTTAAATTGATTGTTGATATGACTTTCGGATTGTGGAATCGTATTATAGTTATGAGTTCATGATTGATTGATTTGGGTTGTTTTGTATTTGTATTTAATCGGGATATTGTGGACCATTGGGTTTATTGCTCGGTTATATTTATTATCGAGTTGCGGCTTATATTATGGTTATGGGTTCGAAATTGTCCGAATTGTATTGTTCAGTTTTGTGTATGATCGAGGTATTGTTGAGCCGTTGAGTTTGATTGGTTGGCTATATCAGTTATTGATTGTTATCGGATTATTGTTGTTTGATTACTTCAATTGGTTGATATGTTTGATCGTGGTTTATGACCGTTGTCTTGCGGTTGAGGTCGAAGAGTTTGTAGATTGCTCTTGGTCGGGGCTGAGGAGCTTGTAGATGAAGGCAATGGATTTTGGTAACGGCTTCGTGGTATCGGTATCGAGGCAAGTTTATACTTGTTCAGTTTATAATATTTGATTAATGGTTTCGCTTTCATTTCATTTATAATTCATATAGCAATGCTATTATAGATGTAAACTGTCGAGATGATGATTTATTTATCATGCTGTGGGTTGGGACAAATCATAATGTATATGATTTAATTATGTTTGATTGAAGACACAAATGGGAGTTATCTTTGATATATGATATGGAATGTCGGATATCGAGGGTAGTTATCGTGATGACATGAGTATCAGGATAAAGGTTTATTGGTATTGAATGGACGTTAACTTATTTGAGATTATTCGTATAACTGTGTACTCGTTCAGGATTGTTGTTCGTTGAACGGATATTGTCTTCGGATTTGACGTAATGTAAGTATTGTTCAGTTATGAGGATAATTATTCTAGTGAATTATTGTATATGTTGTATGATGATGTTTCGTATATTGAGATTCGTATTTGGTTGTTCGTTGAGGGATGTTGATCCCAGGATGATATTGTTGAGATTGATGATCGCGTTGATCGTTCTTTGGGAATTGTGATCCCAAGATAATTGTTTTGGATATTGTCGGTCTTGTCGATCTTTCATTATCCGTGTATCATTGTTCACTTCGGTTAGTCTTTTTGATCCCTATTGGATATGTGATTCTTTGAGTTTCGTTGTCATGTTGCATCGTGACATATCTGGAATTATATCTGCGTTCCGATTGGTTATTGTGTAGGATTTTTAGCTGGGCACACTATGGTTATGTGTTGATATTTCCACATTGAACCGTGCACACGAGACATAGTTCGTGAAGCTAATTAGGTACATTGTCCCACGTATATTCTGGATTCCGTATACGGGGTGGACATGTGCACTGACACATTTCCGGATCGGGCGTACTGTGATGTCCATCTTTGAGCCATATTGTTTGGTCGTTCATAGTCCATGTATGATTGGATATGTTCGACGGTTTGCGACTAGTTGTGCATACGCCGGAGGGGTATGTTCGACATTCGGTGTTATTTCTTTGAGATCTATTATTGTTGATCATTTGGAGTTTACCTTGTTGATGGTATTCTAGGTTATTGTTGATTCTTTGTTGATCGTGTTGGAGTTTACCTTGTTGATGGTATTCTCGGTTATTATTGATCCTTTGTTGATCGTGTTGGAGTTTATCATGTTGATGGCATTCTCGATTATTGTCGATCCTTCGTTGGTAGTGTCGGAGTTATCATGTCAGTGATATTCTCGGTCGATTTATTGATTGATCATTGTTATTGATCCTGTGAGCATTCGGACTGTACGTCGATGTTTCAGGACTTGTTATCATTGTTTTGTGGTAGTTGATCTACAGATATATCATGTATATTTGGTTTTATGCAAAATGAGATTTGACCGTGAAATCCGACGGACGGGATTTCGCACAGATGGTTCATTCCACGCTTATGAGTTATAATGATGTTTTGAGGATTATTGGTATTTTTGGAATACAGTACAGATGATTGTTGTTGAGTTCATTTCGTCATTTGAGAATGCGAAATGTGGATCATGGTAAGGATTGATTTGTTATAGATTACTATGGATTGGTAAGGTTATGATGGTAAGATTACGTTGGTAGTATTCTTACTTTGTTATTTCATTTGTATGTAATTATTTATGATGATGTGATCGATATAATTATTGAATATTGTGGTTGACCCCGTCGTGGGCTTTATTTTTAGGTACTCGGAGATCGAGCTAGTAGCGGTCGTGAAGGGGTGAGCTTCCCGGGTGATACTGGTTGTGGCATGTTTTTGAGTATCGAGTATTCTTTCTGGTTGTTTTATTTCCGCTGCAAATGTGTATTTTGAACTGTCTTTTTCCGCTGCGTGTGTATTTCAAAATGGCTTTCCGGTATTTTTACGAAATCGTGTTTAACTTTAAAATGGCTTTTTGGCATTTTGCGAACTTAGGTTATTCCGTTGAACCCTTTTTCCCCAACTATTTTATCGGTACGTATAAGTGGCGGCTTAACGTACATTTTGGAACTGTCGAGATTTGGCATTTCGCCTTGTATTTTCAACTGGTATTTTGTGATGGTATTTGAGAACTATGTTTTGGTCAAAATTTGAGTATTTAAAATATCACCGTCATCGGCCTTTTGGCGTTTTTAAATGTTTTTGAAATAGTTTTTAGCCTGGTGGGTTCCGGCGCGGGGCCCACGGCGCTGTAGTATCCGGATGGTTTTGGGGGTGTTACAGAAGATGGTATCAGAGCTTGGGTTTTGTGAAACCCAGGCGTGTGTGTTATGTGGCTCTACCAGTACGGTAGTAGCATAATTTTTGAAAATGATTTTCCTGACTTCTGAGTCAAACTGATTTTTGGAGGTTCCAAAATTTTTGAAATATTTTCAATTGGTAGTTGTGATATTGGTGTGTGTTGGTTGTGTTGAGACTTCATATGGGAGTCGTGTGCTAGTATCACGGGAGATCACCGGCTTCACGTACCTGTAAGTATGTTGGTTTGGTTATTCGCTTGTGGCGATGATTGATTGCTTTTGTGATGAGTTGGAAATTTTGGTTGATCTGTTGTTTGTGGCAGGATTGCAAGTTTCAAGGACGAAACTTATTTTAAGGGGGTAGTATGTAATACCCGGATTTTCAGTATAAATTTTTCGCGTTATTTTATCTGAGATATACTGCATAGCTTGGTGTCTATATAGTATGGAAAAAATAAATTGAGAACCGAGACATTTATACTTGTGTAATTTACGTGTTTGATTGACAGTTATATTCAGGATATGGTGTATCAGGTTGAACTAATTTTGGACATCAGGTTATCGTACTTTTGATATTGGGTATATCATATGAGAATGTTATTAGATCTAGTATATGTATTCAGTATGTCTGTATACATATCCAGTATGTCGAGACGGACCAGAATAGTTGGATTTTGGCCAAGTACAGAAGGCCATTACGTACGCTAAGCTTAAGGACTTACGTACGCTAAATTCTATGTTTTACGTAGGTTATGCATAAGGCATTACGTACGTAACAAGAGGAATCGGACAGGTGGGCCCGTGGTCAGTAGCTTTCAGTGTGGATGTGGACAGGTGAGTCAATGGATGGAGTTACGTACGCTATACATGGTGTATTACGTTCATAATACGAGCATATACTATAGCAAGTCAATGTATGTATTACGTACGCAATAGATTAAGTGTTACGTACGTTAGGAGGCAGTTGGCCGAGTCGTGTCCGTAAGGACCTGCAGTGCCGCATGTGTTCCGGCAGTGACTCGCTGGATGGTCGATCACTATCGGCAGTGACTCACTGGGATGGACGGTTACGACCGCCAGTGACCGTAAGGACTGGACGATAACGGCCGTAAGGTTGTGGCCGGGTACGGCCGTAAGGCCTATTATGTACGTAAGGAGGATGTCGATAATGGACGTAAGGGTGTCGGCCAAATTGGACAGTAGGGTAGCCATGGCCGGTTATGTCCGTAAGCCATAGCCGGTTACGGCCTTAAGTGACCGGAAGGACTCGGCTATTTAATGGCCTGGGCACGGGTCACTTGGCCATTTTCACATTTTCTCTTCGTTTCTTCGCGATCCTTCATCAAAAATTGATGGATTTGATTGGGAACATCATGGAGCACCATTTTTTGGAAGTTTGATTCACGCCTAACATCATCTTTCACCCGGATCGAAGGTAAGAACACTTGAACCCTTAGTTTTGGGGATTTTTGGAGTTTCATGATGTTATGGCCGATTACTTTTGTTTTAATTCAGATTATTGATAGAATTTCATTGTGTTCTCAGAATCATTCATTACTTTTGTAGTTTTGTGGAACATATTCGAGAATTCCTCCGTCAATCGATTAAATTGGACTACGCCCTCAAAGTGTCCGATAAATTGCTTCAATGGGTAGAACTTGGGTGAAGAGATAAATTCACCACTAGAAGGGGGGTTGAATAGTGGTGATGCGGAATACCGAAATTTCTTGCGAGTAAATAGAAAATAGTGCAGAATTTAAAGACTCAAGAATTTATAGAGGTTCGGCAACTTGCCTACGTCCTCTCTCCGACTTTCTTTTTCTATTGGCTTAAGAAAAATCACAATCTTAACTCGTCTTCTATCGGTCCGAGTTCACAACCGTTACAATCGCTTGTCTTCTATCGGTCCAAGCTCAACCTCTCCCTCAATATAAATGTTTGTTTATCTAGTGTTCTATAGGAACTAGATAATCCTCACTATACGAATATGGGAGTATAATCCTAACAATGCCGGATCAAAGATCCTAATAACACCGGATTAGTGACTCTTGATTCGTTTCTTTTACGCTCAAGTGTAAGTGATGCAACACTTACAACCAAATGAAAGAATACAAAGAATAATAGATATTACAATTAAAATCACTCTTGTATCTTTCTTTTCTCACAACTTGAAATGCAATAAAAGATATAAAACTGAGCTCAAGTATGCTTTGATTGCTTGTATGCTTGTATGCTTGAATGCTTGAAGTTGTGTGTTTGATACCCAAGTCCTTCGGGTATTTATAGGTGAGATCCATCCTTCAAATGCTGAAAAACATACTATTAGCGTGCGCTAATAGTGCCTTGTAGCGTGCGCTATCGGTTTTTGACTTGGAATCTCTGAACGGTCACAAAGACTGTTGCAACGGTAAAATACCATGTCTAGCGTGCGCTAGTAATGTAATGGTAGCGTGCGTTAACGCCTGGTCAACTAGTCTTCGATCTTGACTTTGACAATGTCCGATTTTCTCTCCAACGACTCTTTATCCAACGGCTAGATTTATGATTAGCGTGCGCTAGCAAGTATGCATAGCGTGCACTAGCATTAATTAAATCCAACTTTTCCAGATTTTCTGGATCTGCATTGACTCTTGCCTTCCAACGGTAGAAATTCAAACGGTAATATGCAGACTCCTTTTAGCGTGCGCTAATTCCTATACTTTAGCGTGTGCTACTGAATTCTTTCATTAACGTACGTTACCTTGTGTAGCGTACGTAAAGGTCTTAACGAATTGAGTCCAGTAGCTACTGGACTACTGACCGTAATATTGGTAGCGTGCGCTAGAGATGAGCAATAACGTGCGCTATATCCTTCCTTTAGCGTACGTAAGATGATATGTGTAGCGTGCGCAACATCCAGTTCTGATTTCCTTCCAGACTTCACTGACCTCTGGAGAAATGCGATAGCGTGCGTTTTTTTTACTGTATAGCGTGCGCTAACTGTAGGTTCTTAGCGTGCGCTAACATTGAATAGCTTGCGTGCGCTAACAATCAGGCGACTTCACTTGGCTGCAGCTGACTTGTCTGGGCTGTATATGTATATCCCGATAGCGTGCGCTACTATATGATGAGTAGCGTGCGCTAACTCTATTTTGCTCCTTCAAAATATTATCGAGCCGAGATTGATCTAATTAAATGTTTTGAATGTAATAATCATCAAAATACATTTTGAGTCAACAATCTCCCCCTTTTTGATGATGTCAAAACATTTAATTAATACCTGCAAAAACATTTTGAAATGATTCGAATCAAGGTAAACTTGTTCGATATATTAGTAGATTTTGGTTTTTGGAGTATTCTCCCCCTTTTTGACATAAACAAAAAGGAACTCCCCCTGAATTGTTGCATTATAATAAATATCAACGAAAATGCCATTATTCAAAGTGTAATCAACAATACTTGTAAATAACAAATGCCAAATGAAGTGAAATGCGAATTTCATTAAGATAAAATGCAAGTAATACAACGAGTTTTCATGACATGAAACATATAGATTGTTCGAACAACAAGATTCTACATCAAACATCAAAGATCCTCAAATATAAGGGTCGGAAGAAGACGAAGGGAAAGGGAACGAAGGGTGTGTGAAACGGATGAACTCGGATATCAATCCGCGCACTTCCCGGACTTCCGAACGTAGAGCCCGAACATCCTCTCGAATCTCAGCCTGAGAGGTCTCGATGCCCCGCATCCGAGCACAAAGGTCGCTTTCCTCTTCTTCCGTCACCACATCTCTCATTGGGCGTTTTCGTTTCGACGTAGGCTTCCTTACGAATTCCCCGGTCTGCATTTCTCGAAGGGTATGAGGTCCCCGACGAGTGATTTTTTCTTCTGCAGTAGGCATCCGCGACCCTTTCTCTACTTGGTCGTCGTCGCGTAGATACGGAAAAAGAATCCAGCCTCTGTTGGACGTCCGGACATAGTGCATAGCCTTAAGCGAAGCGTCCGAGATCTCATGACCGAGGGAGACGGGGACTGCCTTGTCCTTCGATAATTCGACTTGGTGAAAACTGAAAATAGCCGAGAGAATTGAGCCATAAGGCATTCCAGCCTTGCGAGAACGAGAGGCATAGTTTTTCGACCGAAACAAGTCGCCCTTCACCTTCATCCAACTGATGATAATATCGGAAAAATTAACTTTATCGTCATTGAGAACGCGATACACCACTTGCTTGTCCACTCCCACTAGTTTGTGCTGGGAATTCACCTTCGGCATTAAGAATTTCGTGAGAGCTACGAAAAGCAGGCGAATATTGACCCCAAAATCGTTGTTTTCGAAAAAGTCGTTCGTTATGTCAATAACGGCCTTTGAGCTAAGAAACTCTTTCACATCTATTTCACCAACTTCATTATCGTCGGCCAAAGATTTTCCAGTACAAACAAAACCGTCACAGGGTAAACCAAAAATCTGATATAAAACATCTGAAGAAATTTTCACCCGAGTTCCTCCGACAAGGCTTCCTAAAACAAGGGCTGAAGACCCTTCACTTTCGGCCACATGGAGATTGGCATAAAACTCTCGGACGAGTTCAGGGAAGATGGGGTTTTTGCATTCGACAAAACGGGAAATACCAAGCGAGGAGAAGAATTTGGAAATATCGACATTTACCCGTTCTAGACTTGAGAGATTGAAGAAGTAACAGTCGGTGATGTGTTCTTGTGGAAGAATGTCAAAGAAAACCCTCAAGGCGGTGGAGGAGATGAAACGATTCGCATCAAACTGGGCATTGAGAGGTCGTTTGAGGTTGTTGTATTGTTTTGCCATGGCTGTGCGGTTCTTGCTCGACATTAATCGAAGAAGGAATTGAAGTTTGAGGAAGTTTGAGGAATCCGATTAGCGGCTAGGGTTTTTGGCAAGATGAGAATTTTCTGTCGATTGCGTGCGTTAGGAAGTGTGTTTGTGTGCCTGGGTAGTACGGCATATATATAGTCAACGAACTTTTAGTTAGCGTACGCTAGGGTTTATAGAATTAGCGTACGTTAGGCAGAAAAGAAAGGCTTACTGGACTGTCCAGTAGCTAGATTGGAATTCGAAAAATTTTAATTAGCGTACGCAAGAAAGTAGGGTTTAGCGAACGCTATCGAAGGAAGTGTTTAGCGCGCGTTAAGAAAATGAAGCTAGCGCGCGCTAGCGAGTGATCCGAATCAAGGATTTTGATGTTTTGAGTAGTACGCTTATTTCAAAAGTTGTCTACATGTCCCATGCCAAGTTGTAAACGAATGGAGTTAAATGATTCTTCGGGAAGAGGTTTTGTAAAGATGTCAGCAAGTTGGTCCTTCGTCCCGACAAATATTAAACAGATGTCTTTTTTCTGAACATGATCACGTAAAAAATGATGTCTAATATCTATATGTTTGGTTCTACGGTGCAACACATGATTTTTGCTCAAATTAATTGCACTAGTGTTATCACATAGGATAGGGGTATTTTCAAAATGTATGCCGTAGTCGCGGAGTTGATTTTTAATCCATAGCACTTGAGCACAGGCGCTCCCTGCAGCGACATATTCGGCCTCAGCTGTAGACAATGCTACGCTGGTTTGCTTTTTACTTCCCCAAGATATTAAACAAGATCCAACAAAATGGCATGTACCACTAGTACTCTTTTTGTCAATTTTGCATCCGCCGAAATCGGCGTCACTATAGGCAATTAAATTAAAATCCAAGCAAGAAGGATACCATAGACCTAGTCCAATAGTTCTTTTCAAGTAGCGAAAAATGCATTTACAAGCAATTAAATGTGATTCCTTAGGATTAGCTTGGAATCGAGCACATAGGCATGTAGCAAATATTATATCTGGACTAGATGCAGTCAAATATAGCAAAGATCCGATCATACCTCGATATAATTTTTGATCTACGGATTTGCCATTCTCATCTTTCTCAAGCTTTAATGATGACGACATTGGCGTAGATATCACCTTGCTATTTTCCATATTGAATTTCTTGAGGAGGTCGTTTGAGTACTTCGTTTGATGGATAAAAATTCCATCTTCGCATTGTTTGATTTGAAGCCCGAGGAAGAACGTTAATTCTCCCATCATACTCATTTCGAATTCTCCTTTCATAAGATTAGAAAAATCTTGGCACAAGGATTCATTAGTAGCTCCAAATACAATGTCATCAACGTAGATTTGGCAAACAAGTATATCATCATTTAGTATTTTAACAAACAAGGTATTATCGACTTTGCCTCTTTTATAGTCATTTGCAATTAAAAATTGACTTAGACGATCATACCATGCTCGGGGTGCTTGCTTCAACCCGTAGAGTGCCTTGTTGAGCTTGTAGACATGATCCGGAAATTTATGGTCTTCAAAACCGGGAGGTTGCTTGACGTAGACTTCTTCTTGAATGAAACCATTCAATAATGCACTTTTGACATCCATTTGAAATAGTTTAATCTTCTTATGGGCGGCAAATGCACATACCAAGCGAATGGCTTCGAGTCGAGCCACGGGAGCAAAACTTTCTTCGTAATCAATACCTTCTTCTTGATTATATGCTTGAGCGACCAAACGAGATTTATTTCGAATAGGATAGCCGTCTTCGTCACTCTTGATTTTATGCACCCATTTAGTTCCGATAATTGTTTTATATTTAGGCGCGGGAACTAAATTCCATACATTATTGTGCTTGAATTGCACAAGCTCCTTTTGCATTGCCATCACCCAACTTTCATCATCGAGAGCTTCGGATATATTCTTGGGAACTATTTCGGATACAAAAGCACAATGAGCCATAAATTCGGTGGTTCTCCTTCGGGTTTGAACACCGTCTTCAATGTTTCCGATCACGAGATCCTTTGGATGGTCTTTGATGTGCCTCCAATCTTTCGGTAAATCAACGATTATGTTTGTTTCGATTTCCGAAATTTTCTTCACTTCGGGTGAGGGATCCGGAAAGGTACCTGCATCATCAAAATATTCTACCTTTCTCGGGGGTGAGATCATATCATTGAATTTAACGTGTATGGACTCTTCAACTTTATTCGTTCTAATATTATAAACACGATATGCTTTGCTATTAGTACAATAACCAAGAAATATTCCGGAGTCGGATTTGGCATCAAACTTGCCCAAGTTATCCTTGCCATTGTTCGAAATAAATACATTGCAACCAAAAGGATGAAAGTAAGCAATATTGGGCTTTTTGCCCTTCCATAATTCATACGGGGTTTTAAGATGAGTTCTACGGACGTGAACTCGGTTAATCACATAGCATGCCGTAAAAATTGCTTCGGCCCAAAAGTATCGTGGAAGAGAGTATTCATTAAGCATTGTCCTCGACATTTCTTCCAAAGATCGGTTTTTCCTTTCAACAACTCCATTTTGTTGAGGCGTTCTAGGAGCCGAAAAATTGTGATTAATACCGTATTTATCACATAAAAGTTCAAACGGGGTGCAATCAAATTCACCTCCGTGATCGGTGCGAATAGAAATTATGGAGAGATTTTTCTCATTTGATACCAAACGACACCATTTAGAAAACTCGGAAAATGCATCATCTTTATGTGCTAAAAATCTAACCCAAGTAAATCGAGAGAAATCATCAACAATAACCAAAGTGTAAAGTTTACCATTTAAACTAACATGTCTAGATGGTCCAATCAAATCCATATGCACGAGTTCAAGAACTCGACTAGTGGAAACCTCGAATTTTGGTTTAAACAATTCTCGAGTATGTTTCCCTTTTATGCATGATTCACACAAATGTTTCTATCAAACTTGAGTTTGGGCAATCCACGAACAAGGTCGTGTCTAGATAAAATAGAAATAATAGGTAAAGAAGTATGCCCCAATTTTCGATGCCATAAATATGCATTGTAATCCAAGGTAATAAAACATTTTTCATTGAATGAACTCTTATCATTAAGATCAACAATATAGATGTTTCCACATCTCAAACCAATGAATGCGATTTTATTATTTCTAAATGCCGTGCAATGCGTTTGCTCAAATAGAATTTTAAAACCTTCATCACAAAGTTGCGAAACGCTAAGGAGATTATGATGCAAACCTTCAACAAATAGTACTTTGTTGATAGAGGGAGAAGGTTCCTTACCGACTTTGCCGATTCCTTTGATTTTTCCCTTTTGATTATCTCCAAAGGTCACATGTCCTTGATCTTGATATTCGAGGTCTTCAAATAAGTCCTCGGAACCGCACATGTGCCTTGAGCATCCGCTATCAATGTACCACTTGTTTTTCCTTGGTGCCGGTACCTCGATATTACTTTCGGAGTCGAGGGCCATGAATGCAAGATTTGCGTCTAGAGATCTTTCAATCTCCTCCTCGTCATCACTCCAAGAAGCGATTAGAACCTCCTTCTTTTTGAATCTTTCCATTTGAGGTTTTGAAGAGGATCCTCGGCATTCTTTGGCATAATGACCGGCTTGACCACATTTCCGACAATTATTGTCGAACTTCTTGATGGGAGTATAGCCACTCTTCTTTTGCTCCGGTTTGCCATCCCGACCAAGAAAACTTCGCCTCTTTTGAATTAGGTTTTTGTACCTTCTAAAGTTTTTGGCATAGAGAGCGAGTTCCTCGTCGTCTTCATCTTCGGCAACATCTTCCTCAACGTCGCTATCGACATTGAATGCGACTACTCTTTCCCGAGGCTTTGGTTTTGTGCCTCTAGACTTGAGAACGATCTCATAATTGATGAGTGACCCGATGAGGGCACTAAATTCGAGCTTGTTGAGATCCTTGGACTCCATGATCGCGGTGACCGTGGCATCCCATTCTCGTGGCAACGATCGAAGAATTTTCTTAGCTTTGTCGCTGCTTGATATAGGCTTTCCGAAAGATGCAAGACCATTTGTTATAGCCGAAAATCGATCCAACATATTTGTGATCGTTTCCTCGTCTTTCATGGAAAATAATTCGTAGTCATGGAGTAACATATTAATTTTGGTCTCCTTGACTTGGGTGGTTCCCTCGTGAGTGACTTCGAGAATTTCCCAAATTTCTTTTGCACTTTCATAGGACGATATCCTATTGAGTTCTTCGGGATTAAGAGCGCAATAAAGAAGTTGAGTAGCTCGTGAGTTGACGTGCGTGTTTCTCCAATCCTCGTCGTTGAATTCTTCGATCTTTTTCAACGATCCATCCTCATTCTTAGCAAGTTTAGGACCAAGAGCAATAACTTTTCAGATTTCAATATCGTAGGCTTGAACGAAGATTGCCATCTTCTTTTTCCACGTCATGAAATTGGAACCGTCGAAGAAAGGAGGACGGTTGAGAGCATTTCCTTCAATTTGGCCAAGAAGTGCCATTTGCGGATCTTCTTCTCTTAGGTGGTTAAACCTTTAAAAAGAGACCCTCTCCGATACCAACTGAAGAGATAAATTCACCACTAGAAGGGGGGTTGAATAGTGGTGATGCGAAATACCGAAATTTCTTGCGAGTAAATAGAAAATAGTGCGGAATTTAAAGACTCAAGAATTTATAGAGGTTCGGCAACTTGCCTACGTCCTCTCTCCGACTTTCTTTTTCTATTGGCTTAAGAAAAACCACAATCTTAACTCGTCTTCTATCGGTCCGAGTTCACAACCGTTACAATCGCTTGTCTTCTATCGGTCCAAGCTCAACCTCTCCCTCAATATAAATGTTTGTTTATCTAGTGTTCTATAGGAACTAGATAATCCTCACTATACGAATATGGGAGTATAATCCTAAAAATGCCGGATCAAAGATCCTAATAACACCGGATTAGTGACTCTTGATTCATTTCTTTTACGCTCAAGTGTAAGTGATGCAACACTTACAACCAAATGAAAGAATACAAAGAATAATAGATATTACAATTAAAATCACTCTTGTATCTTTCTTTTCTCACAACTTGAAATGCAATAAAAGATATAAAACTGAGCTCAAGTATGCTTTGATTGCTTGTATGCTTGTATGCTTGAATGCTTGAAGTTGTGTGTTTGATACCCAAGTCCTTCGGGTATTTATAGGTGAGATCCATCCTTCAAATGCTGAAAAACATACTATTAGCGTGCGCTAATAGTGCCTTGTAGCGTGCGCTATCGGTTTTTGACTTGGAATCTCTGAACGGTCACAAAGACTGTTGCAATGGTAAAATACCATGTCTAGCGTGCGCTAGTAATGTAATGGTAGCGTGCGTTAACGCCTGGTCAACTAGTCTTCGATCTTGACTTTGACAATGTCCGATTTTCTCTCCAATGACTCTTTATCCAACGGCTAGATTTATGATTAGCGTGCGCTAGCAAGTATGCATAGCGTGCGCTAGCATTAATTAAATCCAACTTTTCCAGATTTTCCGGATCTGCATTGACTCTTGCCTTCCAACGGTAGAAATTCAAACGGTAATATGCAGACTCCTTTTAGCGTGCGCTAATTCCTATACTTTAGCGTGCGCTACTGAATTCTTTCATTAACGTACGTTACCTTGTGTAGCGTACGTAAAGGTCTTAACGAATTGAGTCCAGTAGCTACTGGACTACTGACCGTAATATTGGTAGCGTGCGCTAGAGATGAGCAATAACGTGCGCTATATCCTTCCTTTAGCGTACGTAAGATGATATGTGTAGCGTGCGCAACATCCAGTTCTGATTTCCTTCCAGACTTCACTGACCTCTGGAGAAATGCGATAGCGTGCGTTATTTTTACTGTATAGCATGCGCTAACTGTAGGTTCTTAGCGTGCGCTAACATTGAATAGCTTGCGTGCGCTAACGATCAGGCGACTTCACTTGGCTGCAGCTGACTTGTCTGGGCTGTATATGTATATCCTGATAGCGTGCGCTACTATATGATGAGTAGCGTGCGCTAGCTCTATTTTGCTCCTTCAAAATATTATCGAGTCGAGATTGATCTAATTAAATGTTTTGAATGTAATAATCATCAAAATACATTTTGAGTCAACATTGGGAAGTTCTATACATTTTCGTAAAATTGTGATTGAATTGATATTGTTGTGATTTAGGAACGAACTTTTGAAGGAAGTTGGATCGGGAGTCTTTCTTTTCGTCGATTTCTTCGCACCGTGTTAATCAAGGGAAATGTTTACTTGTGTATTTCATCTTCTAAGAGGTATGTTGGGTAATCCTCTCCTTGAATTCGGATTTTGATGTTATTGTTGATGAAAGATTCGTATGAAGATGATTATGGTTTTTTTGTTACAATTCTTGAGGTTATATGAACTATATGTGAAGGGTATGATGGTTTATGTCTTGATTATGTTGTTTATTATTATGGAATCATAGTATTCTTGATATTCTTTGTAGTAATGTTGCTATTCTTGATGTTAGGAAGGTCGTATATTGGAGGATATGATAATATACATCTTGAATTATGAATTAGGATTGCTTAGATGTTATAACACATCGGATTATGTCGTATTAGAGATTTTGAATGTGATGTCGGAATAAGTTGTGTTCTTAAGGAACTCTTTTATTATATGATTTTATAAATATGTGTAAGAGGTGTTGGTGTTTTGGTACAATATTCGTATAGGAATACGAATATGATTCCGGGCTTGATAAGATTATGATCCACTTTTGAGTTTGAGAATTCATACGTATTAAACAAGTGTTCAATTCGGATAATGGAATTATTTGAAACCCTTGGAATATGATTACCTATAATGTCGAACTAATCGGATCGTCCGGATTGGTGATGATAATCGATAATTAATTTTTATTATGAATTTACAAGGAGGAAACTTGTAATCGTATTTAAGATTGAATTTGGAATCGGTAATGTTTAGACCCTTTTGCTATTGGTTTAAATTGATTCTTGATATGACTTTCGGATTGTGGAATCGTATAATGGTTATGAGTTCATGATTGATTGATTTGGGTTGTTTTGGATTTGTATTTAATCGGGATATTGTGGAACTGTTGGGTTTATTGCTCGGTTATATTGATTATCGAGTTGCGGCTTGTATTATGGTTATGAGTTTGAAATTGTTTGAATTGTATTATTCGGTTTTGTGTATGATCGAGGTATTGTTGAGCCGTTGAGTTTGATTGGTTGGCTATGTCGGTTATTGATTGTTATCGGATTGTTTTTGTTTGATTACTTCAATAGGTTGATATGTTTGATCGTGGTTTATGACCGTTGTGTTGCGGTTGAGGTCGAAGAGTTCGTAGATTGCTCTTGGTCGGGGCTGAGGAGCTTGTAGACGAAGGCAATGGATTGTGGTAACGGCTTCATGGTATCGGTATCGAGGCAAGTTTATACTTGTTCAGTTTATAATATTTGATGAATGGTTTCGCTTTCATTTCATTTATAATTCATATAGCAATGCTATTATAGATGTAAACTGTCGAGATGATGATTTATTTATCATGCTGTGGTTTGGGAGAAATCATAATGTATATGATTTAATTATGTTTGATTGAAGACAGAGATGGGAGTTATCTTTGATATATGATATGGAATGTCGGATATCGAGGGTAGTTATCGTGATAACATGAGTATCAGGATAAAGGTTTATTGGTATTGAATGGATGGTAACTTATTTGAGATTATTCGTATAACTGTGTATTCGTTCAGGATTGTTGTTCGTGGAACGGATATTGTCTTCGGCTTTGAGGTAATGTAAGTATTGTTCAGTTATGAGGATAATTAATCTGGTGAATTATTGTATATGTTGTACGATGATGTTTCGTATATTGAGATTCGTATTTGGTTGTTCGTTGAGGTATGTTGATCCCAGGATGATAGTGTTGAGATTTATGATCGCGTTGATTGTTCTTTGGGAATTGTGATCCCAAGATAATTGTTTTGGATATTGTCGGTCTTGTCGATCTTTCATTATCCGTGTATCATTGTTCACTTCGGTGAGTCTTTTTGATCCTTATTGGATATGTGATTCTTTGAGTTTCGTTTTCATGTTGCATCGTGACATATCTGGAATTATATCTGCGTTCCGATTGGTTATTATGTAGGATTTTTAGCTGGGCACATTATGGCTATATGTTTATATTTCCACATTGAACCGTGCACACGAGACAAAGTTCGTGAGGCTAATTAGGTACATTGTCCCACGTATATTCTGGATTCCGTATACGGGGTGGACATGTGCACTGACACATTTCCGGATCGGGTGTACTGTGATGTCCATCTTTGAGCCATATTGATTGGTCGTTCATAGTCCATGTATGATTGGATATGTTCGACGGTTTGCGACTGGTTGTGCATACGCCCGAGGGGTATGTTCGACATTCAGTGTTATTTCTTTGAGATCTATTATTGTTGATTATTTGGAGTTTACCTTGTTGATGGTATTATAGGTTATTGTTGATTCTTTGTTGATCGTGTTGGAGTTTACCTTGTTGATAGTATTCTCGGTTATTATTGATCCTTTGTTGATCGTGTTGGAGTTTATCATGTTGATGGTATTCTCGATTATTGTCGATCCTTCGTTGGTAGTATCGGAGTTATCATGTCAGTGATATTCTCGATCGATTTATTGATTGATCATTGTTATTGATCGTGTGAGCATTCGGACTGTACGTCGATGTTTCAGGACTTGTTATCATTGTTTTGTGGTAGTTGATCTACAGATATATCATGTATATTTGGTTTTATCCAGAATGATATTTGACCGTGAAATCCGACGGACGGGATTTCGCACAGATGGTTCATTCCACGCTTATGAGTCATAATGATGTTTTGAGGATTATTGGTATTTTTGGAATATAGTACAGATGATTGTTGTTGAGTTCATTTCGTCATTTGAGAATGCGAAATGTGGATCATGGTAAGGATTGATTTGTTATAGATTACTATGGATTGGTAAGGTTATGATGGTAAGATTACGTTGGTAGTATTCTTACTTTGTTATTTCATTGGTATGTAATTATTTATGATGATGTGATCGATATCATTATTGAATATTATGGCTGACCCCGTCGTGGACTTTATTTTTAGGTACTCGGAGATCGAGCTAGTAGCGGTCGTGAAGGGGTGAGCTTCGCCGGTGATACTGGTTGTGGCATGTTTTTGAGTATCGCGTATTCTTTCTGGTTGTTTTATTTCCGCTGCAAATGTGTATTTTGAGCTGTGTCTTTTTCCGTTGCGTGTGTATTTTGAAATGGCTTTCCGGTATTTTACGAACTCGTGTCTAACTTTAAAATGGCTTTTTGGCATTTTGCGAACTTAGTTATTCCGTTGAACCCTTTTTCCACAATTATTTTATCGGTATGGATAAGTGGCGGCTTAACGTACATTTTGGAACTGTCGAGATTTGGCATTTCGCCTTGGATTTTCTACTGGTATTTTGTGACGGTATTTGAGAACTATGTTTTGGTCAATATTTGAGTATTTAAAATATCACCGTCATCGGCCTTTTGGCGTTTTTAAATGTTTTCGAAATAGTTTTTAGCCTGGTGGGTTCCGGCGCAGAGCCCACGTCGCTGTAGTATCCCGGATGGTTTTGGGGGTGTTACAGAAGATGGTATCAGAGCTTGGGTTTCTTGAAACCCAGGCGTGTGTGTTATGTGGCTCTACCAGTACGGTAGTAGCATAATTTTTGAAAATGATTTTCCTGACTTCTGAGTCAAACTGATTTTTGGAGGTTCCAAAATTTTTGAAATCTTTTCAATTGCTAGTTGTGATATTGGTGTGTGTTGGTTGCGTTGAGACTTCGTATGGGAGTCGTGTGCTAGTATCATGGGAGATCACCGGCTTCACGTACCTGTAAGTATGTTGGTTTGGTTATTCGCTTGTGGCGATGATTGATTACTTTTGTGATGAGTTGAAAATTTTGGTTGATCTGTTGTTTGTGGCAAGATTGCAAGTTTCAAGGACGAAACTTATTTTAAGGGGGTAGTATGTAATACCCAGATTTTCAGTCTAATTTTTTCGCGTTATTTTATTTGGGATATACTGCATAGCTTGGTGTCTATACAGTATGGAAAAATTAAATTGAGAACCGAGACATTTATACTTCTGTAATTGACGTGTTTGATTAACAGTTATATTGAGGATATGGTGTATCAGGTTGAACTAATTCGGACATCAGGTTATCGTACTTTTGATATTGGGTATATCATATGAGAATGTTATTAGATCTAGTATATGTATTCAGTATGTCTGTATACGTATCCAGTATGTCGATACGGACCAGAATAGTTGGATTTTGGCCAAGTACAGAAGGCCATTACGTATGCTAAGCTTAAGGACTTACGTACGCTAAATTCTATGTTTTATGTACGTTATGCATAAGGCATTACGTACGTAACAAGTGGAATCGGACAGGTGGGCCCGTGGTCGGTACCTTTCAATGTGGATGTGGACAGTGAGTCAACGGATGGAGTTACGTACGCTATACATGGTGTATTATGTTTGTAATACGAGCATATACTATAGCAAGTCAACGTACTTATTACATACGCAATGGATTAAGTGTTACGTACGTTAGGAGGCAGCTGGCCGAGTCGTGGCCGTAAGGACCTGCAGTGCCGCATGTGTTCTGGCAGTGACTCGCTGGATGGCCGATCACTGTCGGCAGTGACTCGCTGGGATGGACGGTTACGGTCGCCAGTGACCATAAGGACTGGCCGATAACGACCGTAAGGTTGTGGCCGGGTACGGCCGTAAGGCCTATTATGTACGTAAGGAGGATGACGATAACGGCCGTAAGGGTGTCGGCCAAATTGGACAGTATGGTAGCCATGGCCGGTTACGTCTGTAAGCCATGGCCAATTATAGCCGTAAGTGACCGGCAGGACTCGGCTATTTAATGGCATGGGCATGGGTCACTTGGCCATTTTCACATTTTCTCTTCGTTTCTTCGCGATCCTTCATCAGAAATTGATAGATTTGATTGGGAACATCATGGAGCATTATTTTTTGGAAGTTTGATTCATGCCCAACATCATCTTTCGCCCGGATCGAAGGTAAGAACACTTGAACCCTTGGTTTTGGGGATTTTTAGAGTTTCATGATGTTGTGGCCGATTTCTTTCGTTTTAATTCAGATTATTGATGGAATTTCATTGTGTTCTCGGAATCATTCATTACTTTTGAAGTTTTGTGGAACAAATTCGAGAATTCCTCTGTTAATCGATTAAATTGGACTACGCCCTCAAAGTGTCCGATAAATTGCTTCAATGGGTAGAACTTGGGAAGTTCTATACGTTTTCGCAGAATTGTGATTGAATTGATATCATTGTGATTTAGGAACGAACTTTTGAAGGAAGTTGGACCGGGAGTCTTTCTTTTCATCGATTTCTACGCACTGTGTTAATCAAGGGAAATGTTTACTTGTGTATTTCATCTTGTAAGAGGTATGTTGGGTAATCCTCTCCTTGAATTCGGATTTTGATGTTATTGTTGATGAAAGATTCGTATGAAGATGATTATGGTTTTTTGTTACAATTCTTGAGGTTATATGAACTATATGTGAAGGGTATGATGGTTTATGTCTTGATTATGTTGTTTATTATTATGGAATCATAGTATTCTTGATATTCTTTGTAGTAATGCTGCTATTCTTGATGTTAGGAAGGTCGTATATTGGAGGATATGATAATATACATCTTGAATTATGAATAAGGGTTGCTTAGATGTTAGAACACATCGGATTATGTCGTATTGGAGATTTTGAATGTGATGTCGGAATAAGTTGTGTTCTTAAGGAACTCTTTTATTATATGATTTTATAAATATGTGTAAGAGGTGTTGGTGTTTTGGTAATTAATTTTTATTATGAATTTACAAGGAGGAAACTTGTAATCGTATTTAAGATTGAATTTGGAATCGGTAATGTTTAGACCCTTTTGCTATTGGTTTAAATTGATTCTTGATATGACTTTCGGATTGTGGAATCGTATTATGGTTATGAGTTCATGATTGATTAATTTGGGTTGTTTTGGATTTGTATTTAATCGGGATATTGTGGAACCGTTGGGTTTATTGCTCGGTTATATTGATTATCGAGTTGTGGCTTGTATTATGGTTATGAGTTCGAAATTGTTTGAATTGTATTATTCGGTTTCGTGTATGATCGAGGTATTATTGAGCTGTTGAGTTTGATTGGTTGGCTATGTCGGTTATTGATTGTTATCGGATTGTTTTTGTTTGATTACTTCAATAGGTTGATATGTTTGATCGTGGTTTATGACCGTTGTGTTGCGGTTGAGGTCGAAGAGTTCGTAGATTGCTCTTGGTCGGGGCTGAGGAGCTTGTAGACGAAGGCAATGGATTTTGGTAATGGCTTCGTGGTATCGGTATCGAGGCAAGTTTATACTTGTTCAGTTTATAATATTTGATGAATGGTTTCGCTTTCATTTCATTTATAATTCATATAGCAATGCTATTATAGATGTAAACTGTCGAGATGATGATTTATTTATCATGATGTGGTTTGGGACAAATCATAATATATATGATTTAATTATGTTTGATTGAAGACAGAGATGGGAGTTATCTTTGATCTATGATAAGGATTGTCGGATATCGAGGGTAGTTATCCTGATGACATGAGTATCGGGTTAAAGGTTTATTGGTATTGAATGGACAGTAACTTATTTGAGATTAGTCGTATAACTGTGTATTCGTTCAAGATTGTTGTTCGTGGAATGGATATTGTCTTCGGCTTTGAGCTAATGTAAGTATTGTTCAGTTATGAGGATAATTAATCTGGTGAATTATTGTATATGTTGTACGATGATGTTTCGTATATCGAGATTCGTATTCGGTTGTTCGTTGAGGGATGTTGATCCCAGGATGATAGTTGAGATTTATGATTGCGTTGATCGTTCTTGGGAATTGTGATCCCAAGATAATTGTTTTGGATATTGTCGGTCTTGTCGATCTTTCATTATCCGTGTATCATTGTTCACTTCGGTGAGTCTTTTTGATCCTTATTGGATATGTGATTCTTTGAGTTTCGTTGTCATGTTGCATCGTGACATATCTGGAATTATATCTGCGTTCCGATTGGTTATTGTGTAGGATTTTTAGCTGAGCACACTATGGTTATGTGTTGATATTTCCACATTGAACCGTGCACACGAGACATAGTTCGTGAGGCTAATTAGGTACATTGTCCCACGTATATTCTGGTTTCCGTATACGGGGTAGACATGTGCACTGACACATTTTCGGATCGGGCGTACTGTGATGTCCATCTTTGAGCCATATTGTTTGGTCCTTCATAGTCTATGTATGATTGGATATGTTCGACGGTTTGCGACTGGTTGTGCATACGCCCGAGGGGTATGTTTGACATTCGGTGTTATTTCTTTGAGATCTATTATTGTTGATCATTTGGAGTTTACCTTGTTGATGGTATTCTAGGTTATTGTTGATTCTTTGTTGATCGTGTTGGAGTTTACCTTGTTGATGGTATTCTCGGTTATTATTGATCTTTTGTTGATCGTGTTGGAGTTTATCATGTTGATGGTATTCTCTATTATTGTCGATCCTTCGTTGGTAGTATCGGAGTTATCATGTGAGTGATATTCTCGGTCGATTTATTGATTGATCATTGTTATTGATCGTGTGAGCATTCGGACTGTACGTCGATGTTTCAGGACTTGTTATCATTGTTTTGTGGTAGTTGATCTACAGATATATCATGTATATTTGGTTTTATCCAGAATGAGATTTGACTGTGAAATCCGACGGACGAGATTTCGCACAGATGGTTCATTCCATGCTTATGAGTTATAATGATGTTTTGAGGATTATTGGTATTTTTGGAATACAGTACAGATGATTGTTGTTGAATTCATTTCGTCATTTGAGAATGCGAAATGTGGATCATGGTAAGGATTGATTTGTTATAGATTGCTATGGATTGGTAAGGTTATGACGGTAAGATTACGTTGGTAGAATTCTTACTTTGTTATTTCATTGGTATGTAATTATTTATGATGATGTGATCGATATTATTATTGAATATTGTGGCTGACCCCGTCGTGGGCTTTATTTTTAGGTACTCAGAGATTGAGTTAGTAGCGGTCGTGAAGGGGTGAGCTTCGCGGGTGATACTCGTTGTGGCATATTTTTGAGTATCGAGTATTCTTTCTGGTTGTTTTATTTCCGCTGCAAATGTGTATTTTGAACTGTGTCTTTTTCCGCTGCGTGTGTATTTGAAAATGGCTTTCCGGTATTTTTACGAACTCGTGTTTAACTTTAAAATGGCTTTTTGGCATTTTGCGAACTTAGGTTATTCCGTTGAACCCTTTTTCCCCAACTATTTTATCGGTACGTATAAGTGGCGGCTTAACGTACATTTTGGAACTGTCGAGATTTGGCATTTCGCCTTGTATTTTCAATTGGTATTTTGTGACGGTATTTGAGAACTATGTTTTGGTCAATATTTGAGTATTTAAAATATCACCGTCATCGGCCTTTTGGCGTTTTTAAATGTTTTTGAAATAGTTTTTAGCCTGGTGGGTTCCGGCGCGGGGCCCACGGCGCTGTAGTATCCCGGATGGTTTTGGGGGTGTTACAGAAGATGGTATCAGAGCTTGGGTTTTGTGAAACCCAGGCGTGTGTGTTATGTGGCTCTACCAGTACGGTAGTAGCATAATTTTTGAAAATGATTTTCCTGACTTCTGAGTCAAACTAATTTTTGGAGGTTCCAAAATTTTTGAAATCTTTTTAATTGCTAGTTGTGATATTGGTGTGTGTTGGTTGTGTTGAGACTTCATATGGAAGTCGTGTGCTAGTATCACGGGATATCACCGGCTTCACGTACCTGTAAGTATGTTGGTTTGGTTATTCGCTTGTGGCGATGATTGATTGCTTTTGTGATGAGTTGGAAATTTTGGTTGATCTGTTGTTTGTGGCAGGATTGCAAGTTTCAAGGACGAAACTTATTTTAAGGGGGTAGTATGTAATACCCGGATTTTCAGTATAAATTTTTCGCATTATTTTATCTGAGATATACTGCATAGCTTGGTGTCTATACAGTATGGAAAAAATAAATTGAGAACAGAGACATTTATACTTGTGTAATTGACGTGTTTGATTGACAGTTATATTGAGGATATGGTGTATCAGGTTGAACTAATTTGGACATTAGGTTATCGTACTTTTGATATTGGGTATATCATATGAGAATGTTATTAGATCTAGTATATGTATTCAGTATGTCTGTATACGTATCCAGTATGTCGAAACGGACCAGAATAGTTGGATTTTGGCCAAGTACAGAAGGCCATTACGTACTCTAAGCTGAAGGACTTACGTACGCTAAATTCTATGTTTTACGTATGTTATGCATAAGGCATTACATACGTAACAAGAGGAATCGAACAGGTGGGCCCGTGGTCGGTAGCTTTCAGTGTGGATGTGGACAGGTGAGTCAACGGATGGAGTTACGTATGTTATACATGGTGTATTACATTCGTAATACGAGCATATACTATAGCAAGTCAACGTACGTATTACGTACGCAATGGATTAAGTGTTATGTACGTTAGGAGGCAGCTGGCCGAGTCGTGGCCGTAACGACCTGCAGTGCCGCATGTGTTCCGGCAGTGACTCGCTGGATGGCCGATCACTGTCGGCAGTGACTCGCTGGGATGGACGGTTACGGCCGCCAGTGACCGTAAGGACTGGCCGATAACGGCCGTAAGGTTGTGGCCGGGTACGATTACGTACGTAAGGAGGATGCCGATAACGGCCGTAAGGGTGTCGGCCAAATTGGACAGTAGGGTAGCCATGGCCGGTTACGTCCGTAAGACATGGCCGGTTACAGCCGTAAGTGACCGGCAGGACTCGGCTATTTAATGGCATGGGCATGGGTCACTTGGCCATTTTCACATTTTCTCTTCGTTTCTTCCCGATCCTTCATTAGAAATTGATGGATTTGATTGGGAACATCATGGAGCATTATTTTTTGGAAGTTTGATTCATGCCTAACATCATCTTTCGCCCGGATCGAAGGTAAGAACACTTGAACTCTTGGTTTTGGGGATTTTTGGAGTTTCATGATGTTGTGGCCGATTTCTTTCGTTTTAATTCAGATTATTGATAGAATTTCGTTGAGTTCTCGGAATCATTCATTACTTTTGAAGTTTTGTGGAACAAATTCGAGAATTCCTATGTTAATCGATTAAATTGGACTACGCCCTCAAAGTGTCCGATAAATTACTTCAATGGGTAGAACTTGGGAAGTTCTATACGTTTTCGCAGAATTGTGATTGAATTGATATCATTGTGATTTAGGAACGAACTTCTGAAGGAAGTTGGATCAGGACTCTTTCTTTTCGTCGACTTCTTCGCACCGTGTTAATCAAGGGAAATGTTTACTTGTTTATTTCATTTTCTAAGAGTTATGTTGGGTAATCCTCTCATTGAATTCGGATTTTGATGTTATTCTTGATGAAAGATTCGTATGAAGATGATTATGGTTTTTTGTTTCAATTCTTGAGGTTATATGAACTATATGTGAAGGGTACGATGGTTTATGTCTTGATTATGTTGTTTATGATTATGGAATCATAGTATTCTTGATATTCTTTGTAGTAATATTGCGATTCTTGATGTTATGAAGGTCGTATATTGGAGGATATGATAATATACATCTTGAATTATGAATAAGGATTGTTTAGATGTTAGAACACATCGGATTATGTCCTATTGGATATTTTGAATGTGATGTTGGAATAAGTTGTGTTCTTAAGGAACTCTTGGATTATATGACTTGATAAATATGTGTAAGAGGTGTTGGTGTTTTGGATACGGATATGGAATATTCATATCTAGAACTAAGTTATGTGTTTTGGTACAATATTCGTATAGGAATACGAATATGATTCCGGGCTTGATAAGATTATGATCCACTTTTGAGTTTGAGAATTCATACGTATTGAACAAGTGTTCAATTCGGATAATGGAATTATTTGAAACCCTCGGAATATGATTACCTATAATGTCGAACTAATCGGATCGTCCGGATTGGTGATGATAAACGATAATTAATTTTTATTATGAATTTACAAGGAGGAAACTTGTAATCCTATTTAAGATTGAATTTGGAATCGGTAATGTTTAGACCCTTTTGCTATTGGTTTAAATTGATTCTTGATATGACTTTCGGATTGTGGAATCGTATTATGGTTATGAGTTCATGATTGATTGATTTGGGTTGTTTTGGATTTGTATTTAATCGGGATATTGTGGAACAGTTGGGTTTATTACTCGGTTATATTGATTATCGAGTTGCGGCTTGTATTATGGTTATGAGTTCGAAATTGTTTGAATTGTATTATTCGGTTTTGTGTATGATCGAGGTATTGTTGAGTCGTTGAGTTTGATTGGTTGGCTATGTCGGTTATTGATTGTTATCGGATTGTTTTTGTTTGATTACTTCAATAGGTTGATATGTTTGATCGTGGTTTATGACCGTTGTGTTGCGGTTGAGGTCGAAGAGTTCGTAGATTGCTCTTGGTCGGGGCTGAGGAGCTTGTAGACGAAGGCAATGGATTTTGGTAACGGCTTCGTGGTATCGGTATCGAGGCAAGTGTATACTTGTTCAGTTTATAATATTTGATGAATGGTTTCACTTTCATTTCATTTATAATTCATATAGCAATGCTATTATAGATGTAAACTGTCGAGATGATGATTTATTTATCATGCTGTGGTTTGGGACAAATCATAATGTATATGATTTAATTATGTTTGATTGAAGACAGAGATGGGAGTTATCTTTGATCTATGATATGGAATGTCGGATATCGAGGGTAGTTATCGTGATGACATGAGTATCAGGATAAAGGTTAATTGGTATTGAATGGACGGTAACTTATTTGAGATTATTCGTATAACTGTGTATTCGTTCAGGATTGTTGTTCGTGGAACGGATATTGTCTTCGGCTTTGAGGTAATGTAAGTATTGTTCAGTTATGAGGATTATTAATATGGTGAATTATTGTATATGTTGTACGATGGTGTTTCGTATATTGGGATTCGTATTTGGTTGTTCGTTGAGGGATGTTGATCCCAGGATGATAGTGTTAAGATTTATGATCGCGTTGATCGTTCTTTGGGAATTGTGATCCCAAGATAATTGTTTTGGATATTGTCGGTCTTGTCGATCTTTCATTATCCGTGTATCATTGTTCACTTCGGTGAGTCTTTTTGATCCTTATTGGATATGTGATTCGTTGAGTTTCGTTTTCATGTTGCATCGTGACATATCTGGAATTATATCTGCGTTCCAATTGGTTATTATGTAGGATTTTTAGCTCGGCACACTATGGTTATGTGTTGATATTTCCACATTGAACCGTGCACACGAGATATAGTCCGTGAGGCTAATTAGGTACATTGTCCCACGTATATTCTGGATTCCGTATACGGGGTGGACATGTGCACTGACACATTTTCGGATCGGGTGTACTGTGATGTCCATCTTTGAGCCATATTAATTGGTCGTTCATAGTCCATATATGATTGGATATGTTCGACGGTTTGCGACTGGTTGTGCATACGCCCGAGGGGTATGTTCGACATTCGGTGTTATTTCTTTGAGATCTATTATTGTTGATGATTTGGAGTTTACCTTGTTGATGGTATTATAGGTTATTGTTGATTCATTGTTGATCGTGTTGGAGTTTACCTTGTTGATAGTATTCTCGGTTATTATTGATCCTTTGTTGATCGTGTTAGAGTTTATCATGTTGATGGTATTCTCGATTATTGTCGGTCCTTCGTTGTTAGTATCGGAGTTATCATGTCAGTGATATTCTCGGTCGATTTATTGATTGATCATTGTTATTGATCGTGTGAGCATTCGGACTGTACGTCGATGTTTCAGGACTTGTTATCATTGTTTTGTGGTAGTTGATCTACAGATATATCATGTATATTTGGTTTTATCCAGAATGATATTTGACCGTGAAATCCGACGGACGGGATTTCGCACAGATGGTTCATTCCACGCTTATGAGTTATAATGATGTTTTGAGGATTATTGGTATTTTTGGAATATAGTACAGACGATTGTTGTTGAGTTCATTTTGTCATTTGAGAATGCGAAATGTGGATCTTGGTAAGGATTGATTTTTTATAGATTGCTATAGATTGGTAAGGTTATGACGGTAAGATTACGTTGGTAGTATTCTTACTTTGTTATTTCATTGGTATGTAATTATTTATGATGATGTGATCGATATCATTATTGAATATTGTGGCTGACCCCGTCGTGGGCTTTATTTTTAGGTACTCGGAGATCGAGCTAGTAGCGGTCGTGAAGGGGTGAGCTTCGCAGGTGATACTGGTTGTGGCATGTTTTTGAGTATCGAGTATTCTTTCTGGTTGTTTTATTTCCGCTGCAAATGTGTATTTTGAACTGTGTCTTTTTCCGTTGCGTGTTTATTTCGAAATGGCTTTTCGGTATTTTTACGAACTCGTGTTTAACTTTAAAATGGCTTTTTGGCATTTTGCGAACTTAGGTTATTCCGTTGAACCCTTTTTCCCCAACTATTTTATCGGTACGTATAAGTGGCGGCTTAACGTACATTTTGGAACTGTCGAGATTTGGCATTTCGCCTTGTATTTTCAACTGGTATTTTGTGACGGTATTTGAGAACTATGTTTTGGTCAATATTTGAGTATTTAAAATATCACCGTCATCGGCCTTTTGGCGTTTTTAAATATTTTCGAAATAGTTTTTAGCCTGGTGGGTTCCGGCGCGGAGCCCACGGCGCTGTAGTATCCCGGATGGTTTTGGGGGTGTTACAGAAGATGGTATCAGAGCTTGGGTTTTGTGAAACCCAGGCGTGTGTGTTATGTGGCTCTACCAGTACGGTAGTAGCATAATTTTTGAAAATGATTTTCCTGACTTCTGAGTCAAACTGATTTTTGGAGGTTCCAAAATTTTTGAAATCTTTTCAATTGCTAGTTGTGATATTGGAGTGTGTTGGTTGCGTTGAGACTTCGTATGGGAGTCGTGTGCTAGTATCACGGGAGATCACCGGCTTCACGTACCTGTAAGTATGTTGGTTTGGTTATTCGCTTGTGGCGATGATTGATTGCTTTTGTGATGAGTTGGAAATTTTGGTTGATCTGTTGTTTGTGGCAGGATTGCAAGTTTCAAGGACGAAACTTATTTTAAGGGGGTAGTATGTAATACCCAGATTTTCAGTATAAATTTTTCGCGTTATTTTATCTGAGATATACTGCATAGCTTGGTGTCTATACAGTATGGAAAAAATAAATTGAGAACCGAGACATTTATACTTGTGTAATTGACGTGTTTGATTAACAGTTATATTGAGGATATGGTGTATCAGGTTGAACTAATTCGGACATCAGGTTATCGTACTTTTATATTGGGTATATCATATGAGAATGTTATTAGATCTAGTATATGTATTCAGTATGTCTGTATACGTATCCAGTATGTCGATACGGACCAGAATAGTTGGATTTTGGCCAAAGTACAGAAGGCCATTACGTACGCTAAGCTTAAGGACTTACGTACGCTAAATTCTATGTTTTACGTACGTTATGCATAAGGTATTACGTACGTAACAAGAGGAATCAGACAGGTGGGCCCGTGGTCGGTAGCTTTCAGTGTGGATGTGGACAGTGAGTCAACGGATGGAGTTACGTACGCTATACATGGTGTATTACGTTTGTAATACGAGCATATACTATAGCAAGTCAACGTACGTATTACGTACGCAATGGATTAAGTGTTACGTACGTTAGGAGGCAGCTGGACGAGTCGTGGCTGTAAGGACCTGCAGTGCCGCATGTGTTCTGGCAGTGACTCGCTGGATGGCCGATCACTGTCGGCAGTGAATTGCTGGGATGGACGGTTACGGCCGCCAGTGACCGTAAGGACTGGCCGATAACGGCCGTAAGGTTGTGGCCGGGTACGGCCGTAAGGCCTATTACGTACGTAAGGCGGATGCCGATAACGGCCGTAAGGGTGTCGGCCAAATTGGACAGTAGGATAGCCATGGCCGGTTACGTCTGTAAGCCATGGCCGGTTACAGCCGTAAGTGACCGGCAGGACTCGGCTATTTAATGGCATGGGCACGGGTCACTTGGCCATTTTCACATTTTCTCTTCGTTTCTTCGCGATCCTTCATCAGAAATTGATGGATTTGATTGGGAACATCATGGAGCATTATTTTTTGGAAGTTTGATTCATGCCCAACAACATCTTTCGCCCGGATCGAAGGTAAGAACACTTGAACCCTTGGTTTTGGGGATTTTTGGAGTTTCATGATGTTGTGGCCGATTTCTTTCGTTTTAATTCAGATTATTGATGGAATTTCATTGTGTTCTCGGAATCATTCATTACTTTTGAAGTTTTGTGGAACAAATTCGAGAATTCCTCTGTTAATCGATTAAATTGGACTACGCCCTCAAAGTGTCCGATAAATTGCTTCAATGGGTAGAACTTGGGAAGTTCTATACGTTTTCGCAGAATTGTAATTGAATTGATATCATTGTGATTTAGGAACGAACTTTTGAAGGAAGTTGGATCGGGAGTCTTTCTTTTCATCGATTTCTTCGCACCGTGTTAATCAAGGGAAATGTTTACTTGTGTATTTCATCTTCTAAGAGGTATGTTGGGTAATCCTCTCCTTGAATTCAGATTTTGATGTTATTGTTGATGAAAGATTCATATGAAGATGATTATGGTTTTTTTTGTTATAATTCTTGAGGTTATATGAACTATATGTGAAGGGTATGATGGTTTATGTCTTGATTATGTTGTTTATTATTATGGAATCATAGTATTCTTGATATTCTTTGTAGTAATGTTGCTATTCTTGATGTTAGGAAGGTCGTATATTGGAGGATATGATAATATACATCTTGAATTATGAATAAGGGTTGCTTAGATGTTAGAACACATCGGATTATGTCGTATTGGAGATTTTGAATGTGATGTCGGAATAAGTTGTGTTCTTAAGGAACTCTTTCATTATATGACTTGATAAATATGTGTAAGAGGTGTTGGTATTTTGGTACAATATTTTTATAGGAATACAAATATGATTCCGGGCTTGATAAGATTATGATCCACTTTTGAGTTTGAGAATTCATACATATTGAACAAGTGTTCAATTCGGATAATGGAATTATTTGACACCCTTGGAATATGATTACCTATAATGTCGAACTAATCGGATTGTCTGGATTGGTGATGATAATTGCTAATTAATTTTTATTATGAATTTACAAGGAGGAAACTTGTAATTTTATTTAAGATTGAATTTGGAATCGGTAATGTTTAGACCCTTTTGCTATTGGTTTAAATTGATTCTTGATATGACTTTCGGATTGTGGAATCGTATTACGGTTATGAGTTCATGATTGATTGATTTGGGTTGTTTTGGATTTGTATTTAATCGGGATATTGTGGAACCGTTGGGTTTATTGCTCGGTTATATTGATTATCGAGTTGCGGCTTGTATTATGGTTATGAGTTCGAAATTGTTTGAATTGTATTATTCGGTTTTGTGTATGATCGAGGTATTATTGAGCCGTTGAGTTTGATTGGTTGGATATGTCGGTTATTGATTGTTATCGGATTGTTGTTGTTTGATTACTTCAATAGGTTGATATGTTTGATCGTGGTTTATGACCGTTGTGTTGCGGTTGAGGTCGAAGAGTTCGTAGATTGCTCTTGGTCGGGCTAAGGAGCTTGTAGACGAAGGCAATGGATTTTGGTAACGGCTTCATGGTATCGGTATCGAGGCAAGTTTATACTTGTTCAGTTTATAATATTTGATGAATGGTTTCGCTTTCATTTCATTTATAATTCATATAGCAATGTTATTATAGATGTAAACTGTCGAGATGATGATTTACTTATCATGCTGTGGTTTGGGACAAATCATAATGTATATGATTTAATTATATTTGATTGAAGACATAGATGGGAGTTATCTTTGATCTATGATATGGAATGTCGGATATCGAGGGTAGTTATCATGATGACATGAGTATGAGGATAAAGGTTTATTGGTATTGAATGGACGGTAACTTATTTGAGATTATTCGTATAACTGTGTATTCGTTCAGGATTGTTGTTCGTGGAACGGATATTGTCTTCGGCTTTGAGGTAATGTAAGTATTGTTCAGTTATGAGGATAATTAATCTGGTGAATTATTGTATATGTTGTACGATGATGTTTCGTATATTGAGATTCGTATTTGGTTGTTCGTTGAGGGATGTTGATCCCAGGATGATATTGTTAAGATTTATGATCGCGTTGATCGTTCTTTGGGAATTGTGATCCCAAGATAATTGTTTTGGATATTGTCGGTCTTGTCGATCTTTCATTATCAGTGTATCATTGTTCACTTCGGTGAGTCTTTTTGATCCTTATTGGATATGTGATTCTTTGAGTTTCGTTTTCATGTTGCATCGTGACATATCTGGAATTATATCTGCGTTCCGATTGGTTATTATGTAGGATTTTTAGCTGGGCACACTATGGTTATGTGTTGATATTTCCACATTGAACCGTGCACACGAGACATAGTTCGTGAGGCTAATTAGGTACATTTTCCCACGTATATTCTGGATTCCGTATATGGGGTGGACATGTGCACTGACACATTTCCGGATCGGGTGTACTGTGATGTCCATCTTTGAGCCATATTGTTTGGTCGTTCATAGTCCATGTATGATTGGATATGTTCGACGGTTTGCGACTAGTTGTGCATATGCCCGAGGGGTAAGTTCGACATTCGATGTTATTTCTTGAGATCGATTATTGTTGATCATTTGGAGTTTACCTTGTTGATGGTATTATAGGTTATTGTTGATTCTTTGTTGATCGTGTTGGAGTTTACCTTGTTGATAGTATTCTTGGTTATTATTGATCCTTTGTTGATCGTGTTGGAGTTTATCATGTTGATGGTATTCTCGATTATTGTCGATCCTTCGTTGGTAGTATCGGAGTTATCATGTCAGTGATATTCTCGGTCGATTTATTGATTGATCATTGTTATTGATCGTGTGAGCATTCGGACTGTACGTCGATGTTTCAGGACTTGTTATCATTGTTTTGTGGTAGTTGATCTACAGATATATCATGTATATTTGGTTTTATCCAGAATGATATTTGACCGTGAAATCCGACGGACGGGATTTCGCACAGATGGTTCATTCCACGCTTATGAGTTATAATGATATTTTGAGGATTATTGGTATTTTTAGAATATAGTACAGATGATTGTTGTTGAGTTCATTTTGTCATTTGAGAATGCGAAATGTGGATCTTGGTAAGGATAGATTTGTTATAGATTGCTATGGATTGGTAAGGATATGACGGTAAGATTACGTTGGTAGTATTCTTACTTTGTTATTTCATTGGTATGTAATTATTTATGATGATGTGATCGATATCATTATTGAATATTGTGGCTGACCCCGTCGTGGGCTTTATTTTTAGGTACTCGGAGATCGAGCTAGTAGCAGTCGTGAAGGGGTGAGCTTCGTGGGTGATATTGGTTGTGGCATGTTTTTTAGTATCGATTATTCTTTCTGGTTGTTTTATTTCCGCTGCAAATGTGTATTTTGAACTGTGTCTTTTTCCGTTACGTGTGTATTTCGAAATGGCTTTCCGGTATTTTTACGAACTCGTGTTTAACTTTAAAATGGCTTTTTGGCATTTTGCGAACTTAGGTTATTCCGTTGAACCCTTTTTCCCCAACTATTTTATCGGTACGTATAAGTGGCGGCTTAATGTACATTTTGGAACTGTCCAGATTTGGCATTTCGCCTTGTATTTTCAACTGGTATTTTGTGACGGTATTTGAGAACTATGTTTTGGTCAATATTTGAGTATTTAAAATATCACCGTCATCGGCCTTTTGGCGTTTTTAAATGTTTTCGAAATAGTTTTTAGCCTGGTGGGTTCCGGCGCGGAGATGGTTTTGGGGGTGTTACAGAAGATGGTATCAGAGCTTGGGTTTTGTGAAACCCAGGCGTGTGTGTTATGTGGCTCTACCAGTACGGTAGTAGCATAATTTTTGAAAATGATTTTCCTGACTTCTGAGTCAAACTGATTTTTGGAGGTTCCAAATTTTTTGAAATCTTTTCAATTGCTAGTTGTGATATTGGTGTGTGTTGGTTGCATTGAGACTTCGTATGGGAGTCGTGTGCTAGTATCACGGGAGATCACAGGCTTCACGTACCTGTAAGTATGTTGGTTTGGTTATTCGCTTGTGGAGATGATTGATTGCTTTTGTGATGAGTTGGAAATTTTGGTTGATCTGTTGTTTGTGGCAGGATTGCAAGTTTCAAGGACGAAACTTATTTTAAGGGGGTAGTATGTAATACCCAGATTTTCAGTATAAATTTTTCGCGTTATTTTATCTGAGATATACTGCATAGCTTGGTGTCTATCCAGTATGGAAAAAATAAATTGAGAACCGAGACATTTATACTTGTGTAATTGACGTGTTTGATTAACAGTTATATTGAGGATATGGTATATCAGGTTGAACTAATTCGGACATCATGTTATCGTGCTTTTGATATTGGGTATATCATATGAGAATGTTATTAGATCTAGTATATGTATTCAGTATGTCTGTATACGTATCCAGTATGTCGATACGGACCAGAATAGTTGGATTTTGGCCAAGTACAGAAGGCCATTACGTACGCTAAGCTTAAGGACTTACGTACACTAAATTCTATGTTTTACGCACGTTATGCATAAGGCATTACATACGTAACAAGAGGAATCGGACAGGTGGGCCCGTGGTCGGTAGCTTTTAGTGTGGATGTGGACAGTGAGTCAACGGATGGAGTTACGTACGCTATACATGGTGTATTACGTTTGTAATACGAGCATATACTATAGCAAGTCAACATACGTATTACGTACGCAATGGATTAAGTGTTACGTACGTTAGGAGGCAGCTGGCCGAGTCGTGTCCGTAAGGACCTGTAGTGCCGCATGTGTTCTGGCAGTGACTCGCTGGATGGCCGATCACCGCGATGACTTCGGCCAGGATGGACGGTTACGGCTGCCAGTGACCGTAAGGACTGGCCGATAACGGCCGTAAGGTTGTGGCCGGGTACGGCCGTAAGGCCTATTATGTACGTAAGGAGGATGCCGATAATGGCCGTAAGGGTGTCGGCCAAATTGGACAGTAGGGTAGCCATGGCCGGTTACGTCTGTAAGCCATGGCCGGTTACAGCCGTAAGTGACCGACAGGACTCGACTATTTAATGGCATGGGCATGGGCCACTTGGACATTTTCACATTTTCTCTTCGTTTCTTCGCGATCCTTCATCAGAAATTGATGGATTTGATTGGGAACATCATGGAGCATTATTTTTTGGAAGTTTGATTCATGCCCAACATCATCTTTCGCCCGGATCGAAGGTAAGAACACTTGAACCCTTGATTTTGGGGATTTTTGGAGTTTCATGATGTTGTGGCCGATTTCTTTCGTTTTAATTCAGATTATTGATGGAATTTCGTTGTGTTCTCGGAATCATTCATTACTTTTGAAGTTTTGTGGAACAAATTCGAGAATTCCTAAGTTAATCGATTAAATTGGACTACGCCCTCAAAGTGTCCGATAAATTGCTTCAATGGGTAGAACTTGGGAAGTTCTATACGTTTTCGCAGAATTGTGATTGAATTGATATCATTGTGATTTAGGAACGAACTTTTGAAGGAAGTTAGACCGGGAGTCTTTCTTTTCATCGATTTCTTCGCACCGTGTTAATCAACGGAAATGTTTACTTGTGTATTTCATCTTGTAAGAGGTATGTTGGGTAATCCTCTCCTTGAATTCGGATTTTGATGTTATTGTTGATGAAAGATTCGTATGAAGATGATTATGGTTTTTTGTTACAATTCTTGAGGTTATATGAACTATATGTGAAGGGTATGATGGTTTATGTCTTGATTATGTTGTTTATTATTATGGAATCATAGTATTCTTGATATTCTTTGTAGTAATGTTGCTATTCTTGATGTTGGGAAGGTCGTATATCGGAGGATATGATAATATACATCTTGAATTATGAATAAGGGTTGCTTAGATGTTAGAACACATCGGATTATGTCGTATTGGAGATTTTGAATGTGATGTCGGAATAAGTTGTGTTCTTAAGGAACTCTTTTATTATATGACTTGATAAATATGTGTAAGAGGTGTTGGTGTTTTGGTACAATATTTGTATAGGAATACAAATATGATTCCGGGCTTGATAAGATTATGATCCACTTTTGAGTTTGAGAATTCATACGTATTGAACAAGTGTTCAATTCGGATAATGGAATTATTTGACACCCTTGGAATATGATTACCTATAATGTCGAACTAATCGGATCGTCCGGATTGGTGAGGATAATCGGTAATTCATTTTTATTATGAATTTACAAGGAGGAAACTTGTAATCGTATTTAAGATTGAATTTGGAATCGGTAATGTTTAGACCCTTTTGCTATTGGTTTAAATTGATTCTTGATATGACTTTGGGATTGTGGAATCGTATTATGGTTATGAGTTCATGATTGATTGATTTGGGTTGTTTTGGATTTGTATTTAATCGGGATATTGTGGAACCGTTGGGTTTATTGCTCGATTATATTGATTATCGAGTTGCGGCTTGTATTATGGTTATGAGTTCGAAATTGTTTGAATTGTATTATTCGGTTTTGTGTATGATCGAGGTATTATTGAGTCGTTGAGTTTGATTGGTTGGATATTTCGGTTATTGATTGTTATCGGATTGTTGTTGTTTGATTACTTCAATAGGTTGATATGTTTGATCGTGGTTTATGACCGTTGTGTTGCGGTTGAGGTCGAAGAGTTCGTAGATTGCTCTTGGTCGGGGCTGAGGAGCTTGTAGATGAAGGCAATGGATTTTGGTAACGGCTTCGTGGTATCGGTATCGAGGCAAGTTTATACTTGTTCAGTTTATAATATTTGATGAATGGTTTCGCTTTCATTTCATTTATAATTCATATATCAATGCTATTATAGATGTAAACTGTCGAGGTGATGATTTATTTATCATGATGTGGTTTGGGACAAATCAGAATGTATATGATTTAATTATGTTTGATTCAGAGATGGGAGTTATCTTTGATCTATGATATGGAATGTCGGATATCGAGGGTAGTTATCCTGATGACATGAGTATCGGGTTAAAAGTTTATTGGTATTGAATGGACGGTAACTTATTTGAGATTATTCGTATAACTGTGTATTCGTTCAGGATTGTTGTTCGTGGAACGGATATTGTCTTCGGCTTTGAGGTAATGTAAGTATTGTTCAGTTATGAGGATAATTAATCTGGTGAATTATTGTATATGTTGTACGATGATGTTTCGTATATTGAGATTCGTATTCGGTTGTTCGTTGAGGGATGTTGATCCTAGGATGATAGTGTTGAGATTTATGATCGCGTTGATCGTTCTTTAGGAATTGTGATCCCAAGATAATTGTTTTGGATATTGTCGGTCTTGTCGATCTTTCATTATCCGTGTATCATTGTTCACTTCGGTGAGTCTTTTTGATCCTTATTGGATATGTGATTCTTTGAGTTTCGTTGTCATGTTACATCGTGACATATCTGGAATTATATCTGCGTTCCGATTGGTTATTGTGTAGTATTTTTAGCTGGGCACACTATGGTTATGTGTTGATATTTCCACATTGAACCGTGCACACGAGACATAGTTCGTGAGGCTAATTAGGTACATTGTCCCACGTATATTCTGGATTCCGTATACGGGTTGGACATGTGCACTGACACATTTCCGGATCGGGTGTACTGTGATGTTCATCTTTGAGCCATATTGATTAGTCGTTCATAGTCCATGTATGATTGGATATGTTCGACGGTTTGCGACTGGTTGTGCATACGCCCGAGGGGTATGTTTGACATTCGGTGTTATTTCTTTGAGATCTATTATTGTTGATCATTTGGAGTTTACCTTGTTGATGGTATTATAGGTTATTGTTGATTCTTTGTTGATCGTGTTGGAGTTTACCTTGTTGATAGTATTCTCGGTTATTATTGATCCTTTGTTAATCGTGTTGGAGTTTATCATGTTGATGGTATTCTCGATTATTGTCGATCCTTCGTTGGTAGTATCGAAGTTATCATGTCAGTGATATTCTCGGTCGATTTATTGATTGATCATTGTTATTGATCGTGTGAGCATTCGGACTGTACGTCGATGTTCCAGGACTTGTTATCATTGTTTTGTGGTAGTTGATCTACAGATATACCATGTATATTTGGTTTTATCCAGAATGATATTTGACCGTGAAATCCGACGGACGGGATTTCGCACAGATGGTTCATTCCACGCTTATGAGTTATAATGATGTTTTGAGGATTATTGGTATTTTTGGAATATAGTACAGATGATTGTTGTTGAGTTCATTTTGTCATTTGAGAATGCGAAATGTGGATCTTGGTAAGGATTGATTTGTTATAGATTGCTATGGATTGGTAAGGTTATGACGGTAAGATTACGTTGGTAGTATTCTTACTTTGTTATTTCATTGGTATGTAATTGTTTATGATGATGTGATCGATATCATTATTGAATATTGTGGCTGACCCCGTCGTGGGCTTTATTTTTAGGTACTCGGAGATCGAGCTAGTAGCGATCGTGAAGGGGTGAGCTTCGCGGGTGATACTGGTTGTGGCATGTTTTTGAGTATCGAGTATTCTTTCTGGTTGTTTTATTTCCGCTGCAAATGTGTATTTTGAACTGTGTCTTTTTCCGTTGCGTGTGTATTTAGAAATGGCTTTTCGGTATTTTTACGAACTCGTGTTTAACTTTAAAATGGCTTTTTGGCATTTTGCGAACTTAGGTTATTCCGTTGAACCCTTTTTCCCCAACTATTTTATCGGTACGTATAAGTGGCGGCTTAACGTACATTTTGGAACTGTCGAGATTTGGCATTTCGCCTTGTATTTTCAACTGGTATTTTGTGACGGTATTTGAGAACTATGTTTTGGTCAATATTTGAGTATTTAAAATATCACCGTCATCGGCCTTTTGGCGTTTTTAAATGTTTTCGAAATAGTTTTTAGCCTGGTGGGTTCCGGCGCGGAGCCCACGGCGCTGTAGTATCCCGGATGGTTTTGGGGGTGTTACAGAAGATGGTATCAGAGCTTGGGTTTTGTGAAACCCAGGCGTGTGTGTTATGTGGCTCTACCAGTACGGTAGTAGCATAATTTTTGAAAATGATTTTCCTGACTTCTGAGTCAAACTGATTTTTGGAGGTTCCAAAATTTTTGAAATCTTTTCAATTGCTAGTTGTGATATTGGTGTGTGTTGGTTGCGTTGAGACTTCGTATGGGAGTCGTGTGCTAGTATCACGGGAGATCACCGGCTTCACGTACCTGTAAGTATGTTGGTTTGGTTATTCGCTTGTGGCGATGATTGATTGCTTTTGTGATGAGTTGGAAATTTTGGTTGATATGTTGTTTGTGGCAGGATTGCAAGTTTCAAGGATGAAACTTATTTTAAGGGGGTAGTATGTAATACCCAGATTTTCAGTATAAATTTTTCGCGTTATTTTATCTGAGATATACTGCATAGCTTGGTGTCTATCCAGTATGGAAAAAATAAATTGAGAACCGAGACATTTATACTTGTGTAATTGACGTGTTTGATTAACAGTTATATTGAGGATATGGTATATCAGGTTGAACTAATTCGGACATCATGTTATCATGCTTTTGATATTGGGTATATCATATGCGAATGTTATTATATCTAGTATATGTATTCAGTATGTCTGTATACGTATCCAGTATGTCGATACGGACCAGAATAGTTGGATTTTGGCCAAGTACAGAAGGCCATTACGTACGCTAAGCTTAAGGACTTACGTACGCTAAATTCTATGTTTTACGTACGTTATGCATAAGGCATTACGTACGTAACAAGAGGAATCGGACAGGTGGGCCCGTGGTCGGTAGCTTTTAGTGTGGATGTGGACAGTGAGTCAACGGATGGAGTTACGTACGCTATACATGGTGTATTACGTTTGTAATACGAGCATATACTATAGCAAGTCAACGTACGTATTACGTACGCAATTGATTAAGTGTTACGTACGTTAGGAGGCAGCTGGCCGAGTCGTGGCCGTAAGGACCTGCAGTGCCGCATGTGTTCTGGCAGTGACTCGCTGGATGGCCGATCACTGTCGGCAGTGACTCGCTGGGATGGACGGTTACGGCCGCCAGTGACCGTAAGGACTGGCCGATAATGGCCGTAAGGTTGTGGTCGGGTACGGCCGTAAGGCCTATTACGTACGTAAGGAGGATGCCGATAACAGCCGTAAGGGTGTCAGGTAAATTGGACAGTAGGGTAGCCATGGCCGGTTACGTCTGTAAGCCATGGCGATTCTGGTAAGTAAGTGGCCAAGCGGGACTCGGCTATTTAATGGCATGGGCACGGGTCACTTGGCCATTTTCACATTTTCTCTTCGTTTCTTCGCGATCCTTCATCAGAAATTGATGGATTTGATTGGGAACATCATGGAGCATTATTTTTTGGAAGTTTGATTCATGCCCAACATCATCTTTCGCCCGGATCGAAGGTAAGAACACTTGAACCCTTGGTTTTGGGGATTTTTGGAGTTTCATGATGTTGTGGCCGATTTCTTTCGTTTTAATTCAGATTATTGATGGAATTTCGTTGTGTTCTCGGAATCATTCATTACTTTTGAAGTTTTGTGGAACAAATTCGAGAATTCCTCTGTTAATCGATTAAATTGGACTACGCCCTCAAAGTGTCCGATAAATTACTTCAATGGGTAGAACTTGGGAAGTTCTATACGTTTTCGCAGAATTGTGATTTAGGAATGAACTTTTGAAGGAAGTTGGATCGGGAGTCTTTCTTTTCATCGATTTCTTCGCACCGTGTTAATCAAGGGAAATGTTTACTTGTGTATTTCATCTTCTAAGAGGTATGTTGGGTAATCCTCTCCTTGAATTCGGATTTTGATGTTATTGTTGATGAAAGATTCGTATGAAGATGATTATGGTTTTTTTGTTACAATTCTTGAGGTTATATGAACTATATGTGAAGGGTATGATGGTTTATGTCTTGATTATGTTGTTTATTATTATGGAATCATAGTAGTCTTGATATTCTTTGTAGTAATGTTGCTATTCCTGATGTTGGGAAGGTCGTATATTGGAGGATATGATAATATACATCTTGAATTATGAATAAGGGTTGCTTAGATGTTAGAACACATCGTATTATGTCGTATTGGAGATTTTGTGTTCTTAAGGAACTCTTTTATTATATGACTTGATAAATATGTGTAAAAGGTGTTGGTGTTTTGGTACAATATTTGTATAGGAATACAAATATGATTCCGGGCTTGATAAGATTATGATCCACTTTTGAGTTTGAGAATTCATACGTATTGAACAAGTGTTCAATTCGGATAATGGAATTATTTGACACCCTTGGAATATGATTACCTATAATGTCGAACTAATCGGATCGTTCGGATTGGTGATGATAATCGGTAATTAATTTTTATTATGAAATTACAAGGAGGAAACTTGTAATCGTATTTAAGATTGAATTTGGAATCGGTAATGTTTAGACCCTTTTGCTATTGGTTTAAATTGATTCTTGATATGACTTTTGGATTGTGGAATCGTATTATGGTTATGAGTTCATGATTGATTGATTTGGGTTGTTTTGGATTTGTATTTAATCGGGATATTGTGGAACCGTTGGGTTTATTGCTCGATTATATTGATTATCGAGTTGCGGCTTGTATTATGGTTATGAGTTCGAAATTGTTTGAATTGTATTATTCGGTTTTGTGTATGATTGAGGTACTATTGAGCCGTTGAGTTTGATTGGTTGGATATGTCGGTTATTGATTGTTATCGGATTGTTGTTGTTTGATTACTTCAATAGGTTGATATGTTTGATCGTAGTTTATGACCGTTGTGTTGCGGTTGAGGTCGAAGAGTTCGTAGATTGCTCTTGGTCGGGGCTGAGGAACTTGTAGACGAAGGCAATGGATTTTGGTAACGGCTTTGTGGTATCGGTATCGAGGCAAGTTTATACTTGTTCGGTTTATAATATTTGATGAATGGTTTCACTTTCATTTCATTTATAATTCATATATCAATGCTATTATAGATGTAAGTATCGAGATGATGATTTATTTATCATGATGTGGTTTGGGACAAATCATAATGTATATGATTTAATTATGTTTGATTGAAGACAGAGATGGGAGTTATCTTTGATCTATGATATGGAATGTCGGATATCGAGGGTAGTTATCCTGATGACATGAGTATCGGGTTAAAAGTTTATTGGTATTGAATGGACGGTAACTTCTTTGAGATTATTCGTATAACTGTGTATTCGTTCAGGATTGTTGTTCGTGGAACGGATATTGTCTTCGGCTTTGAGGTAATGTAAGTATTGTTCAGTTATGAGGATAATTAATCTGGTGAATTATTGTATTTGTTGTACGATGATGTTTCGTATTCGGTTGTTCGTTGAGGGATGTTGATCCCAAGATGATAGTGTTGAGATTTATGATCGCGTTGATCGTTCTTTGGGAATTGTGATCCCAAGATAATTGTTTTGGATATTGTCGGTCTTGTCGATCTTTCATTATCCGTGTATCATTGTTCACTTCGGTGAGTCTTTTTTATCCTTATTGGATATGTGATTCTTTGAGTTTCGTTGTCATGTTGCATCGTGAGATATCTGGAATTATATCTGCGTTCCGATTGGTTATTGTGTAGTATTTTTAGCTGGGCACACTATGGTTATGTGTTGATATTTCCACATTGAACCGTGCACACGAGACATAGTTCGTGAGGCTAATTAGGTACATTGTCCCACGTATATTCTGGATTCCGTATACGGGGTGGACATGTGCACTGACACATTTTCGGATCGGGTGTACTGTGATGTTCATCTTTGAGCCATATTGATTGGTCGTTCATAGTCCATGTATGATTGGATATGTTCGACGGTTTGCGACTGGTTGTGCATACGCCCGAGGGGTATGTTTAACATTCGGTGTTATTTCTTTGAGATCTATTATTGTTGATCATTTGGAGTTTACCTTGTTGATGGTATTATAGGTTATTGTTGATTCTTTGTTGATCGTGTTGGAGTTTACCTTGGTGATAGTATTCTCGGTTATTATTGATCCTTTGTTAATCGTGTTGGAGTTTATCATGTTGATGGTATTCTCGATTATTGTCGATCCTTCGTTGGTAGTATCGGAGTTATCATGTCAGTGATATTCTCGGTCGATTTATTGATTGATCATTGTTATTGATCGTGTGAGCATTCGGACTGTACGTCGATGTTTCAGGACTTGTTATCATTGTTTTGTGGTAGTTGATCTACAGATATATCATGTATATTTGGTTTTATCCAGAATGATATTTGACTGTGAAATCCGACGGACGGGATTTCGCACAGATGGTTCATTCCACGCTTATGAGTTATAATGATGTTTTGAGGATTATTGGTATTTTTGGAATATAGTACAGATGATTGTTGTTGAGTTCATTTTGTCATTTGAGAATGCAAAATGTGGATCTTGGTAAGGATTTATTTGTTATAGATTGCTATGGATTGGTAAGGTTATGACGGTAAGATTACTTTGGTAGTATTCTTACTTTGTTATTTCATTGGTATGTAATTGTTTATGATGATGTGATCGATATCATTATTGAATATTGTGGCTGACCCCGTCGTGGGCTTTATTTTTAGGTACTCGGAGATCGAGCTAGTAGCGGTCGTGAAGGGGTGAGCTTCGCGGGTGATACTGGTTGTGGCATGTTTTTGAGTATCGAGTATTCTTTCTGGTTGTTTTATTTCCGCTGCAAATGTGTATTTTGAATCGTGTCTTTTCCGTTGCGTGTGTATTTGAAATGGCTTTAGGTATTTTCGAACTCGTGTTTAACTTTAAAATGGCTTTTTGGCATTTTGCGAACTTAGGTTATTTCGTTGAACCCATTTTCCCCAACTATTTTATCGGTACGTATAAGTGGCGGCTTAACGTACATTTTGGAACTGTCGAGATTTGGCATTTCGCCTTGTATTTTCAACTAGTATTTTGTGACGGTATTTGAGAACTATGTTTTGGTCAATATTTGATTATTTAAAATATCACCGTCATCGGCCTTTTGGCGTTTTTAAATGTTTTCGAAATAGTTTTTAGCCTGGTGGGTTCCGGCGAGGAGCCCACGGCGCTGTAGTATCCTGGATGGTTTTTGGGGTGTTACAGAAGATGGTATCAGAGCTTGGGTTTTGTGAAACCCAGGCGTGTGTGTTATGTGGCTCTACCAGTACGGTAGTAGCATAATTTTTGAAAATGATTTTCCTGACTTCTGAGTCAAACTGATTTTTGGAGGTTCCAAAATTTTTGAAATCTTTTCAATTGCTAGTTATGATATTGGTGTGTGTTGGTTGCGTTGAGACTTCGTATGGGAGTCGTGTGCTAGTATCACGGGAGATCACCGGCTTCACGTACCTGTAAGTATGTTGGTTTGGTTATTCGCTTGTGGCGATGATTGATTGCTTTTGTGATGAGTTGGAAATTTTGGTTGATCTGTTGTTTGTGGCAGGATTGCAAGTTTCAAGGACGAAACTTATTTTAAGGGGGTAGTATGTAATACCCAGATTTTCAGTATAAATTTTTCGCGTTATTTTATCTGAGATATACTGCATAGCTTGGTGTCTATCCAGTATGGAAAAAATAAATTGAGAACCGAGACATTTATACTTGTGTAATTGACGTGTTTGATTAACAGTCATATTGAGGATATGGTGTATCACGTTGAATTAATTCGGACATCAGGTTATCGTGCTTTTGATATTGGGTATATCATATGAGAATGTTATTAGATCTAGTATATGTATTCAGTATATGCATGTATCCATTATCGATGTCGTCGATACGGACCAGAATAGTTGGATTTTGGCCAAGTACAGAAGGCCATTACGTACGCTAAACTTAAGGACTTACGTACGCTAAATTCTATGTTTTACGTACGTTATGCATAAGGCATTACGTACGTAACAAGAGGAATCAGACAGGTGGGCCCGTGGTCGGTAGCTTTTAGTGTGGATGTGGACAGTGAGTCAACGGATGGAGTTACGTACGCTATACATGGTGTATTACGTTTGTAATACGAGCATATACTATAGCAAGTCAACGTACGTATTACGTACGCAATTGATTAAGTGTTACGTACGTTAGGAGGCAGCTGGCCGAGTCGTGGCCGTAAGGACCTGCAGTGCCGCATGTGTTACGCGGTGACTGTTGGATGGCGATCAGCCGGCGATGACTCGGAGGATGGACGGTTACGGCCGCCAGTGACCGTAAGGACTGGCCGATAATGGCCGTAAGGTTGTGGTCGGGTACGGCCGTAAGGCCTATTACGTACGTAAGGAGGATGCCGATAACAGCCGTAAGGGTGTCAGGTAAATTGGACAGTAGGGTAGCCATGGCCGGTTACGTCTGTAAGCCATGGCCGGTTACAGCCGTAAGTGACCGACAGGACTCGGCTATTTAATGGCATGGGCACGGGTCACTTGGCCATTTTCACATTTTCTCTTCGTTTCTTCGCGATCCTTCATCAGAAATTGATGGATTTGATTGGGAACATCATGGAGCATTATTTTTTGGAAGTTTGATTCATGCCCAACATCATCTTTCGCCCGGATCGAAGGTAAGAACACTTGAACCCTTGGTTTTGGGGATTTTTGGAGTTTCATGATGTTGTGGCCGATTTCTTTCGTTTTAATTCAGATTATTGATGGAATTTCGTTGTGTTCTCGGAATCATTCATTACTTTTGAAGTTTTGTGGAACAAATTCGAGAATTCCTCTGTTAATCGATTAAATTGGACTACGCCCTCAAAGTGTCCGATAAATTACTTCAATGGGTAGAACTTGGGAAGTTCTATACGTTTTCGCAGAATTGTGATTTAGGAATGAACTTTTGAAGGAAGTTGGATCGGGAGTCTTTCTTTTCATCGATTTCTTCGCACCGTGTTAATCAAGGAAATGTTTACTTGTGTATTTCATCTTCTAAGAGGTATGTTGGGTAATCCTCTCCTTGAATTCGGATTTTGATGTTATTGTTGATGAAAGATTCGTATGAAGATGATTATGGTTTTTTTGTTACAATTCTTGAGGTTATATGAACTATATGTGAAGGGTATGATGGTTTATGTCTTGATTATGTTGTTTATTATTATGGAATCATAGTAGTCTTGATATTCTTTGTAGTAATGTTGCTATTCCTGATGTTGGGAAGGTCGTATATTGGAGGATATGATAATATACATCTTGAATTATGAATAAGGGTTGCTTAGATGTTAGAACACATCGTATTATGTCGTATTGGAGATTTTGTGTTCTTAAGGAACTCTTTTATTATATGACTTGATAAATATGTGTAAAAGGTGTTGGTGTTTTGGTACAATATTTGTATAGGAATACAAATATGATTCCGGGCTTGATAAGATTATGATCCACTTTTGAGTTTGAGAATTCATACGTATTGAACAAGTGTTCAATTCGGATAATGGAATTATTTGACACCCTTGGAATATGATTACCTATAATGTCGAACTAATCGGATCGTCCGGATTGGTGATGATAATCGGTAATTAATTTTTATTATGAAATTACAAGGAGGAAACTTGTAATCGTATTTAAGATTGAATTTGGAATCGGTAATGTTTAGACCCTTTTGCTATTGGTTTAAATTGATTCTTGATATGACTTTTGGATTGTGGAATCGTATTATGGTTATGAGTTCATGATTGATTGATTTGGGTTGTTTTGGATTTGTATTTAATCGGGATATTGTGGAACCGTTGGGTTTATTGCTCGATTATATTGATTATCGAGTTGCGGCTTGTATTATGGTTATGAGTTCGAAATTGTTTGAATTGTATTATTCGGTTTTGTGTATGATTGAGGTACTATTGAGCCGTTGAGTTTGATTGGTTGGATATGTCGGTTATTGATTGTTATCGGATTGTTGTTGTTTGATTACTTCAATAGGTTGATATGTTTGATCGTAGTTTATGACCGTTGTGTTGCGGTTGAGGTCGAAGAGTTCGTAGATTGCTCTTGGTCGGGGCTGAGGAACTTGTAGACGAAGGCAATGGATTTTGGTAACGGCTTTGTGGTATCGGTATCGAGGCAAGTTTATACTTGTTCGGTTTATAATATTTGATGAATGGTTTCACTTTCATTTCATTTATAATTCATATATCAATGCTATTATAGATGTAAACTGTCGAGATGATGATTTATTTATCATGATGTGGTTTGGGACAAATCATAATGTATATGATTTAATTATGTTTGATTGAAGACAGAGATGGGAGTTATCTTTGATCTATGATATGGAATGTCGGATATCGAGGGTAGTTATCCTGATGACATGAGTATCGGGTTAAAAGTTTATTGGTATTGAATGGACGGTAACTTCTTTGAGATTATTCGTATAACTGTGTATTCGTTCAGGATTGTTGTTCGTGGAACGGATATTGTCTTCGGCTTTGAGGTAATGTAAGTATTGTTCAGTTATGAGGATAATTAATCTGGTGAATTATTGTATTTGTTGTACGATGATGTTTCGTATTCGGTTGTTCGTTGAGGGATGTTGATCCCAAGATGATAGTGTTGAGATTTATGATCGCGTTGATCGTTCTTTGGGAATTGTGATCCCAAGATAATTGTTTTGGATATTGTCGGTCTTGTCGATCTTTCATTATCCGTGTATCATTGTTCACTTCGGTGAGTCTTTTTTATCCTTATTGGATATGTGATTCTTTGAGTTTCGTTGTCATGTTGCATCATGAGATATCTGGAATTATATCTGCGTTCCGATTGGTTATTGTGTAGTATTTTTAGCTGGGCACACTATGGTTATGTGTTGATATTTCCACATTGAACCGTGCACACGAGACATAGTTCGTGAGGCTAATTAGGTACATTGTCCCACGTATATTCTGGATTCCGTATACGGGGTGGACATGTGCACTGACACATTTTCGGATCGGGTGTACTGTGATGTTCATCTTTGAGCCATATTGATTGGTCGTTCATAGTCCATGTATGATTGGATATGTTCGACGGTTTGCGACTGGTTGTGCATACGCCCGAGGGGTATGTTTAACATTCGGTGTTATTTCTTTGAGATCTATTATTGTTGATCATTTGGAGTTTACCTTGTTGATGGTATTATAGGTTATTGTTGATTCTTTGTTGATCGTGTTGGAGTTTACCTTGGTGATAGTATTCTCGGTTATTATTGATCCTTTGTTAATCGTGTTGGAGTTTATCATGTTGATGGTATTCTCGATTATTGTCGATCCTTCGTTGGTAGTATCGGAGTTATCATGTCAGTGATATTCTCGGTCGATTTATTGATTGATCATTGTTATTGATCGTGTGAGCATTCGGACTGTACGTCGATGTTTCAGGACTTGTTATCATTGTTTTGTGGTAGTTGATCTACAGATATATCATGTATATTTGGTTTTATCCAGAATGATATTTGACTGTGAAATCCGACGGACGGGATTTCGCACAGATGGTTCATTCCACGCTTATGAGTTATAATGATGTTTTGAGGATTATTGGTATTTTTGGAATATAGTACAGATGATTGTTGTTGAGTTCATTTTGTCATTTGAGAATGCAAAATGTGGATCTTGGTAAGGATTTATTTGTTATAGATTGCTATGGATTGGTAAGGTTATGACGGTAAGATTACTTTGGTAGTATTCTTACTTTGTTATTTCATTGGTATGTAATTGTTTATGATGATGTGATCGATATCATTATTGAATATTGTGGCTGACCCCGTCGTGGGCTTTATTTTTAGGTACTCGGAGATCGAGCTAGTAGCGGTCGTGAAGGGGTGAGCTTCGCGGGTGATACTGGTTGTGGCATGTTTTTGAGTATCGAGTATTCTTTCTGGTTGTTTTATTTCCGCTGCAAATGTGTATTTTGAACTGTGTCTTTTTCCGTTGCGTGTGTATTTCGAAATGGCTTTCCGGTATTTTTCCGAACTCGTGTTTAACTTTAAAATGGCTTTTTGGCATTTTGCGAACTTAGGTTATTTCGTTGAACCCATTTTCCCCAACTATTTTATCGGTACGTATAAGTGGCGGCTTAACGTACATTTTGGAACTGTCGAGATTTGGCATTTCGCCTTGTATTTTCAACTAGTATTTTGTGACGGTATTTGAGAACTATGTTTTGGTCAATATTTGATTATTTAAAATATCACCGTCATCGGCCTTTTGGCGTTTTTAAATGTTTTCGAAATAGTTTTTAGCCTGGTGGGTTCCGGCGAGGAGCCCACGGCGCTGTAGTATCCTGGATGGTTTTTGGGGTGTTACAGAAGATGGTATCAGAGCTTGGGTTTTGTGAAACCCAGGCGTGTGTGTTATGTGGCTCTACCAGTACGGTAGTAGCATAATATTTGAAAATGATTTTCCTGACTTCTGAGTCAAACTGATTTTTGGAGGTTCCAAAATTTTTGAAATCTTTTCAATTGCTAGTTATGATATTGGTGTGTGTTGGTTGCGTTGAGACTTCGTATGGGAGTCGTGTGCTAGTATCACGGGAGATCACCGGCTTCACGTACCTGTAAGTATGTTGGTTTGGTTATTCGCTTGTGGCGATGATTGATTGCTTTTGTGATGAGTTGGAAATTTTGGTTGATCTGTTGTTTGTGGCAGGATTGCAAGTTTCAAGGACGAAACTTATTTTAAGGGGGTAGTATGTAATACCCAGATTTTCAGTATAAATTTTTCGCGTTATTTTATCTGAGATATACTGCATAGCTTGGTGTCTATCCAGTATGGAAAAAATAAATTGAGAACCGAGACATTTATACTTGTGTAATTGACGTGTTTGATTAACAGTCATATTGAGGATATGGTGTATCACGTTGAATTAATTCGGACATCAGGTTATCGTGCTTTTGATATTGGGTATATCATATGAGAATGTTATTAGATCTAGTATATGTATTCAGTATGTCTGTATACGTATCCAGTATGTCGATACGGACCAGAATAGTTGGATTTTGGCCAAGTACAGAAGGCCATTACGTACGCTAAACTTAAGGACTTACGTACGCTAAATTCTATGTTTTACGTACGTTATGCATAAGGCATTACGTACGTAACAAGAGGAATCAGACAGGTGGGCCCGTGGTCGGTAGCTTTTAGTGTGGATGTGGACAGTGAGTCAACGGATGGAGTTACGTACGCTATACATGGTGTATTACGTTTGTAATACGAGCATATACTATAGCAAGTCAACGTACGTATTACGTATGCAATGGATTAAGTGTTACGTACGTTAGGAGGCAGCTGGCCGAGTCGTGGCTGTAAGGACCTGCAGTTCCGCATGTGTTCTGGCAGTGACTCGCTGGATGGCCGATCACTGTCGGCAGTGACTCGCTGGGATGGACGGTTACGGCCGCCAGTGACCGTAAGGACTGGCCGATAACGGCCGTAAGGTTGTGGTCGGGTACAGCCGTAAGGCCTATTACGTACGTAAGGAGGATGCCGATAACGGCCGTAAGGGTGTCGGCCAAATTGGACAGTAGGGTAGCCATGGCCGGTTACGTCTGTAAGCCATGGCCGGTTACAGCCGTAAGTGACCGGCAGGACTCGGCTATTTAATGGCACGGGCACGGGTCACTTGGCCATTTTCACATTTTCTCTTCGTTTCTTCGCGATCCTTCATCAGAAATTGATGGATTTGATTGGGAACATCATGGAGCATTATTTTTTGGAAGTTTGATTCATGCCCAACATCATCTTTCGCCCGGATCGAAGGTAAGAACACTTGAACCCTTGGTTTTGGGGATTTTTGGAGTTTCATGATGTTGTGGCCGATTTCTTTCGTTTTAATTTAGATTATTGATGGAATTTCGTTGTGTTCTCGGAATCATTCATTACTTTTGAAGTTTTGTGGAACAAATTCGAGAATTCCTCTGTTAATCGATTAAATTGGACTACGCCCTCAAAGTGTCCGATAAATTGCTTCAATGGGTAGAACTTGGGAAGTTCTATACGTTTTCGCAGAATTGTGATTGAATTGATATCATTGTGATTTAGGAACGAACTTTTGAAGGAAATTGGATCGGGAGTCTTTCTTTTCATCGATTTCTTCGCACCGTGTTAATCAAGGGAAATGTTTACTTGTGTATTTCATCTTCTAAGAGGTATGTTGGGTAATCCTCTCTTTGAATTCGGATTTTGATGTTATTGTTGATGAAAGATTCGTATGAAGATGATTATGGTTTTTTTGTTACAATTCTTGAGGTTATATGAACTATATGTGAAGGGTATGATGGTTTATGTCTTGATTATGTTGTTTATTATTATTATGGAATCATAGTATTCTTGATATTCTTTGTAGTAATGTTGCTATTCTTGATGTTGGGAAGGTCGTATATTGGAGGATATGATAATATACATCTGGAATTATGAATAAGGGTTGCTTAGATGTTAGAACACATCGGATTATGTCGTATTGAAGATTTTGAATGTGATGTCGGAATAAGTTGTGTTCTTAAGGAACTCTTTTATTATATGACTTGATAAATATGTGTAAGAGGTGTTGGTATTTTGGTACAATATTTGTATAGGAATACAAATATGATTCCGGGCTTGATAAGATTATGATCCACTTTTGAGTTTGAGAATTCATACGTATTGAACAAGTGTTCAATTCGGATAATGGAATTATTTGACACCCTTGGAATATGATTACCTATAATATCGAACTACTCGGATCGTCCGGATTGGTGATGATAATCGGTAATTAATTTTTATTATAAATTTACACGGAGGAAACTTGTAATCGTATTTAAGATTGAATTTAGAATCGGTAATGTTTAGACCCTTTTGCTATTGGTTTAAATTGATTCTTGATATGACTTTCGGATTGTGGAATCGTATTATGGTTATGAGTTCATGATTGATTGATTTAGGTTGTTTTGGATTTGTATTTAATCGGGATATTGTGGAACCGTTGGGTTTATTGCTCAATTATATTGATTATCGAGTTGCGGCTTGTATTATGGTTATGAGTTCGAAATTGTTTGAATTTTATTATTCGGTTTTGAGTATGATCGAGGTATTATTGAGCCATTGAGTTTGATTGGTTGGCTATGTCGGTTATTGATTGTTATCGGATTGTTGTTGTTTGATTACTTCAATAGGTTGATATGTTTCATCGTGGTTTATGACCGTTGTGTTGCGGTTGAGGTCGAAGAGTTCGTAGATTGCTCTTGGTCGGGGCTGAGGAGCTTGTAGACGAAGGCAATGGATTTTGGTAACGGCTTCGTGGTATCGGTATCGAGGCAAGTTTATACTTGTTCAGTGTATAATATTTGATGAATGGTTTCGCTTTCATTTCATTTATAATTCATATATCAATGTTATTATAGATGTAAACTGTCGAGATGATGATTTATTTATCATGATGTGGTTTGGGACAAATCATAATGTATATGATTTAATTATGTTTGATTGAAGACAGAGATGGGAGTTATCTTTGATCTATGATATGGAATGTCGGATATCGAGGGTAGTTATCCTGATGACATGAGTATCGGGTTAAAGGTTTATTGGTATTGAATGGACGGTAACTTATTTGAGATTATTCGTATAACTGTGTATTCGTTCAGGATTGTTGTTCGTGGAACGGATATTGTCTTCGGCTTTGAGGTAATGTAAGTATTGTTCAGTTATGAGGATAATTAATCTGGTGAATTATTGTATATGTTGTACGATGATGTTTCGTATATTGAAATTCGTATTCGGTTGTTCGTTGAAGGATGTTGATCCCAGGATGATAGTGTTGAGATTTGTGACCGCGTTGATCGTTCTTTGGGAATTGAGATCCCAAGATAATTGTTTTGGATATTGTCGGTCTTGTCGATCTTTCATTATCCGTGTATCATTGTTCATTTCGGTGAGTATTTTTGATCCTTATTGGATATGTGATTCTTTGATTTTCGTTGTCATGTTGCATCGTGACATATCTGGAATTATATCTGCGTTCCGATTGGTTATTGTGTAGGATTTTTAGCTGGGCACACTATGGTTATGTGTTGATATTTCCACATTGAACCGTGCACACGAGACATAGTTCGTGAGGCTAATTAGGTACATTGTCCCACGTATATTCTGGATTCCGTATACGGGGTAGACATGTGCACTGACACATTTCCGGATCGGGCGTACTGTGATGTCCATCTTTGAGCCATATTGTTTGGTCCTTCATAGTCTATGTATGATTGGATATGTTCGACGGTTTGCGACTGGTTGTGCATACGCCCGAGGGGTATGTTCGACATTCGGTGTTATTTCTTTGAGATCTATTATTGTTGATCATTTGGAGTTTACCTTGTTGATGGTATTCTAGGTTATTGTTGATTCTTTGTTGATCGTGTTGGAGTTTACCTTGTTGATGGTATTCTCGGTTATTATTGATCCTTTGTTGATCGTGTTGGAGTTTATCATGTTGATGGTATTCTCTATTATTGTCGATCCTTCGTTGGTAGTATCGGAGTTATCATGTCAGTGATATTCTCGGTCGATTTATTGATTGATCATTGCTATTGATCGTGTGAGCATTCGGACTGTACGTCGATGTTTCAGGACTTGTTATCATTGTTTTGTGGCAGTTGATCTACAGATATATCATGTATATTTGGTTTTATCCAGAATGAGATTTGACCGTGAAATCCGACGGATGGGATTTCGCACAGATGGTTCATTCCATTCTTATGAGTTATAATGATGTTTTGATGATTATTGGTATTTTTGGAATACAGTACAGATGATTGTTGTTGAGTTCATTTCGTCATTTGAGAATGCGAAATGTGGATCATGGTAAGGATTGATTTGTTATAGATTGCTATGGATTGGTAAGGTTATGACGGTAAGATTACGTTGGTAGTATTCTTACATTGTTATTTCATTGGTATGTAATTATTTATGATGATGTGATCGATATCATTATTAAATATTGTGGCTGACTCCATCGTGGGCTTTATTTTTAGGTACTCGGAGATCGAGCTAGTAGCGGTCGTGAAGGGGTGAGCTTCCCGGGTGATACTGGTTGTGGCATGTTTTTGAGTATCGAGTATTCTTTCTGGTTGTTTTATTTCCGCTGCAAATGTGTATTTTGAACTGTGTCTTTTTCCGCTGCATGTGTATTTCAAAATGGCTTTCCGGTATTTTTACGAACTCGTGTTTAACTTTAAAATGGCTTTTTGGCATTTTGCGAACTTAGGTTATTCCGTTGAACCCTTTTTCCCCAACTATTTTATCGGTACGTATAAGTGGCGGCTTAACGTACATTTTGGAACTGTCGAGATTTGGCATTTCGCCTTGTATTTTCAACTGGTATTTTGTGACGGTATTTGAGAACTATGTTTTGGTCAATATTTGAGTATTTAAAATATCACCGTCATCGGCCTTTTGGCATTTTTAAATGTTTTTGAAATAGTTTTTAGCCTGGTGGGTTCCGGCGCGGGGCCCACGGCGTTGTAGTATCCCGGATGGTTTTGGGGGTGTTACAGAAGATGGTATCAGAGCTTGGGTTTTGTGAAACCCAGGCGTGTGTGTTATGTGGCTCTACCAGTACGGTAGTAGCATAATTTTTGAAAATTATTTTCCTGACTTGTGAGTCAAACTGATTTTTGGAGGTTCCAAAATTTTTGAAATCTTTTCAATTGCTAGTTGTGATATTGGTGTGTGTTGGTTGTGTTGAGACATCGTATGGGAGTCGTGTGCTAGTATCACGGGAGATCACCGGCTTCACGTACCTGTAAGTATGTTGGTTTGGTTATTCGCTTGTGGCGATGATTGATTGCTTTTGTAATGAGTTGGAAATTTTGGTTGATCTGTTGTTTGTGGCACGATTGCAAGTTTCAAGGAGGAAACTTAATTTAAGGGGGTAGTATGTAATACAAGAATTTTCAGTATAAATTTTTTGCATTATTTTATGTGAGATATACTGCATAGCTTGGTGTCTATACAGTATGGAAAAAATAAATTGAGAACCGAGACATTTATACTTGTGTAATTGACGTGTTGGATTGATAGTTATATTGAGGATATGGTGTATCAGGTTGAACTAATTTGGACATCAGGTTATCGTACTTTTGATATTGGGTATATCATATGAGAATGTTATTAGATCTAGTATATGTATTCAGTATGTCTGCATACGTATCCAGTATGTCGAGACGGACCAGAATAGTTGGATTTTGGCCAAGTACAGAAGGCCATTACGTACTCTAAGCTGAAGGACTTACGTACGCTAAATTCTATGTTTTACGTACGTTATGCATAAGGCATTACGTACGTAACAGGAGGAATCGGACAGGTGGGCCCGTGGTCGGTAGCTTTCAGTGTGGATGAGGACAGGTGAGTCAACGGATGGAGTTACGTACGCTATACATGGTGTATTACATTCGTAATACGAGCATATACTATAGCAAGTCAACGTATGTATTACATACGCAATGGATTAAGTGTTACGTACGTCAGGAGGCAGCTGGCCGAGTCGTGGCCGTAAGGACCTGCAGTGCCGCATGTGTTCCGGCAGTGACTCGCTGGATGGCCGATCACTGTCGGCAGTGACTCGCTGGGATGGACGGTTACGGCCGCCAGTGACCGTAAGGACTGGCCGATAACGGCCGTAAGGTTATGGCCGGGTACGGCCGTAAGGCCTATTACGTACGTAAGGAGGATGCCGATAACGGCCGTAAGGGTGTCGGCCAAATTGGACAGTAGGGTAGCCATGGCCGGTTACGTCCGTAAGCCATGGCCGGTTACATTCGTAAGTGACCGGCAGGGCTCGGCTATTTAATGGCATGGGCACGGGTCACTTGGCCATTTTCACATTTTCTCTTCGTTTCTTCGCGATCCTTCATCAGAAATTGATGGATTTGATTGGGAACATCATGGAGCATTATTTTTTGGAAGTTTGATTCATGCCTAACATCATCTTTCGCCCGGATCGAAGGTAAGAACACTTGAATCCTTAGTTTTGGGGATTTTTGGAGTTTCATGATGTTGTGGCCGATTTCTTTCGTTTTAATTCAGATTATTGATAATTTCGTTGTGTTCTCGGAATCATTCATTACTTTTGAAGTTTTGTGGAACAAATTCGAGAATTCCTCTGTTAATCGATTAAATTGGACTACGCCCTCAAAGTGTCCGATAAATTACTTCAATGGGTAGAACTTGGGAAGTTCTATACGTTTTCGCAGAATTGTGATTGAATTGATATCATTTTGATTTAGGAACGAACTTCTGAAGGAAGTTGGATCGGGACTCTTTCTTTTCGTCGACTTCTTCGCACCGTGTTAATCAAGGGAAATGTTTACTTGTTTATTTCATCCTCTAAGAGGTATGTTGGGTAATACTCTCATTGAATTCAGATTTTGATGTTATTGTTGATGAAAGATTCGTATGAAGATGATTATGGTTTTTTGTTTCAATTCTTGAGGTTATATGAACTATATGTGAAGGGTACGATGGTTTATGTCTTGATTATGTTGTTTATGATTATGGAATCATAGTATTCTTGATATTCTTTGTAGTAATATTGCGATTCTTGCTGTTATGAAGGTCGTATATTGGAGGATATGATAATATACATCTTGAATTATGAATAAGGATTGTTTAGATGTTAGAACACATCGGATTATGTCCTATTGGAGATTATGAATGTGATGTTGGAATAAGTTGTGTTCTTAAGGAACTCTTGGATTATATGACTTGATAAATATGTGTAAGAGGTGTTGGTGTTTTGGATACGAATATGGAATATTCATATCTAGAACTAAGTTATGTGTTTTGGTACAATATTCGTATAGGAATACGAATATGATTCCGGGCTTGATAAGATTATGATCCACTTTTGAGTTTGAGAATTCATACGTATTGAACAAGTGTTCAATTCGGATAATGAAATTATTTGACACCCTTGGAATATGATTACCTATAATGTCGAACTAATCGGATCGTCTGGGTTGGTGATGATTATCGGTAATTGGTTTTTATTATGAATTTACAAGGAGGAAACTTGTAATCGTATTTAAGATTGAATTTGGAATCGCTAATGTTTAGACCCTTTTGTTATTGGTTTAAATTGATTGTTGATATGACTTTCGGATTGTGGAATTGTATTATGGTTATGAGTTCATGATTGATTGATGTGGGTTGTTTTGGAATTATATTTAATCGGGATATTATGGAACTGTTGGGTTTATTGCTCGGTTATATTGATTATCGAGTTGCGGCTTGTATTATGGTTATGAGTTCGAAATTGTTTGAATTGTATTATTCAGTTTTGTGTATGATCGAGGTATTGTTGAGCCGTTGAGTTTGATTGGTTGGCTATGTCGGTTATTGATTGTTATCGGATTGTTGTTGCTTGATTACTTCAATAGGTTGATATGTTTGATCGTGGTTTATGACCGTTGTGTTGCGGTTGAGGTCGAAGAGTTCGAAGATTGCTCTTGGTCGGGGCTGAGGAGCTTGTAGACGAAGGCAATGGATTTTGGTAACGGCTTCGTGGTATCGGTATCGAGGCAAGTTTATACTTGTTCAGTTTATAATATTTGATGAATGGTTTAACTTTCATTTCATTTATAATTCATATAGCAATGCTATTATAGATGTAAACTGTCGAGATGATGATTTATTTATCATGCTGTGGTTTGGAACAAATCATAATGTATATGATTTAATTATGTTTGATTGAAGACAGAGATGGGAGTTGTCTTTGATCTATGATATGGAATGTCGGATATCGAGGGTAGTTATCGTGATGACATGAGTATTGGGATAAAGGTTTATTGGTGTTGAATGGACGGTAACTTATTTGAGATTATTCGTATAACTGTGTATTCGTTCAGGATTGTTGTTCGTGGAATGGATATTGTGTTCGGCTTTAAGGTAATGTAAGTATTGTTTAGTTATGAGGATAATTAATCTGGTGAATTATTGTATATGCTGTACGATGATGTTTTGTATATTGAGATTCGTATTTGGTTGTTCGTTGAGGGATGTTGATCCCAAGATGATAGTGTTGAGATTGATGATCGTGTTGATCGTTCTTTGGGAATTGTGATCCTAAGATAATTGTTTTGGATATTGTCGGTCGTGTCGATCTTTCATTATCCGTGTGTCATTGTTCACTTAGGTGAGTCTTTTTTATCCTTATTGGATATGTGATTCTTTGAGTTTCGTTGTCATGTTGCATCGTGACATATCTGGAATTATATATGCGTTCCGATTGGTTATTGTGTAGGATTTTTAGCTGGGCACACTATGGTTATGTGTTGATATTTCCACATTGAACCATGCATATGAGACATAGTTCGTGAGACTAATTAGGTACATTGTCCCACGTATATTTTTTATTCCGTATACGGGGTGGACATGTGCACTGACACATTTCCGGATCGGGCGTACTGTGATGTCCATCTTTGAGCCATATTGTTTGGTCGTTCATAGTCCATGTATGATTGGATATGTTCGACGGTTTGCGACTGGTTGTGCATACGCCCGAGGGGTATGTTCGACAGTCAGTGTTATTTCTTTGAGATCCATTATTGTTGATCATTTAGAGTTTACCTTGTTGATGGTATTCTAGGTTATTGTTGATTCTTTGTTGATCGTGTTGGAGTTTACCTTGTTGATGGTATTCTCGGTTATTATTGATCTTTTGTTGATCGTGTTGGGTTTGTCATGTTGATGGTATTCTCGATTATTGTTGATCCTTCGTTGGTAGTATCGGAGTTATCATGTCAGTGATATTCTCAGTCGATTTATTGATTGATCATTGTTATTGATCGTGTGAGCATTCGGACTGTACGTCGATGTTTCAGGACTTGTTATCATTGTTTTGTGGTAGTTGATCTACAGATATATCGTGTATAGTTGGTTTTATCCAGAATGAGATTTGACCGTGAAATCCAACGGATGGGATTTCGCACAGATGGTTCATTCCACGCTTATGAGTTATAATGATGTTTTGAGGATTATTGGTACTTTTAGAATACAGTACAGATGATTGTTGTTGAGTTCATTTCGTCATTTGAGAATGCGAAATGTGGATCATGGTAAGGATTGATTTATTATAGATTGCTATGGATTGGTAAGGTTATGACGATAAGATTATGTTGGTAGTATTCTTACTTTGTTATTTCATTGGTATGTAATTATTTATGATGATGTGATCGATATCATTATTGAGTATTGTGGCTGACCCCGTCGTGGGCTTTATTTTTAGGTACTCGGAGATCGAGCTAGTAGCGGTCGTGAAGGGGTGAGCTTCCCGGGTGATACTGGTTGTGGCATGTTTTTGAGTATCGAGTATTCTTTCTGGTTGTTTTATTTCCGCTGCAAATGTGTATTTTGAACTGTGTCTTTTTCCGCTGCGTGTGTATTTCAAAATGGCTTTCTGGTATTTTTACGAACTCGTGTTTAACTTTAAAATGGCTTTTTGGCATTTTGCGAACTTGGGTTATTCCGTTGAACCCTTTTCCCCAACTATTTTATCGGTACGTATAAGTGACGTCTTAACGTACATTTTGAAACTGTCGAGATTTGGCATTTCGCCTTGTATTTTCAACTGGTATTTTGTGACGGTATTTGAGAACTATGTTTCGGTCAATATTTGAGTATTTAAAACATCACCGTCATCGGCCTTTTGTCGTTTTTAAATGTTTTTGAAATAATTTTTAGCCTGGTGGGCTCCGGCGCGGGGCCCACGGCGCTGTAATATCCCGGATGGTTTTGGGGTGTTACATTTAACTGTGGAGAATATTCTAACATGATACGGTGAAATGCAAAAATTGATGCAAGTTTAATTATCAAATCAGTTATCCAAAAATTAAAAATAAAATAAATGTGCAATTCAAATCAAAATATTTGGATTAAATTTATGATACTTATTGGATTTATAAATTTCATAAATTTAATACTGTTATGAAAATTATTGGAGATGATTTTAACATGTAAAATCATATAAATTCAAATTCACGTAAAACAAACTACGTTGCTCCCAATAAAATTCAATTATTAAAATGAAAAGTCGGTCATTACAATTTGTTGTTTATAATGATACTTCTAATCAAGGGTTGGGTTGTGTGTTGATGCAAGATGGAAGAGTCATTGCTTATGTGTGTGATCCGAGCCTCACACTCCTCATCTAGCAAATATGACTAATGCATTACTTGTTAATTATGTGCTAGTTATGTTCAGTGAGCCATTTCATATTTTATATTATCACACATTTCAAACATGAATCGATTACCTAGGGTAGCCGGGCGCGGAAGACGGCAATGACTGCAGCGCAGGGCGGATAGAGGTGGAGTGAAGGTGGCTGGAATCGAGTGATTGGGGTCTAGCCGACTGAAGGTAAGGCCGATGAGTTTGAAGTCGGGCTAAAGTAATCGGTTTGTTGGAATTCAAACTTCTGGTTCAGTGTGGATTCAAGCCGTCAAGTTACCGAGTTCGTGCTTAATTTGGAGTTTAGAATTTGGTGGTACTGGACTTCGACCAATTCAGATTCCCGCCGATGGTCGAACGATTGATAGGGTTTAGTTCAGATTTGAAAAATAGTGGAGCATTGGTTTGGGGTGTCTGGGGTTTTCGACAAGTTTTAGGCTGCAGCGCTTGAAGCTTGTTTGTGGGGGGTTTTTTGGTCAAATATTTATAGGTTTCACGTCTGTTTAAACAAAATCACAGGCCTTAAGGATTGAAAGTAAATTGAATGAAACGTGACTGGAATCTTAATCGAGCGATGAACAGAGTGAACTCCTTATGTTCTATGTTCCTTTTGGCAGAAGAAATATTTGCAGATTTGTTTTGATGATGACTGCCGTGAAGAATAAAGGAATTGTAGAAGGGAATTTTATTTTTGCTTGCAGAAATGATCCTGCCGTGAAAAGTATTTTGTGGCAGCCCTTTTTTTTTTTTGGTTTGTGATTCTGCCGTGATCTTGGTGTATGGTTTTTGTGTGTTATAATTACTGAATGTTATTAATAATATTTGCATTTTATTTAATTGTAATTACTTTTTATTTTCGGTATTGCACAAGCCAAAATTGGTCATTAAATTTGTTCTCTTTAATTTATTAATTATCAATATAGATCATTATTAAATTATGATCTAATTAGTTAAATCATTTATGTTCAATCGTTTAACTGAGGAGAATATTCTAACATGATACGATGAAATGCAAAAATTGATGCAAGTTTAATTATCAATTCGGTTATCCAAAAATTAAAAATAAAATAAATGTACAATTCAAATCAAAATATATGGACTAAATTTATGATACTTATTGGATTTATAAATTTCATAAATCTAATACTGTTATGAAAATTATTAGAGATGACTTTAACATGTAAAATTATATAAATTCAAATATACGTAAAACAAACTAAGTTGGGCCCAATAAAATTCAATTATTAAAATGGAAAGTCATTCATTACAGTATGTTGTTTATAATGATGCTTCTAATCAAGGGTTAGGCTGTGTGTTGATGCAAAATGGAAGAGTTATTGCTTATGTGTGGGATCCGAGCCTCACACTCTTCACCTAGCTAATATGATCCATCATTACTTGTTAATTATGTGCTAGTTATGTTCAATGAGCCATTTCATATTTTATCTTATCACACATTTCAAACATGAATCGATTACCTAGGACAGCCGCGCGCGGACAATGACAATGACTGCAGCTCAAGGCGGTTAGCGGTGGAGTGAAGGTGGCTAAAATCGAGTGATTGGGGTTTAGCCGACTGAAGGTAAGGCCGATGAGTTTGAAGTCGGGATGAAGTAATCGGGTTTGTTGGAATTCAAATTTCTGGTTCGGTGTGGATTCAAGCCGTCATGATACTGAGTTCGTGCTTAATTTGGGTTTAGAATTTGGTGGACTTCGACCAATTCAGATTCCCCCCGATCGTCGAACGATTGGTAAGGTTTAGTTCAGATTTGAAAAATTGTGGAGCATTGGTTTGGGGTGTCTGGGTTTTCGACAAGTTTTAGGTTGCAGCGATTGAGGCTTGTTTGTGGGGTTTTTTGGTCAAATATTTACAGGTTTCACGTATGGTTAAAGACAATCACAGGCCTTGAAGGATTGAACGGAAATTGAATGAAACGTGACTGGAATCTTAATCGAACAACGAATGGATCGGACTCCTTGTGTTCTACGTTCCTTTTGGCAGAAGAAATATTTGCAGATTTGTTTTGATGATGACTGCCATGAAGAATATAGGATTTGTAGTATGGAATTTTGTTTTTGCTTGCAGAAGTGATTCTGCCGTGAAAAGTATTTTGTACCCTTTTTTGGTTTCTGATTCTGCCGTGAGCTTGGTGTAGGGTTTTTGTGTGTTGTAATTTTGGCTTTTATATGAAGGGTTTTGAGGAAGTGCTTGTTCATCATTAGGACTCTAATTAGATAAATATTGTAGTTATAATTACAGTACATCATATATGGTCTTTGCCAACACTTAAAAAAGTGTAAAAAAGCATAAAAATGTTGCGATAAGCCCAAAATTGATTTAAGGCTACACTTTTGCCAATTTTAGTGATGTTGGATATAGTTCCGTAGCCTTAGGGGTGTAATCCAACACTTTTCTCAGTTTATGGACACATCTGTATATATGTTGCATTAGACATCTATGGCAATACTTTTTCGTGTGTGGCAACACCAAATAGATTGTTGCCATAGACCCTATTGCAACACCATTTTTTCCTTCTCCAACACTAGTTCATGTAACATTTAACTGTTTTCGCAACATCTTTTGAGATCTATTGCGACATTGTTTTATTAAACACTTTAAATATTTGGCAACACATATTTTTTGTTATTGCAACATATTTTTATTGAACACTTTTCTTATTTTAGCAACACCTTTTTTTGTTATTGTAATATTTTTTATTAAACGGTCTTCATGTTTTAGCAACACCTTCATTTGTTTAACTAAACACTTTCTAAATTTAGCAAAAGTGTTTTTTGTTATTGCGACATTTGTTTAATAAACACCTTTCAAATTTTAGCTACACATTTTCATATTACCTTAAATTCTAATATCACAATTATATCCTAAAAATATTTCCATAAGCAAAAAATGCCAAAAAGAAAGCACTACATATTTTCAACTTCACAAAAACACCAAATCAGTACACAACCAAAGTTAACTATAGCAAAAGTTGGACATAAATCAACTAGTCAAATCTGCCCAAAATGTAATATCCGCAATTTTCGATTTTCGGTAAATTTCTTTTTCGGCCGGAGTCCGTTTTGCCGACTCGCTCATGACCGTTTCGTCATTCTGAGAATGATTAATTCTGCACTTTTTGACATCCGAGTTCGTTTCGGTGTCGTTTTGTTGAGTTCCGTGTTTTTTAGCGACTTTTCCGCGCTTGAGTTCGATTCTTGCGAATCTCGTTGGCTAACATTGTTCGAGTTTCCTGTAAGTCCGTTTAACTTTGTTAGACGTGTTGTGAACTTCGGTTTGGTTATTCGATCACGTATCGTGATTTTCGGGCGTTTTGGGCCATTTTGTAATTTCTTAAAAGTTACGGGTATCCGTATCTGTCATTGTTGTCTCGACCCGTTTCTGGGTCGCGTATGATTAATTATGATATTATGTTTTCATTCCGGGTCGTTGATGTTGCCCGCGAACTTTTCATCGTGTTCGTTCCGTATGTTTTCGGAAATCGGGTCGTCGAGCCACAGTGGTCGCATCTTGGCCGGACGGTTGCGAGGCCAGCCGGACGATTGCAGGCACCGGCGGGGCAGTGCGGCGAACCGCGTAAGCGCACGCTTCTGGCCGGAAAGGCTGCCGCGCTAACCGGCAGTGTAGCGCACGCTCAGGCCCGGCCTAACGACGCTATCTCGGAGTGCAGGCGGTGGGGTTCTGAGGTTCTGGACTCGGTCAGGATCGGCAGGTAGCGCACGCTACTGTCGGTCGTAGCGCACGCTAACCGGCAGGGTAGCACACGCTGTCGGCCGACTAGCGTACGTTACCAGGGCGAGCTGTTTAGTCCAGAGGCTACTGGACAGGTCGGCTAGCGCGCGCAGGCTTCCGGCCGTAGCGCACGCTAGCGGGAGTCGGGTCGGCAGGTTTGGTCGGTGGTGCTGGGTCGTGCGGGCCCTGGCCGAAGGTACTCGGCCGATACCGGCCGATAGCGCACGCTAGTCCGGGAAGGCTAGCGCACGCTAGTTCCGGCCCACTATAAATGTGACAGAGCAGTCACATTATCATTCATTTTTCACTTCCTTCCTCTTCTATCCGCGGTTGGCGATTCGAGGGTGGCGAAGCCATGTTGTTTGACAAAAAATCCACGAATTTCTTGAGTTCATAACATCAATCAATCATCCGTTATCATCCTTTAATCTAGCGAATCAAGGTAATCTTACCTTAGAACCCTAATTTCGTGAATTTGGGGTTTTTTGCATTTTTGTCCGATTCGTTCCGTGTTGTTGATTAATTCATGATGGGTATGATTAATCTTGGTAGTATTCTTGTGTTTAACATCATTTAATCCATTGTTCTTCGTCGAATCGAAGTATATTTCTTGATTTCCTTCGAATTAACTTTTTGGGGGATTTGTTCTCGATCTCGTTTTTCATCCGTTTTTGATGGATCGATTGTGGTTAAATGATGTTGTTAAACACATTCTATGGATTGTATATCCATATTTCAACTCGGAATTCCATTTTCGTGTTTTGTCGGGACGAATCGTGTTCTTGGCCGTTTTGGGGGAAATCCTTGAACTTTCGTCATTTGTTCTTTGAATTCAGTGGCTTTGGGTCGTACTTTGGAATTCATTTTCGTTGTTATTGTTTTCGTTCGTAGTTCATTGTTGCGGATTGTCGTTCGGTGGAGTCAGCGAGTTCGTAGTCGGTTCATGCCAACCTACTTCGGCCGATTCTCCGCGTTGTGGTTATTCGAGGCAAGTACCTTGCCCATACTTTTCTTATTTTATGGATATGATGATCAGTGATCGTTTTGGTGTGTTTATTTGGTTGTTTGAAATGAAGTTTCAAAATATTTCGGTTTGGCCTCGTTAAAGGCTCTCTTTTAAAACGCGTGTGTGTTTTGTGAACGTTGTGTTTTGGGAATTGATTATTTTGAACGTTGAAGGCTTTGATGATATTCCTATTGTTTAAAGTTATGGAATTGTGTATTCCGTGTTTAATCTTGTTATTGTGTTTTGGAGAGTTGATAATGTTGTCGGATAAATGGCCATCTCTAGTAAGTATTCTTGATGAACTTACATTCTTAGCATATTAGTATTGCATGAGTAACGTGTGTGTGTATGCTCACTACGGGTTAGATCCGACGGGATCTCGGTAGGGCTCCACGAAGCTGTGGGACCGCGAGCTTTCTTTAAACCACTACGAGTTAGAACCGACAGGGTCTCGGTAGGGATCCACGAAGCTGTGGGTCCGCGGTTAATTGTGGTGCATTTTGCAAATGTGATTTGATTTTGGCATTTCCGGAAATGAGTGCTTTGGAACTATGTTTTAATGATTGCATGCATCGACTAAGTGTGTAAGAGGTAAGTGTTCGTTTGGCTTACTTGGCTAGGATGGCACTAGAGTATTTTTTTGTTTGTGTTAAATCCTTTAATTGTGGATTTTGATGTTGGAAGATGAACCTTGTGGTCTTTCTTGTGTACTGTGAGTTGATGAGATTTGGGGCTAAAATCCCAATGGTTTTGTAAAAGTCATTTTATGGATTTGGGGCTAAAATCCCAACGGTTTGGTAAATGTCATTTTTCGGAAAGTAAACCTTTGGGGCGGTGACCCCTTTTGTCTTTTGGATTTTGAAAAGTAGGATTTGATAATCCTAAATTGTTTTCTATTAAAACTCTCGATGCCATTCTAAACCGTTTTATAAATTACTTCCATTGATTTATGATATTTTGATTTTGAAATATTTTCTCAAACTCTTGCCTCGGGAAGTACTTTTCGTTTCGTTTGGATCTTTGAGGATCCTTGGTTATTGTTATTCGTGGAATGTGAATGGTATGGCTCGTATTTGCACTTTGTCCTTGCACTAGCAAAACAGTGGAGTTTTGCTAACCCCCGAGTATTCGGGGGGTGGATGTCTGTTTTTGCATTCAGGTTTTGGAGCATAACACAGGGTCGGCACGAAGGATGAGGAAAGATGATCGATACGAATCACATGCGGAATCGTACTTTGTTTATTGGTTCAGTTGTACTCTATTTTTCCGCTGCTATATTTTCCCGTTGTACGGGTGTGGTTGTATTTTGACCCCTGCGTGGGCATGAGTTGTATTTGAGTTGTATGTATTTGTTGAAAGACTAAATCGGTCTACTGAGTCATTTTAGCCTTAACGGCATGGTTGAGTTGTTATATGTCGTTACCAGCCTGGTAGATCCTTGAGGAAAGGTTCTACGGCGTGTAATATCCCTGAGCGGATTGGGGGTGTTACATAAATGGTATCGGAGCTTAGGTTGTGGAAACCTAGGCTGCTAGGTCAAGTCGTGTTGTTTGAGTCTTGTTTCGTCGGATTTTATCTGACTGAGTCGTGTCGCGACGTGTCGTTTGAGTTTGTTGGTCGTGATTAGTATCGTGGGGCGATCATCATCTTCGTGCGACCTGTGGAAGTAAGTCTCCCTTCTTTGTGTTGTGCCTCGTGTGACACGAGCTATTTTTATGATTATTTGTTAAGTGGTGGAATCCCTATGTGGATTTTGATTTCACGATATGTATTTAGTCGACTCTCGTATTTGATTTATACGAGGAGTGTCGTCGCTTGTGAAGTCTTTTTATTGTTGTTTTTGTCCGTGGCTGATGATTTTCGAATCGATTTGCACGTTTTACAAGTTCTATTGTGGAAGCTTTGTGCTTATACGCGTTCGACTTGTTCACTAGCCAGTGTGGGAGGGTCCTTAGAGGCCTCGAATGGGGTCAGTGGTTTTGTTCTGAATCCTAGGCGGTCTTCAAATGTGGTATTTTATCGTTTATTTCCGTTTAAAGACCTGTATTGTCTTGATTTTAAACGTTTTGACGCGTGTACTAGGAGTTGTTTTAGTGAACGTCGATATGTGTGAGTTTTGGGCATTCTGGCCTATTGGATTTTTGAAAAACCTTGAGTATCTTAGAAAAATAAATTTCGAGACATACTTTTCAAATGAGTTATTTTCTTGTGGTACATCCTAGGTGCCACAATATATTTCAAAAATTTTCTACTTCGAGGACCAAAATGCTTTGAGATATTTTCAATGTTTTAGAAACACTTTTATTTAGACCCAAGGGTCGAATATTCTGAAAGTTTTCACTAAGAGAAAGTGTCCTCATTTTTATCGAATGCGAAATGGTTCTCCAAAGTCTCGATAACGATGTTTCACGTTTGTACTTTTTGAAAGGTGATACTCAAGATCAACCGGTGTTCTTCTAAATTATTTTCAAAATGAGGTTTTCGTTTTTAAAACCTATCCATTCCCGTTTGAGGGCTGGGTATGTATGTATGATGTTCGCGTTGTCATTTTGATGTTTACTCCCGAGTATGATCGAATTGGCGGTGTGAGCGTTGAGTCGCTTTCCACACATTTGTTGTGTTAGCCCCCTGTGAGAGGCGGGGTGTTGGTGTTGAATATTATCGCCTCGTAGTGATTTCTGCGTTGTCGCGCATGTGCGAGCTGTTAGAGCTTGGTTTGGTATGACCGTGTGCATCGGTGATGGTTCCGTTATGTGTCGGTTGTTTAATGTCTTGTTACCTTGCTCCCGTTTTTGTGAATTTCGTGGACGAGGTCGGAGGTAATGCCCATACTATTTTGACTTCGATATTTTCTCTTTCTCCAGTCTATCGATTCGCTCATATTCGTTGATACTTTCTGAACTTGTTCTGTATTTCGATTTCATCGTCTGGACGAACTGTGATCTTGTTGTGGGTCGATCTGGTTATCGCTGTGACATTTTCGAGTTCGGTTCGATTCTTGTGAACCTTGTTCGGAAGTGACATCATTTGATTCTATTAGTCCTTTTATTCGAAGTGGATCGGATTTGGAACTCCTGTGTTTTCGACTCTGTCGACTCGTTTATGTTCGTTGACATTTTCTGAGCTTGTCCTGCCCCTTGCTTTTGTTGATCGAACGAGTGTGGTATTGTTTCGGAATAACTCGTTTGTCGTTGTGACTTTTCAATCGCTACTCCCTTTCCTGTGGATCTTATGGGAATGCATGTCTTGTTGTTCTCACCAGATCATCCTGGGAATTGTTGTTTGAACTTTATTATCCTTCGTGTTTATGATTGTTCGATTTTTGTTGTCTTGATCGTTTGTTTGTTCGGTTTTTGTTCTCGTTTCGTGATTGTTGAGCGTTCAGGCTCCTTCGTAATTCCCTTAAGTTTGGAAAATTAGTCTCGTTTTCGATCTTCCAACCCTTGGGCGGTGGAATTCCGTATTTGTTCAGCGATTGGCTCGCGTTTTGATCAATGTACCGTCAGGTTAGTCAATCGTATTGATTTTCGTTCGTTGTGTTTTGAGATTGTTCGGATAATTGACTTGATTGTATTATCCATTTGATGACGCTTGTCATTTGTTGGTTTTACTATATCCCTAACGGCGACGTTGTGTTGGTCGCCGTGGAGCGTGTTTTCACGCCGTATATTCCTTTGCGTTGTTTGTAACATTTCGCCGTTGGGCGTTAGTTACGCATTCTTGTGTATCTTGTTGAGTTTTCTGGAATATTTCTTCTCCTACTTGTTTTAAGTTTGGGACGAAACTTCTTTTAAGGAGGGTAGAATGTAATATCCGCAATTTTCGATTTTCGGTAAATTTCTTTTTCGGTAAGTCCGTTTTGACGACTCGCTCATGACCGCTTCGTCATTACGAGAATGATTAATTCTGCACTTTTTGACATCCGAGTTCGTTTCGTGTCGTTTTGTTGAGTTCCGTGTTTTTAGCGACTTTTCCGCTTGAGTTCGATTCTTGCGAATCTCGCTCAAATCATTTTGAGTTTCCCGTAAGTCCGTTTAACTTTGTTAGACGTGTTGTGAACTTCGGTTTGGTTTTCAATCACGTATCGTGATTTTGGGCGTTTTGGGCCATTTTGAAATTTCTTAAAAGTTACGGGTATCCGTATACGTAATTGTTGTCTCGACCCGTTTCGGGTCGCGTATGATTAATTATGGTATTATGTTTTCATTCCGGTCGTTGATGTTGTCCGCGAACTTTTCGTCGTGTTCGTTAAAATGCGTTTTGAAATCGGGTCGTCGAGCCACGGTGGTCAGTCTTGGACGGACGGTTGTGGGGCTGGCCGGACGATTGCAGGCACCGGCCGGACAGTGCGCGAGAACCGGCATAGCGCGCTTCTGGCCGGAAGGCTGCGACGCTAATCGGCAGTGTAGCGACGCTTCTCGGCCGCTTTAACGACGCTATCGGAGTGCAGGCGGTGGGGTTACGAGGTTCGACTCGGCCAGATCGGCAGGTAGCGCACGCTACTATCGGTCGTAGCGCACGCTAACCGGCAGGGTAGCGCACGCTGTCGGCCGACTAGCGACGTTACTGTGGCGAATCGCTTAGTCCAGAGGCTCTTTGGGCCAGTCGTGCAGCCTTGAGCTTCGGCCGTAGCGCACGCTAGCGGGAGTCGGGTCGGCAGGTTTGGTCGGTGGTGCCGGGTCGTGCGGGCCCTGGCCGAGGGTACTCGGCCGATACCGGCCGATAGCGCACGCTAGTCCGGGAAGGTTAGCGCACGCTAGTTCCGGCCCAGTATAAATGTGACAGAGCAGTCACATTATCATTCATTTTTCACTTCCTTCCTCTTCTATCCGCGGTTGGCGATTCGAGGGTGGCCAAGCCATGTTGTTTGACAAAAAATCCACGAATTTCTTGAGTTCATAACATCAATCAATCATCCGTTATCATCCTTTAATCTAGCGAATCAAGGTAATCTTACCTTAGAACCCTAATTTCGTGAATTTGGGGTTTTTTGCATTTTTGTCCGATTCGTTCCGTGTTGTTGATTAATTCATGATGGGTATGATTAATCTTGGTAGTATTCTTGTGTTTAACATCATTTAATCCATTGTTCTTCGTCGAATCGAAGTATATTTCTTGATTTCCTTCGAATTAACTTTTTGGGGGATTTGTTCTCGATCTCGTTTTTCATCCGTTTTTGATGGATCGATTGTGGTTAAATGATGTTGTTAAACACATTCTATGGATTGTATATCCATATTTCAACTCGGAATTCCATTTTCGTGTTTTGTCGGGACGAATCGTGTTCTTGGCCGTTTTGGGGGAAATCCTTGAACTTTCGTCATTTGTTCTTTGAATTCAGCGGCTTTGGGTCGTACTTTGGAATTCATTTTCGTTGTTATTGTTTTCGTTCGTAGTTCATTGTTGCGGATTGTCGTTCGGTGGAGTCAGCGAGTTCGTAGTCGGTTCATGCCAACCTACTTCGGCCGATTCTCCGCGTTGTGGTTATTCGAGGCAAGTACCTTGCCCATGCTTTTCTTATTTTATGGATATGATGATCAGTGATCGTTTTGGTGTGTTTATTTGGTTGTTTGAAATGAAGTTTCAAAATATTTCGGTTTGGCCTCGTTAAAGGCTCTCTTTTAAAACGCGTGTGTGTTTTGTGAACGTTGTGTTTTGGGAATTGATTATTTTGAACGTTGAAGGCTTTGATGATATTCCTATTGTTTAAAGTTATGGAATTGTGTATTCCGTGTTTAATCTTGTTATTGTGTTTTGGAGAGTTGATAATGTTGTCGGATAAATGGCCATCTCTAGTAAGTATTCTTGATGAACTTACATTCTTAGCATATTAGTATTGCATGAGTAACGTGTGTGTGTATGCTCACTACGGGTTAGATCCGACGGGATCTCGGTAGGGCTCCACGAAGCTGTGGGACCGCGAGCTTTCTTTAAACCACTACGAGTTAGATCCGACAGGGTCTCGGTAGGGATCCACGAAGCTGTGGGTCCGCGGTTAATTGTGGTGCATTTTGCAAATGTGATTTGATTTTGGCATTTCCGGAAATGAGTGCTTTGGAACTATGTTTTAATGATTGCATGCATCGACTAAGTGTGTAAGAGGTAAGTGTTCGTTTGGCTTACTTGGCTAGGATGGCACTAGAGTATTTTTTTGTTTGTGTTAAATCCTTTAATTGTGGATTTTGATGTTGGAAGATGAACCTTGTGGTCTTTCTTGTGTACTGTGAGTTGATGAGATTTGGGGCTAAAATCCCAATGGTTTTGTAAAAGTCATTTTATGGATTTGGGGCTAAAATCCCAACGGTTTGGTAAATGTCATTTTTCGGAAAGTAAACCTTTGGGGCGGTGACCCCTTTTGTCTTTTGGATTTTGAAAAGTAGGATTTGATAATCCTAAATTGTTTTCTATTAAAACTCTCGATGCCATTCTAAACCGTTTTATAAATTACTTCCATTGATTTATGATATTTTGATTTTGAAATATTTTCTCAAACTCTTGCCTCGGGAAGTACTTTTCGTTTCGTTTGGATCTTTGAGGATCCTTGGTTATTGTTATTCGTGGAATGTGAATGGTATGGCTCGTATTTGCACTTTGTCCTTGCACTAGCAAAACAGTGGAGTTTTGCTAACCCCCGAGTATTCGGGGGGTGGATGTCTGTTTTTGCATTCAGGTTTTGGAGCATAACACGAGTGGTCGGCACGAAGGATGAGGAAAGATGATCGTCGAATCACATGCGGAATCGTACTTTGTTTATTGGTTCGATTGTACTCTATTTTTCCATTGCTATATTTTCCGTTATGCAGGTGTGGTTGTATTTTGACCTGCGTGGGCATGAGTTGTATTTGAGTTGTATGTATTTGTTGAAAGACTAAATCGGTCTCTCGAGTCATTTTAGCCTTAACGGCATGGTTGAGTTGTTATATGTCGTTACCAGCCTGGTAGATCCTTGAGGAAAGGTTCTACGGCGTGTAATATCCCTGAGCGGATTGGGGGTGTTACATAAATGGTATCGGAGCTTAGGTTGTGGAAACCTAGGTCAAGTCGTGTTGTTTGAGTCTTGTTTCGTCGGATTTTATCTGACTGAGTCGTGTCGCGACGCGTCGTTTGAGTTTGTTGGTCGTGATTAGTATCGTGGGGCGATCATCATCTTCGTGCGACCTGTGGAAGTAAGTCTCCCTTCTTTGTGTTGTGCCTCGTGTGACACGAGCTATTTTTATGATTATTTGTTAAGTGGTGGAATCCCTATGTGGATTTTGATTTCACGATATGTATTTAGTCGACTCTCGTATTTGATTTATACGAGGAGTGTCGCTTGTGATGTCTTTTTATTGTTGTTTTTGTCCGTGGCTGATGATTTTCGAATCGATTTGCACGTTTTACAAGTTCTATTGTGGAAGCTTTGTGCTTATACGCGTTCGACTTGTTCACTAGCCAGTGTGGGAGGGTCCTTAGAGGCCTCGAATGGGGTCAGTGGTTTTGTTCTGAATCCTAGGCGGTCTTCAAATGTGGTATTTTATCGTTTATTTCCGTTTAAAGACCTGTATTGTCTTGATTTTAAACGTTTTGACGCGTGTACTAGGAGTTGTTTTAGTGAACGTCGATATGTGTGAGTTTTGGGCATTCTGGCCTATTGGATTTTTGAAAAACCTTGAGTATCTTAGAAAAATAAATTTCGAGACATACTTTTCAAATGAGTTATTTTCTTGTGGTACATCCTAGGTGCCACAATATATTTCAAAAATTTTCTACTTCGAGGACCAAAATGCTTTGAGATATTTTCAATGTTTTAGAAACACTTTTATTTAGACCCAAGGGTCGAATATTCTGAAAGTTTTCACTAAGAGAAAGTGTCCTCATTTTTATCGAATGCGAAATGGTTCTCCAAAGTCTCGATAACGATGTTTCACGTTTGTACTTTTTGAAAGGTGATACTCAAGATCAACCGGTGTTCTTCTAAATTATTTTCAAAATGAGGTTTTCGTTTTTAAAACCTATCCATTCCCGTTTGAGGGCTGGGTATGTATGTATGATGTTCGCGTTGTCATTTTGATGTTTACTCCCGAGTATGATCGAATTGGCGGTGTGAGCGTTGAGTCGCTTTCCACACATTTGTTGTGTTAGCCCCTGTGAGGCGGGGTGTTGGTGTTGAATATTATCGCCTCGTAGTGATTTCTGCGTTGTCGCGCATGTGCGAGCTGTTAGAGCTTGGTTTGGTATGACCGTGTGCATCGGTGATGGTTCCGTTATGTGTCGGTTGTTTAATGTCTTGTTACCTTGCTCCCGTTTTTGTGAATTTCGTGGACGAGGTCGGAGGTAATGCCCATACTATTTTGACTTCGATATTTTCTCTTTCTCCAGTCTATCGATTCGCTCATGTTCGTTGATACTTTCTGAACTTGTTCTGTATTTCGATTTCATCGTCTGGACGAACTGTGATCTTGTTGTGGGTCGATCTGGTTATCGCTGTGACATTTTCGAGTTCGGTTCGATTCTTGTGAACCTTGTTCGGAAGTGACATCATTTGATTCTATTAGTCCTTTTATTCGAAGTGGATCGGATTTGGAACTCCTGTGTTTTCGACTCATCGACTCGTTTATGTTCGTTGACATTTTACGAGCTTGTCCCGCCCCTTGCTTTTGTTGATCGAACGAGTGTGGTATTGTTTCTAATAACTCGTTTGTCGTTGTGACTTTTCAATCGCTACTCCCTTTCCTGTGGATCTTATGGGAATGCATGTCTTGTTGTTCTCACCAGATCATCCTGGGAATTGTTGTTTGAACTTTATTATCCTTCGTGTTTATGATTGTTCGATTTTTGTTGTCTTGATCGTTTGTTTGTTCGGTTTTTGTTCTCGTTTCGTGATTGTTGAGCGTTCAGGCTCCTTCGTAATTCCCTTAAGTTTGGAAAATTAGTCTCGTTTTCGATCTTCCAACCCTTGGGCGGTGGAATTCCGTATTTGTTCAGCGATTGGCTCGCGTTTTGATCAATGTACCGTTAGGTTAGTCAATCGTATTGATTTTCGTTCGTTGTGTTTTGCGATTGTTCGGATAATTGACTTGATTGTATTATCCATTTGATGACGCTTGTCATTTGTTGGTTTTATTATATCCCTAACGGCGACGTTGTGTTGGTCGCCGTGGAGCGTGTTTTCACGCCGTATATTCCTTTGCGTTGTTTGTAACATTTCGCCGTTGGGCGTTAGTTACGCATTCTTGTGTATCTTGTTGAGTTTTTCCTGGCGGAATATTTCTTCTCCCTACTTGTTTTAAGTTTCGGGACGAAACTTCTTTTAAGGAGGGTAGAATGTAATATCCGCAATTTTCGATTTTCGGTAAATTTCTTTTTCGGCCGGAGTCCATTTTGACGACTCGCTCATGACCGTTTCGTCATTCTGAGAATGATTAATTCTGCACTTTTTGACATCCGAGTTCGTTTCAGTGTCGTTTTGTTGAGTTCCGTGTTTTTAGCGACTTTTCCGCGCTTGAGTTCGATTCTTGCGAATCTCGTTCGAAACTGCTGTTTCGAGTTTCCCGTAAGTCCGTTTAACTTTGTTAGACGTGTTGTGAACTTCGTTTTGGTTTTTCAATCACGTATCGTGATTTTCGGGCGTTTTGGGCCATTTTGAAATTTCTTAAAAGTTACGGGTATCCGTATCTGTAATTGTTGTCTCGACCCGTTTCTGGGTCGCGTATGATTAATTATGGTATTATGTTTTCATTCCGGGTCGTTGATGTTGTCCGCGAACTTTTCGTCGTGTTCGTTAAAACGCGTTTTGAAATCGGGTCGTCGAACCACGGTGGTCTGCATCGACGGACGGTTGCGGGACTGGCCGGACGATTGCGGGCACCGGCCGACAGTGCGGCAGAACCGGCATAGCGCCTTCTGGCCGGAAAAGGCTGCCGCACGCTAATCGGCAGTGTAGCGACGCTATCGGGCTTTAACGCCGCTCGGGTCCGGAGAGTGGGGTTACGAGGTTACGGACTCGGCCAGGATCGGCAGGTAGCGCACGCTACTATCGGCCGTAGCGCACGCTAACCGGCAGGGGTAGCGCCGCAGCGTCGGCCGACTAGCGTGCGTTACTGTGGAGAAGCTGTTTAGTCCAGAGGCTCTGGACAGTCGGCGCGCGCAGCTTCGGCCGTAGCGCACGCTAGCGGGAGTCGGGCGAGTTTGGTCGGTGGTGCGGGTCGTGCGGGCCACGGCGAGGTACTCGGCCGATACCGGCCGATAGCGCACGCTAGTCCGGGAAGGTTAGCGCACGCTAGTTCCGGCCCAGTATAAATGTGACAGAGCAGTCACATTATCATTCATTTTTCACTTCCTTCCTCTTCTATCCGCGGTTGGCGATTCGAGGGTGGCCAAGCCATGTTGTTTGACAACAAATCCATGAATTTCTTGAGTTCATAACATCAATCAATCATCCGTTATCATCCTTTGATCTAGCGAATCAAGGTAATCTTACCTTAGAACCCTAATTTCGTGAATTTGGGGTTTTTTGCATTTTTGTCCGATTCGTTCCGTGTTGTTGATTAATTCATGATGGGTATGATTAATCTTGGTAGTATTCTTGTGTTTAACATCATTTATTCCATTGTTCTTCGTCGAATCGAAGTATATTTCTTGATTTCCTTCGAATTGACTTTTTGGGGGATTTGTTCTCGATCTCGTTTTTCATCCGTTTTTGATGGATTGATTGTGGTTAAATGATGTTGTTAAACACATTCTATGGATTGTATATCCATATTTCAACTCGGAATTCCATTTTCTTGTTTTGTCGGGACGAATCGTGTTCTTGGCCGTTTTGGGGGAAATCCTTGAACTTTCGTCATTTGTTCTTTGAATTCAGCGGCTTTGGGTCGTACTTTGGAATTCATTTTCGTTGTTATTGTTTTCGTTCGTAGTTCATTGTTGCGGATTGTCGTTCGGTGGAGTCGGCGAGTTCGTAGTCGGTTCGTGCCAACCTACTTCGGCCAATTCTCCGCGTTGTGGTTATTCGAGGCAAGTACCTTGCCCATACTTTTCTTATTTTATAGATATGATGATCGGTGATCGTCTTGGTGTGTTTATTTGGATGTTTGAAATGAATTTTCAAAATATTTCGGTTTGGCCTCGTTAAAGGCTCTCTTTTAAAACGCGTGTGTGTTTTGTGAACGTTGTGTTTTGGGAATTGATTATTTTGAACGTTGAAGGCTTTGATGGTATTCCTATTGTTTAAAGTTATGGAATTGTGTATTCCGTGTTTAATCTTGTTATTGTGTTTTGGAGAGTTGATAATGTTGTCGGATAAATGGCCATCTCTAGTAAGTATTCTTGATGAACTTACATTCTTAGCATATTAGTATTGCATGAGTAACGTGTGTGTATGTATGCTCACTACGGGTTAGATATGACGGGGTCTCGGTAGGGCTCCACGAAGCTGTGGGACCGCGAGCTTGCTTTTAACCACTACGGGTTAGATCCGACGGGGTCTCGGTAGGGATCCACGAAGCTGTGGGTCCGCGGTTAATTGTGGCGCATTTTGCAAATGTGATTTGATTTTGGCATTTCCGGAAATGAGTGCTTTGGAACTATGTTTTAATGATTGCATGCATCGACTAAGTGTGTAAGAGGTAAGTACTCGTTTGGCTTACTTGGCTAGGATGGCACTAGAGTATTTTGTTGTTTGTGTTAAATCCTTTAATTGTGGATTTTGACGTTGGAAGACGAACCTTGTGGTCGTTCTTGTGTACTGTGAGTTGATGAGATTTGGGGCTAAAATCCCAATGGTTTTGTAAAAGTCATTTTAAGGATTTGGGGCTAAAATCCCAATGGTTTGGTAAATGTCATTTTTCGGAAAGTAAACGTTTGGGGCGGTGACCCCTTTTGTCTTTTGGATTTTGAAAAGTAGGATTTGATAATCCTAAATTGTTTTCTATTAAAACTCTCGATGGCATTCTAAACCGTTTTATAAATTACTTCCATTGATTTATGATATTTCGATTTTGAAATGCTTTCTCAAACTCTTGCCTCGGGAAGTACTTTTCGTTTCGTTTGGATCTTTGAGGATCCTTGGTTATTGTTATTCGTGGAATGTGAATGGTATGGCTCGTATTTGCACTTTGTCCTTGCACTAGCAAAACAGTGGAGTTTTGCTAACCCCCGAGTATTCGGGGGGTGGATGTCTGTTTTTGCATTCAGGTTTTGGAGCATAACACAGGGTCGGCACGAAGGATGATGAAAGATGATCGATACTAATCACATGAGGAACTGTACTTTGTTTATTGGTTCAATTGTACTCTATTTTTCCGCTGCTATATTTTCCCGTTGTACGGGTGTGGTTGTATTTTGACCCCTGCGTGGGCATGAATTGTATTTGAGTTGTATGTATTTGTTGAAAGACCAAATCGGTCTACTGAGTCATTTTAGCCTTAAAGGCATGGTTGAGTTGTTATATGTCGTTACCAGCCTGGTAGATCCTTGAGGAAAGATTCTACAGCGTGTAATATCCCTGAGTGGATTGGGGGTGTTACACAAAATATTAAAGTATAGCATCATCTCCTAACTGTTCCCGAATTTTTACTGTAAAATCTCCGAGATAGTTATCTGAGATAGTTGATGTGGGGGGTGTTGCAGATTCTTCCAGTGGCTTCTTTTTCCGAATAAGTCTCCCAACTAGATATGAGGGGTCGTGTTCCTTACCACCACGAGCTAATTGGTTAGCAGCCTCAACAGTTCCTCCCTCCTCTAGAATTTTCTTAACATTTGACTGTAAAAAGAACAAGTTAAACAAACAATTAAAAGATGCAACATGATTGAACAATTTAAATAACCACTAAAACAACCCTTATAATTTTTTCTTTAATCGCTTTGGTAGGTAACTTATTCACGTTCCATGTTTCTTTTGAGTGTTTCAACAAAAAAATGAGCATATGATATCAGTGGAAGATAAAGAAATTAATCTAGCTGTTCTCCAAGACTAGAGATCATAATTTTTTTTATGATTCAAGACTCCTACATAGCATAAGTACAGCATACCTCTATATAATAAATATCATATATTTGTAAAGCAAATTCTTGAAGTTCAACACACCAAAACATTAATAGAACAACATAGTAACAACAAAGTGAAACTAGGAACTTCTGATCATAATGTATTTAAATAATGACTTTGTATAAAAAATCTGCTATATATCCTATGCTATGCCATTATTCTAACATAACTGAGCAGTTGTCACAAGGAAAAAGTTAAAAAGAAACATATAAGAAAACAAACGAAATGGTGGCAAGTTTCTTGTTATTTTATATGCATGCATACTCGTGATTATGTTAAGCAAACAGTCACCCTTGACATAAATAACAATGGTATACACACAAAAACTCAAAATTTTAACATCATAAATATTAAATTCAGATTTAATAATGTCCAAAAACAATAACAATAATGTCTAAAGTCTAAGTCACAAAATAAGATTTAAAAGTCCAAATCCAAATGTCCAAGTATTTGCATAAAACGTCCTTGAATATTTCTACCAGACCTTGGATACTAAGTACTAACAACAATAATAAATTAAACTTAAGAAAACTCATAATCTCCTTAATTATTTTGTGTATTCCTTTTGCTTGTCTTCACGACCTTACTTTTCTTCTCTATGAGTTTCTTTTCTTCTTGCTCAAACTCTACAATAATTAATCAAATAATCAATAAACTAACTAGATATTTACAGTATAAAATGAAGTTGCGACTGTAATATCCCGATTCATTATTGTGTATTTCATCTGTTGTTGAACCCTGTATTATTCGGAATTATGATCTCAATAATTGGAGTATGATATTTCCTACATCTGTATCCTTGTACATGAGTATAACAATATGTAAATTTTCTCATGCGAACACGAGATAACGTACGCTAAGAATGTAGCTTAATGTACATTATCGTCTAAAACTAGCGTACGCTACGAATGAGGAATTGCATGCGTTAGGCAGTCAATTATTGTGCTAGGCGGCTAGCACATGCGCCGGCCAGACATGGGTCCAGATAAAATTCCCTCGGATGAACCTGGACAGTTTTGGAGTCAACGCTAATTAGCATGCACTAAGGACAGTACGATAGCGTGCGCTAAACAGCTATCGTACCGAAACTTTATATAAGGGACAACACCCCATTTCATTTGGTTTATGATTCTATCACTCGTTCTTCATATCTTGGAAAGTCCAGAGAGCCTTCCCTACTTCTTAAACTCATATAAACCCTCCTTACATGATCATTGAAGATTGGAGAGTACTTACACTTGATCATTGAAGAAGAAACTCACTTTGGAGTGACACACAAGCAACAAGGGTTGAAGTCTACCTATTGTTTCAGTGTTTTTTTCATCTTAAGGTATGTTAACACTATCTCCTACCTTGGATTCGTGTTAATAAGGATATGAGGATTATGCTATCAAGATATTGAGTTCCATTGATGAATTACCCAAACAACATCATGTTTAAAAGTTGTAATGTTTATACTTAAGATATCATCGTTGGAAACATCATGATTAACATCTTACCATGTCGAATGATGAGAGAAATATTCTGAGATTGATTATCCGTATTGATGACATTACCATATTGGTCGTAGATGTAAAGTTGTTATCACCTTTGTTAAATGGACTTAGGAAAGAATCATAGAAGATTTGCATCCTTTCTTATAAGTTGGAAATGTTAGTTCATCTTCATGGTTAAATCGGGATGTAATGATGATATTGGAATCTAGTACATTGACCTTAAGAACACCAAACTTCACATGAGAATTTTAATCAAGATGGAATATGGTGTTGTGATGATTATACGTATCCTTGCATCTCGAAGATGTTTGAATCCGAGAGATCATTTGTAATAAGATGAACATAATATGCATGGAGATAACGTACATTAAACACTGAGGATTTCGTAAGTTTCATCACAGTTAGAATAGTCGACTGCCCAGGGAAGAATTGTCATACATGTTTAGCGTGCGCTAAGCTTTATAGTTAACGTGAGCTATCGGGCATTAGTTAACGTTCGCTACGCTTGGAATGTAACGTGCGTTATATCATCAGATGAGTAAATCGACTAATCAGTGAGGTACTGACAGTGCATGGTTAGCGTACGCTAGACTTCGTATTATTGTGTGTGCTAACAAGTAGCCTTAACGTACGCTACATAGGATACGTAGCGTGCGTTAAGCAAGCCAGGCAGATTACGATTTATGAACTTCTGATTATAAATTAGATTGTTAACATTCGTGCGACGGGAGATGAATTCTATATTATTTCTTTTGTTTAAGGTTCGATCTTGTTACGTGATTGATCGAAGGGGTGACCTTCAAGTGTTCCGTTTTTCGTAGAAGTATCATTCTTGTCATCGAATTGAGGCAAGTACCTTAATTAGAATTGTCCGAATTATTTCAGTTATATTATGATTGTACTGTGTACATGTGTTGTGATTAATTGTCCACCATGTGTTGATCCGACGGGAATCATCATGGAAAATCTATAGCTGTGTGCGCTGGATCGTTGGACAGGTAGTTCCACCATGTTTTGGTCCGACAGAATCATCATGGGAATCTATAGCTGTGTGCGCTGGATCGTTAAAATACCATGAGTATGTTGAGACTGTTATAATGTGATATGTGTTGTTAATATTTTCTCGTTGGAGAAATTTGTCATGATTATTGTTGATTAAATCATTATTATATGATTATCGTACTTGTACTAGCATCGTTGTGCTAACCCCTTCGGGGGTGAACATTTGTGTATGTTCAGGATCCAGGAGAGCAGGAAAACAACCACTAGAGATGCATGATGACGAGGGTGCAGAGTGATGTTCCGGACGTGTTTTATTGTCTGTTGTTGTGTTATTTTTAATAAGTACTCGAGTACGACGTTATTTTTGATGATTGGATTTTGGTGATGTATTAATATTCTTCCTTTGGATAATTGTGTTTTCGGTATCTTTGTCCAGAACTGCTGTATTTATTCCAGTTACTTTCATATGTTGGTCCTTGTTGTTTTCTTTTCATTTCTTCAGCCTTGTAAATTCTTATGAAAAGGATTTACCGCGCTGTAGTATTCCTGAATATATCGGGGGTGTTACAGAATATGGTATCGGAGCTAAGATTATGGATATCTTGGCCATTGGGTTAAAATAGGGGTCATACATGTCTTTTGAGGTAACCGGCCGCGAATAACATCACTGTACTGCCTACGTCTTCATGCGAGCGGTGGTTGTAAGTTCCTAAACTCTATCTCGTCCTTTACATGTTGTATCTCTTTATACTTGAACATTAGAACGATATGGTTTCCTGTATATTGAGTATTTATGCTTACAGTATGTTGAGAGGTGGACGTGGACGAGGTCGCGGACGAGGACGAAGGAATGCCGAAAGAGAAGCTTCGCCTTCTAATCAGGCCTGCCACAGCTCAAGCGAGCCACAGAGATCTATTAATAATGAACCGGAACCTGCTGTGCCCGAAATCCTTCGTGAGATGGTGAACCAGATGACTCAGTTCGCCCATGTCGTGGACCGAATGTAGGTGACAGTAGGGTTACACCAGGGAGATCGACATCAGGGTATCCCAGACATGGGAAATCAAGGCGACCGATGGCTGCAAGAGGTGGCGAAGATGCAACCACCTAAATTCGACGGTATTTCTGAGACTCCCAACTGGGATCATTGGTTAAAGGAATTGGAGAAAATTTTTGCCGGGATTAATTGCCCAGACGAACAGAGAGCCTCTATTGCTCAGTACTTTCTGATAGGGGAAGCATCTGAGTGGTGGGAAGCCATCCGGCCTGCAGATCATGATGCGGACTGGACAGAATTTAAATTGATGATGGAAGCTCAGTACTGCCCTCGTCCTGTGAGGGAAGCCAAAGTTCGGGAGTTTTTCTCCGCTCAGCCTTCAGATGTACCAGTATCTCAGGCGATTAAGACGTTTAACCAGCAGCTGGCATTTGTTCGACATCTGGTCGTAAGCATGCGTAAATGATGATCCATTTTGATATGAGAATGAAACCAGAAATCCAGAGGTACATGTCCGGTTTTGAATGTACCACTCTCCGTCAATACCACGATAAGGCGTTGGCGTATTAAATCAAGGATGCAGCAATGGGGAAGTTGGCAGAGTACAAGAAGCAGAAAGTCTCCGGTAGTTTCACAGAGCACAAGAGTAGTGGCCCCCGCAAGGCCCAGTCATCCTTTCATTCTTTCAAGAAACCTCCGCACCCATCCAAAAGTGGAAGGAACTCCGGAGCAGTATCAGTCAAGACGGATACAGCTAGGAAGTGCTTTAACTGTGGTCTCCCAGGCCACCTTTGGCGTGATTGTTTTCATACTCCAGTTACATGTTTTGATTGCGGACAGGAAGGGCACCGTGCAATGTTTTGCAAGGATGCCACAAAGCTTAATGGAATTCGTACATCACAGCCAGCTCAGAGAGAAGCAAGTAATCAGCAGACGCAGCAGAGTGTTCAGCTGCCCCAAAATTTCGGTCGAGGTCGAGGCAGAGGACAATTCGACCATAAGGGAGCCTTAAGTGTCGGATCCGCTCCCCCAAGTCTGTACGAGATGAGGAGGACAGACGATCTGGTTGCTGCTGTCGCATCAGGTACTGTTCAGATTCTTTCCCAGCCAGTTAGCGTTTTATTCGATACAGGAGCTACGCATTCATTTATATCCTTGTTTTGTGTAAATCGTTTGAATATTTCTGGTTTTCATAATTGTGAACCTTATGTTGTGGGTTTACCATTTCTTTTTGTCCGGAAGAAGGATAGATCGCTTCGACTGTGTATTGACTATCGAGAGCTGAACAAGATGACGATTAAGAAAAAGTATCCGTTGCCACGGATTGATGATTTGTTTGACCAGTTACAAGGAGCAACAGTGTTTTCTAAAATCGATCTAAGATCAGGATTAAGGAATCTGATGTTCCGAAATCAGCATTCAGAACTCGCTACGGACACTATGAGTTTGTAGTGATGCCGTTTGGTCACACTAACGCAGCTGTTGTATTCATGCAATTGATGAACCGAGTGTTCATCGAATATTTGGATAAATTTGTGGTTGTGTTCATTGATGACATTATGGTGTATTCTAAGAGCTCAGAAGAGCATGCACAACATTTACGGATTGTGTTAGACCTGTTGAGAAATGAACAATTGTACGCCAAACTTTCTAAGTGTGAATTCTAGCTAAAGGAAGTAATGTTCCTCGGCCATGTGGTATCAGCTGAAGGAGTCCGAGTATATCCTCAGAAGATCGAATCAGTTATGGATTGGAAGCCTCCAAAGAACGTGAAAGAAGTCCGGAGTTTCTTAGGACTTGCTGGATATTATCGTCGGTTCGTGGAAGGGTTTACCAAAATTACCCGCCCACTTACTCGACTACTGCAGAAAACTCAAAAGTTTGAGTGGAATGAGTTGTGCCAGAATAGCTTTGATGAATTGAAGAAGAGATTGAAGATGGCACCGATTTTAGCACTCCCATGGGTAACTGGAGGATTTATAGTTTACAGTGATGCTTCAAACCGAGGACTCGGATGCGTATTGATGCTGAATGATAAGGTGATCGCTTATGCGTCACGACAGCTGAAACCTTATGAAGTGAATTACCCAACGCATGATTTGCAGCTGGCAGCAGTAGTTTTTGCTTTGAAAATCTGGAGACATTACTTATACAGGACTCATTGTCAGATCTTTACGGATCACAAGAGTCTCAAATACATCTTCAGTCAGAAAGAGTTGAACATGCGGCAAAGAAGATGGCTGGAACTTATTAAGGACTATGACTTGGAGATTCTTTATCATCCAAGCAAAGAAAATGTAGTGGCCGATTCACTTAGCCGCAAGCCTATTTCTATTCAGATGCTAAAGGCTCTGACCTCCCAACTCAGCATTCAACGAGAGATGATTCGAGAAGGAATTGAAGTATAGTTGCAAAGAGTCCAAGGACAACTGTGCGTGATGGAAATAACTTCATCGTTAACCGAAGAAATCAAATCTAAGCAAGTAGATGATCCTCTGATGATTCGGTTACGTGATGAAGTGATCAAGGGAAAGGCCCCCGGATTCGTAATTCATGATGATGGAGTTTTGAGATTTTAGAACCGACTTTGCGTTTCCGATGTCGATGTTCTGAAACAGACGATTATGAAGGAAGCTCACAGCACGCCCTATTCTATCCACCCGGGTACCAGTAAGATGTATAAGGACTTGAGGCAGAACTTTTTGTGGGGCAACATGAAGAAAGATGTAGCGGATTATGTTTCAAATTGTTTGACTTGTCAGCAGGTTAAGATCGAGCATCAACGACCTGGCGGAATGCTAAAGCCGCTCCCGATTCCTGAATGGAAGTGGGAGGACATATCGATGGACTTTATCACTAGTATGCCAAGAACCAAGACGGGAATGAACATGATTTGGGTGATAGTTGATCGTTTAACCAAATCAGCTCATTTTCTAGGCATTAAGGACACGTGGGGACCAGGGAGGTTGGCACGAGTATTTATTTCAGAGATAGTCCGATTGCATGGTACGACGAAGACCATTATTTCTAACCGAGACAGTCATTTTGTGTCTCATTTTTGGAAAGCAGTTCATAAAGCCTTGGGGACCAAATTGAACTTCAGCATAGCTTATCACCCGCAGACAGATAGACAATCCGAGAGGACTATCTAAACAGTGGAAGATATGCTAAGGGCTTGTGCCTTAGATTGGTCAACTGACTGGTAAGTTCATCTACCGTTGATTGAATTTACCTACAACAATAGTTGGCATGCTTCTATTAAGATGGCACCGTTTGAGGCATTATACGGGAGAAGATGCAGATCGCCCCTATGTTTAGACGATTCATCATATTTGATCGGAATGGAACCAGAGTTGATCGTGCAAACTCGAGAGAAGGTAGCTTTGATTCGTGAAAGGCTGTTGACCGCCCAGAAAAGACATAAATCGTATGCAGATGTACGTCGTCGTCCATTAGAGTTCAGTATTGGAGATCACGTGCTTTTAAAAGTTTCTACTACTCGGGGAATCTTTCGTTTTGGGAGAAAAGGAAAGCTGAGTCTGAGATATATCGGACCATACGAGATCCTTGAGAGAGTTGGAGAGTTGGCATATAGATTGGCATTACCGCCGTCATTAAGCCATGTTCATAACGTGTTCCACGTATCCCAGTTACGGAGATATATACCGGATCCTAGTCATGTGATTGATTTCGGCGAGATCGAAATCGCTCAGGATAGAACGTTTGAAGAGAGACCGGTCAGGATACTTGAGAGTCGAGTTAAGCAGTTGAGGAACAAACCAATCTCTTTGGTCAAAGTTCAGTGGTCACGCCACGGAGTGGAAGAATCCACTTGGGAAACGGAAGATAGCATGAAGTCCAGATATCCAGAGTTATTTTCATCTTGAGTTTCAGGACGAAACTACTTTTTAATAGGAGAGTATGTAATATCCAGATTCATTATTGTGTGTTTCATCTGTTGTTGAACCCTGTATTATTCGGAATTGTGATCTCGATAATTGGAGTATGATATTTCCTATATTTTTATCCTTGTACATGAGTATAACAACATGTAAATTTTCTCATGCGAACACGAGATAACGTACGCTAAGAATGTAGCTTAACATACGCTATCATCTAAAACTAGCGTACGCTACGAATGAGGAATTGCGTACGTTAGGCAGTCAATTATTGAGCTAGGCGGCTAGCACATGCGCCGGCCAGACATGGGTCCTGATAAGATTCCCTGGGATGAAACTGGACAGTTTTGGAGTCAACGCTAATTAGCGTGCGCTAAGGACAGCTAAATAGCTATGGTACAGAAACTTTATATAAGGGACAGCACCCCATTTCATTTGGTTTACGATTCTATCACTCGTTCTTCATATCTTGGAAATTCTAGAGAGCCTTCGCTACTTCTTAAACACATATAAACCCTCCTTACATGATCATTGAAGGTTGGAGAGTACGTACACTTGATCATTGAAGAAGAAACTCAATTTGGTGTGACACACAAGCAAACGGGGTTGAAGTCTACCTATTGTTTCAGTGTTTTCTTCATCTTAAGGTATGTTAACACTATCTCCTACCTTGGATTCGTGTTAATAAGGATATGAGGATTATGCTATCAAGATATTGAGTTCCATTGATGAATTATCCAAACAACATCATGTTTATAAGTTGGAATGTTTATACTTAAGATATCATCGTTGGAAACATCATGATTAACATCTTACCACGTCGAATGATGAGAGAAATATTCTGAGATTGGTTATCCGTATTGATGACGTTACCATATTGGTCGTAGACGTAAAGTTGTTATCACTTTTGTTAAATGGACTTAGGAAAGAATCATAGAAGATTTGCATCCTTTCTTATAAGTTGGAATTGTTAGTTCATCTTCATGGTTAAATCGGGATGTAATGATGATATTGGAATCTAGTGCATCGACCTTAAGAACACCAAACTTCACATGAGAATTGTAATCAAGATGGAATATGGTGTTGTGATGATTATACATATCCTTGAATCTCGAAGATGTTTGAATTCGGGAGATCATTTGTAATAAGATGAACGTAATATGCATGGAGATAACAAATATTAAACACTGAGGATTTCGTAAGTTTCATCACAGTTAGAACAGTCGACCGCCCAGGGAAGAACTGTCATACATGTTTAGCGTGCGCTAAGCTTTATAGTTAACGTGCGCTATCGAGCATAAGTTAACGTACGCTATGTTTGGAACATAATGTGCGTTATATCATCAGACGAGTAAATCGACTGATCAGTGAGGTACTGACAGTGCATGGTTAGCGTACGCTAGACTTCGTATTATTGCATACTGTTGTGCGGCGATTATTACGCCTCGATAGGCGATCGGCATCACAATCAGAGAAGCCAGCCATGGGAGACATACTCTGGACAAATGCCTAGAGTTCAGCACAATACGACGACCGTATTTTGATACCCAGCGATCGTCTTTTGATGCCTGACGATCGTCTTTAATGAGCGAACCAGAGGCGATCATCTCATGCCACGTATGGATCCAGCATCCGTCAAAGTCGTCGAAGACCGAATCTTGGACGGTGGCCCACGTGCGGATCTACAAAGGATACCGACAGATAGGACCTTTGACCCCAGCCTGTCACCTACCACACCTACCGACAAGGCCGCCGAAAGGTACAAAGTGGGTCCTCCCCGGACAGCGACTCAAGACGCGTGCTGGCTTCCCATTGGTTCGCCTAGCTGGCCACCAGCAGCGACCTCGGACCTCAAGGGAACAGGCCCACGTGACGGGACAATCGGCCATCTTATTTTAATATAGAAAACGGCGGTCGCCCGCGATCGCCTGAGGAGTCCCAACTACCTTGTCCCCTATAAATAGAGAACTCACTGCAATGGCCAAAGAGAGGCGAATTTGACTACGAATTCAGTGCAAAATACACACAAAAGAGAGAATCAAAGACTCATTTGGAAACCACTTATACATTCATAGTGATATTCATACATATTCATCATATAGCCCAAGCAAGAACTCACAGATTTACCTATCTGGTTCTTCCGGCAATCTACGCGCTCTAAAGCCTAGATAACTAGAAGTCTTTACACTCCTTGTAATAGATTCCAACATTAATATTTGTACTCAACAGTATATTTATTAATAACATCTCGCGAGAGCATTCAAGCCCGGGATTAACAACCCCGGCAAATCTTGTGTTATCTATTTTCTCACGGAAGTGTTCTCGCATTTGTTTGTTACTCGATCATTCCAGCAATACTATCTCCGGATAATATTTTGGGTAACAACAATTGGCGCTAGAGGAAGGACATCTAAACCTTCATTTTTATTCCTACCGTCTCGAAGAACACTCACTGTTCTCCGGACATATACTTGAAGAAACACTCACTGTTCTTCAATAGAAAAACCTTCAGAAAATGACATCTGCAACGACCTCCAAGAGAGCCACCCTAAGATCTGCCGGAAATCTCATTCCGGCCCGGACCGAATCCCAGCCCACGGCGGAAGGCGACCGTGGCGACGCTAGGCTCTCACTCCTGCCCCCGAGGGATGGTTCTAGCCTCTCACTCGATCAGTTCCAGACCACGGAATAGATTGAGGAGGCTATAGCCATCCTCAGGGAGCGACAGAAGGCCAATGACTCGCCCACCATCACTCCGTCCATCGTCCGCCGGGCAAGCAAACGGAAGCTCAAGGGGATCTATGTTGAGAAATCGACAGAAAGCCCCGAGCCACAGGAGAAGGCTCTCGTAAGGCGGGACGATTCCGACTTCAGCCGCCTGGGGAGCGATCCCTCATGGCGACCCGGGCACTCGTGCACCAAATGAGACATCGGTATCCGAATCCTTTACCAGAGTTCGGCATATCCGACTCCCAGAGACAGCCACAATGAGCCTCGCTCACCCAAGAAAGGAACCCACTGGTAGGGAGCTCGTCATTCACCACGGGGCTAGGGGATCGGTACACGATCACCTTGGTTCGCGCTCTGAGAGCCAATCGGCGAGCAGTCAGGCGACGGCGATGGCCGCCATGCAACGCCAGCTCGACGAGATGAAGGCGCTCCTGGAAAATGGGGCAGGCGCCAGGAGATCGATCATTGGATCAAGCGAACCACTCACGACTCAGATCGAGCTCGCCCCAGTCCAACCAACGATCAATCCCCCACAAACACCTATATATGAGGGGAGATCGGATCCGAAAACCCACTTGAGCAAATTCCGGATCTACATGACCGGATGCGGAGCATCAGATACGACGAAGTGTCGAATGTTCCCGTTAACTCTGGGCGACCTCGCCCACAGGTGGTACGTCTCACTACCACCTCGCTCAATCAACTGCTTTGAGAAGATGGCGAAAGACTTCACGACGTACTTCGCCGCCAAAGTCGCTCGCCCTGAAGGCCCCCATCGCATGATGAAAATCAAGCAGGGGAAGGACGAGTCAGACGAAGATTACATCGACCGGGTAGACGAAATAGTCCTCACCGGCGAGCCCATCAGCGACGAGCTCGCTCTCAACTCAGTCTTGAGCGGATTCCACGGACGCTCGCCCATGTTCAGGCACCTCACAAAGGATATCCCCCCGACCTACTCGGTCTTCCGCGGCAAAGCCGCCGGTTTCCTAGCCAGGCAGAGGATGCTCTCGCTCCGCTTAGACGAGGGACCATCCGAAGAAGGAAAATCACCATCCCATGTCCAGAAGAAGGCGGTCGCCAAGCCCAGAAAGGCGGTCGCCAAGCCGCCTGGCGAGTTCAAAGCCTTCGAGGATGTAGAGGTCCACCTTCTCCACAACCTCAACTTATCTCCGGCCCACATCTTCAATGCGATCAAGGGTCGCGAGTGGCTTTCCAAACCAAAGCCAATAAGGGACCACAGTCACCTAGACTGTAGCAAATTATGTGCCTATCATAAGAGTCCCGGCCACAACACCAGCCAATGCCGCAACCTCCTCAGACAGCTCTGGCGACTGTTTGAGGAAGGAAAACTGGACAATTTGATCACCAAGCCAGAACCCAGGATGGAAAGAGCCGGAGGGCGCGAGCGCCGACCAAACGAAAGAATTCCTCCCAATCCGATCGCCAGAATCGAGCATGAGCCGGAGTACTCTGATGAGTCGATCCCTACGATCAACCCTGGCGGTCAGATCAACATGCTTCAAGCGGGAGGTGGAAGCCTCGGGGGCCTTTCCCCGATTTCCACCCTGTCAAACAGAAAGCGAAAAGTCGAGCTGAGGGCGTTCGCCGAAGTCCATGTTGTGGTACCTCCGGAGTCGACCATCTCTAAAGACGCGCTCATCACCTTTTCCAACAAGGACAGGGAGGGAGTGCAATGTCCCAAAGAGGATGCACTAGTGATCTCCGCTTGTATCCTTGGGAAGACGGTCGATCGCGTGCTGGTCGACAATGGGAGTTTATGCAACATCATATTCAAATCCGCCCTAGACCAACTCGGCAACTTAATCAAATTCATCAAGCCTTTCGACACCGTGCTCCAAGGGTTCAGCGACAACACAGTCCAAGCCTACGGGAGGATCAAGCTCTCCGTCGAGCTAGTATGCTTTTATGATCCCAAGGTTAGGATTACTAGGAACCTAAGTTTTGTAATTATAGATAGGCCCAGCATCTATAATGGGTTCCTAGGTCACCCCTTTTTAGAAACCTTTGAGGCGGTCGCCTCATCTTTCTTTTACTGTATCAAATTCCCCACTGCCGATGGGACGGTCGGTACTGTAAAAGGAGATCAGCTAATGGCAAAAAGATGTTTGAATTACTCCTATATTGTTACTTCTTTCAATACTTCCCATACTATATGTAACATTGAAGCGATCGACCATCAACCCATGAAGATCGACGAGCCGAGTACCCGACTCAGGGGACGCCATCTCTCATCAATTGACGGACGACATCGAGCCAAGGATCGGTTTCGAGCCAAGTCTCGACATCGATCCAAGGACCGAGTCCGGAGATCGCACCAAACGATAGGCGACCGTCCCTGTCGAAGAGTTGGAAAGCATTACGATGGATCCGGTTCATTCATAACGGGAAGTACAGATCAGCGCAAGCATCGACCACGAATTAAAGGGAGATCTGATCAACTTACTACGTAGGAACATTGGAGTCTTTGCCTGGTCGCATCAAGATATGGTTGGCATAAGTCACGAACACGCTTGCCATTATCTGAAGATCGACCGGGCAATGAAGCCTGTTCACCAGAAGCGTAGGAAGTTCGGTCCCGAGAAATACGCGGCGCTCGACATAGAAGTCTAGAAGTTACTCAACAACAAATTAATCGGCGAACCACAGTGGGTCTCCAACGCGGTGCTCGTCAAAAAGCCAACTGGCTCCTGGAGGTTATGCATTGACTTCACCGACCTCAACGCGGCATGTCCAAAAGATCACTTTCTGATGCCTCATATTGATCACTTGGTCGATAGTACGGGAGGTTGCGAAATGATGTCGTTTATGGATGCCTTCTCCGGGTATCATCAAATACCAATGGCGGAGGAAGACATAAAACACACATCTTTCCACACGGAAAAAGACATATACTTTTGGGTCCGAATGCCGTTCGGCTTGAAAAACGCAGGGGCGACCTACCAGCGATTAGTCAATAGAATGTTTGCTAATCAGATCGGCAAGACCATGGAGGTCTACATTGACGATATCGTAGTCAAAAGCCTCAAGAAGGAAGATCACCTCAACGATCTCGCCGAGACGTTCGCCATCCTTGAGAAGTTTAACATGAAGCTGAACCCCAAGAAATGCAACTTCGGGGTGGGCTCCGGGAAGTTCCTGGGGCACATCGTGAGCCAAAGAGGGATCGAGGCGAACTCCACCAAGATACAGGCGATCCTCGACATGCAGGAGCCGCGAAACATCAAGCAGGTGCAACGCCTCACAGGTTGTCTAGCCGCCCTCAACCGTTTCATATCACGGCTCGGCGATAAAAGCAAGCCTTTCTTCGCAATCATCAAGAACAAGAAGTTCGCATGGACGAAGGAAAGCCAGATAGCGTTCGTCAAAATAAAGGAATATCTATCTAACCCCCAGATCCTGGCAAAGCCGATCCCCAGTGAAAAATTATTCCTTTACCTAGCAGCCTCGGAGGTCGCGCTGAGTGCCGTTCTGGTGCGAGAAGAGGGACAAGCCCACTTGCCGATCTACTATGTTAGCCAGGCGCTCCACGACGCTGAGACACGCTATACACCATTGGAGAAGATCGCCTATGCCCTTGTCATGAGTGTTCGTAAGCTGAGGGCTTACTTCTTCGATCACCAAGTGGAAGTCCTAACAACTCTACCTCTAAGGCAAGTCCTACACCGGCCGGACACTAACGGGCGACTCCTCAAGTGGTCGCTGGAGATCGCCCAATACGGTATCACGTACGCTCCTCGCACGGCGATCAAGGGCCAATCTCTGGCGGACTTCGTGGTGGAATTAACTTTCCCTCACAGTCCGACCCAGATCGGCTGACCCGCTTGGAAATTATATGTGGATGGCTCGGCGACCAATTTGCGAGAAGGGGCAGGGATTGTCCTCATCAGCCCCGACGGACAAAGTTTCACAAATGCTGTGCGTTTTGGTTTTTGTGCGACCAACAATGAAGCCGAATACGAAGCTTTGGTAGGCGGGCTCGATCTAGACCTCGCCCTAGATGTTCGTCGCATCCATATCTTCATGGACTCCCTTTTGGTCGTGAACCAAGTCAAGGGAGAATATGAGGCGCGCGGCGATCAGATGGTCAAATACCAAGAGCTGGTCGCCGAAATGTGCACAAAATTTGAAGAAGTGCTAATCGAACAAGTCCCAAGAGAACACAACTCCCAGGCCGATGCCCTCTCCAAACTAGCATCGTCGGATGGGGCAGCCGACTTCTCCAATATCCAAATCACAAAGTCAACAAGGCCGGCGATCGACAAAAGCCTGGTTACCACGGTTGCCATCGCCGAGTAGAACTGGATGACTCCGTTCATCAAATACCTAAAGGACGGAACGGACCCTGACGACCGTGTTAAAGTTCGCCAACTCCAGCTCCGTGCGACCAGATATACCCTATTGGATGACCGGCTTTACAAACGAGCCTTGAGCCTTCCCCTCCTCAAGTGTATTACACCAGAGGAAGGTCGGCTTGTTTTAGCTGAGATCCATGACGGGATTTGTGGAAACCATACGGGCGGGCGAGCTCTCATACATAAGACAACCAGGCAAGGGTTTTTCTGGCCATCACTTCGGAAAGATGCGATCGCCTATGCCAGATCGTGTCATAGGTGTCAGATAATGGGCCCCAACATTAAACTATCACCCGAACAGCTCACCTCCATGTATAGCCCTTGGCCATTTACGCAATGGGGCATCGACCTTATAGGTCCCTTGCCGACGGCTCCAGGGGGGTGTAAGTTCGCCATCGTAGGGGTCGACTATTTCACCAAATGGGCTGAGGCCGAACCGCTCAACAAGATCGGCCAAGAGCAAGTGATCAAGTTTATATGGAGAAACGTCGTATGCCGATTCGGTCTGCCCCAGGCCATCATCTCCGATAACGGAAAGCAGTTCGACGGCTTAGAAGTCATGCAATTCTGTGAGAAGTGGGGAATCAAAAGGTTATTCTCAGCGCCCTATCACCCTCAGACGAACGGGAAGGTAGAGGCAGTGAATAAGATCCTCAAACACACGATTAAAGCGCGACTCGAATCCAGGCAAGGACGATGGGCGAGCGAGCTCCCAGACGTTTTGTGGTCCTACCGAACGACGACCCGCAATTCAACCGGCGAAACCCCATTCGCCCTTGCCTTCGGAACAGAAGCGGTGATTCCTTTAGAGATCGCCGTCCTCAGACATCGAACCGAACAGGAGATGACGACCGACAACGATGTGGCCCGACGAATCGACCTAGACATGCTCGAAGAACGACGGCTGACCTCAGAAATGAAGAACACAATCCACAAAAGGAGAGCCGCGAAGTTCTTCAATTCAAAGGTCAAAGAAAGAAGGTTTCAAGTGGGCGATCTCGTCCTCAAGAAGATCCAAACCCACACGGGCTGTCCGAATCGGGAGGGACCTTCGAGTATCCAGATGTCTAACTAAAGGAGCCTACGAATGGAACATCTGACGGTACTCGGATCAATACCTCGAACGCCGTGCATCTGAAAAAATACTACCAGTGATAATTTTGTATTCAATTTCAATGATGTACAAGGAATATAATGAGATTTTTTCCTATCCCATCTATTCTGGCGATCGCCCCACCAGGCATATCGCATACCGCCGACGATCGTTGATCACGACGATCCGAGGTAAAATCAATGCAGCCATGGTCCTAGAGGTCGATGGAACTGACAGCTTCGCCCATGCAAGGTTCCTTTGGGCTGAGATCGCCCGCCCTTCGTTTAAATACGAGGTCGGCGTAGCCGAAGGACCCTCCAAAATAATCAGTAGACACGATCGCACGTCCTCAAGGTACATCATCTAACATGGTGAACCCGGACAATGCGACGTGCCACTACCCCCGTCTCAACGTACACCGTCGAGGGTCGCCATATTCATGGCGGGCCGAGGTGGAAGCAGAGCTGACAAGCCGCGGACGTGGAGTCGAATAAGCCGACGACACTCCGCGCAAGGACTCCTCCAGACCAAGATCGCCCGCCTTTCGTTTTAACACAAGGCAGGCGTAGCCTAACGGAGGACTCTCACAAAAAGTGAGTCGCGGGATACACAATATCCCTCGCACACAAAGACACGATTGGGGAGGTCGGTCCATCGAACACCCCAACCATACATGATTCTTCAGAATCGGCAAAACTGAAGATAGCTCGCCAGACAAACTAGTTTTTGTTTCCTTACTTACAATATGTAAACAAAAACAAGGGGGCAGAGATGGGTCGAGCTAATCCCAAATACGATCGAGCAAAAAGGAACCACCCACGATCGACTTCACTCAAACACACGCAGGACGATCAGAGTCCTTCGACGAAAATTACAAGTAAGAATTCACAGATTCAAAACACATCTATGCTTTCAACACTCAGACGATCGGTCGGATGAACAAAACGTCGAAAGCAATCATACACGTACTTCTAAAAATTGCACGCAAACATTCAAAGGCGATCGTATATAAAGAGACAGTATGAAAGGAGGAACATTTTATTCATAACGCAAGTTTCATACATTACGGGGCCCGAAGGCATTACAAAAGGAAAACAAAAAAGTACGAGTTACAGAGGAAAACAAAAATGCCTCTCAAGGCCCCGCCGGCTGGTCATCGACCTCAGGTTGCGGATCGGCTTGGGCCCCCCCATCGGCCTCGGGATGAATGAGTTTACCAGTATACCAACTCAAGTCGATCCCGAAGTCAACAAAGTCAAGGATCGGCAAGAAGAACTCTGGATGCAGAGGATGCTCGAGGGCATAGGATTTGAAGCTCTCCATCAAGGGACCAATCTCGATCCCTGCCTTTTTAGCGGCTCGAATAGCGTCAGCATAGGCTAAGTAATAAGCGAACTCGCCGACGAGCGCAACGTTGAGGTATGGATCGACCTCGATCGCCTTCAGCTGCCCCTTCAAATCCGCGGCCGTCTTTTCGGCCTCCGCCAGCTCGGCCACCTTGGCGGCATTCTCACCCTTGGCCTTCTCCAACTCCTTCTTCGCCGCCTCCAGCTCACCGCTGAGCCGATCCACCATCACCTTCAGCCCGGCCGCCTCCTCCTGCGAAGCCGCGAACTTCTGGCGGGTTTCCTTCTCCTTATCACGGGACCGGTCGGTAGCCTCCTTAGAGCGGCTCAGCTCCTGCTTCAATCGGTCAACGTCCTGTTTAGCCCTTTTGGCCGTCTCCTCATACTCCTTCTCCATAGACTGGATCCGGTTGGAAAACTCGATATTTTTGTTCCGGGCGGCCTCGAGGTCGCTATGGAGACAAGCAGTGGAGGGTCGCCCCTCAAAATCCCTAGCGGCTTGGACGGCCATCGTCGCCGTCTGGAGAGCCAGGGCAAGGGTCGCCTGCATGGCATCTCCAGATCGACGACGAGCGATCGCATCAAGATCGGTCGTCCAGGCCTTGGGCAGAGAGGAGATAGCCTGCTGGATGTAAGTGGGGACGTCGAGAGATGTTTGGGGAGCCTTGCTCGACAAAAAGTCCAGCACCATAGGAGCAACATCCGGGTCGGCAAGACGAACCCTGCAGCACAAACCAAAGAAACCAAAGAGTTAGCCTATACCTTGCCCAGAATGCCCAACTCATAAAATTTTGATCCTTTCTTACCTGTTGACCAGCTCGGGATCACGTCCAAAATAAGGCTTGCCCCAAGAGGTTTCCGCCTCGGCGATTGCCACCTTCTTCGTCGAGCCGCCAGATGACCGGGAGCCGGGGACCGAAGGCCTAGGGCCTGATCGCTCCATCATCGGGATGGCAGAGATAGGTGCCGCAGCAACCGCAGGCTCAAGAATGGATACATCCGCCTCAAAAATCGACGGAGACTCCTCCGACCTCCGCCTCTTGCGGCGCTGAAGCTGTTCCTCTCCCTGAACCACCGGCTCGGCGGCTGGCACCTCGGCAGGCCTCGTCACCGGAGCAGGGCGAGACGCCGTCGCAGGAACGCGACCAGTCTGCTTACCCAAGTGAAGGCGACCGATGAGTCCCGGGTTTGACATGGAGATCTCTGGCAGTGGCTCGGCAAATCGGGGAAAATGAACCTCTGTCAAAAAAGAGATACAAACAAGTTAGACAACGACTTAAACGATACGACCTCCTGGAGACGATCGTCAAGCAAGGAAGCACCACTTAAGCTCATACCTGGAACTTTCAAGTGACGGGGGAAGCAGAACAATCGAGCCCCCAACCGATGAGCTTCGGTACCAAGCGAGCGAACGTCAATAAAGGAGTTCGGCAAGGCACGGATCCGCTCCCAAACGATCAAGAAATCGAATGGAAGGTCGTCGATCGCTGGAACGAGAGGTCCTGCAAAAAGAAAACAAAATTAGATCAGTCGAAGACAAGCTCGATCAAGGGGAGAGTTAAAATCCTTACTTGGATTCCTCTCCCGGAAAGTGGTGGGGATCTCCAACTCCTCATTCGGCCTGTCACTCGATGTCGATCACCACACCCCGCCGACCCAGCACCATTTAGCCAGGTCACCCCTGGTCTTATTCGGCACACCGAGGACCACTCTCCCGATTCGGCCTTGGATATGATTGCCGCCGATCGACCCTTTATGCGCGGCCAGTTTAAACAGATAATTCATCTCCAGCGCAGTAAGGAGGCGGAACAACCGGTGACCGCCAAACAGTGTCAACGTGCAGATGATCTGTAGCTAAGCGTTCGGCGTCAGTTGAAGAGGCTCCAAATTCCAGGCGATCAGCAAGTAGGAGACGGTGAATGGCAGAGGAAATCGCAGACCGGCCTCCATAATCATCTCGCTGACGGCAACCATATCCTCGGGCGGTTGGTCGGCACGTTCATTCTCCGAGGGCACATGCAAGGAAACGTCAGAGGGATGTGATATTTGGCCCTCCAACGGCTCAGGTCTTTCTTGGTCGCCGTACTCCAGATCTTTCCGAGAGTCCACGGAGACGGGACGGCGGCCTGAAAAACCGTCCCCTTCACATGTTCGTAAGGGTGAGCGGCGGAGTAGGCTTCGAAGTCGAATTCCGGACAGGGTCCGGCGATCGCTTCCATCATCTGAGAAAAAGCCACGTAGGCAGGGCCGAATCTACTCTCTCGTTCCCAGGCCTCCCGCACCAAATCATCCTCATCCATCGGCGAGCCCCCCTGCTCCGCCGTCGCCGCCATCCTCGCCACTTCGGCCTCGTTGAAAAGTTCTTCGAGTTCTGCGGGAGCAATCCCCGCTCGAATAGCTTCAACGGCCGTCTCCATATCCACTCCAACGGGAATCTCCTCCCGTTCAGGCGACGCTGCGGCAGCGGAAGAACTTCCGGTCTCGAAGGTTTTGGATCCTCCCGACATATTAGAAAGTAAAGGGAGGGAGAAGGTTGATTTTTCTTACCTAGAGAAAAGAAGAAGATCGGCACAAGAAGCTCCAAAAATTTTTGCAGAGTTTCGGCTATGGATGCAAGGACGCGTAAAAAGTGAAGGAGAAGAAGCCCTGGCCCTTTTATAGATGGAGACGGGGGTCTAAATGTAAATAGGAGAAACCTCAAGGGATGGATCGCAACCATAACGTGGGGACGCATTAAATGCTGCCCTCGAATCCCGCATACGCGTCTTTTCGAGGGCATGCCAGCCGACAAGTCCGACAAACCGTCGGACTCCCCCAACCGCGGCGCGACGCGTGTCCCTGCCACTTTTGGAATGTAACACCCCGATAAGGCGGCCATTACAGTGCCGTGGACCCCACACTGGGATCCACCAGGCGATATCCAAAGTAAAGATTAAATACACAATACATGTGATACCGAACCACAAAACATAGTACGTACCCCGATGTGGAGTTTTACAGCAGTATGGCCTACGGCCTTATTACACACAGGATCCAAAACATAAGTATAATCCATATGGAGATGAATTATACCTCAAATAACAATACATTCGTTCAAACTTAAAATGAAGCGGAAAAATAACATTACACGGTACGAACATGACCGGACACGAAAGACTTGGGGCCCCCGAACTAGTATCCTTCGAACCCTTCGTCATCACCTTGATCTTCACGTGCCTTGCCTTTTCCACGACATAAAATAAAACACAAGTATTTCCCCCAACACAGGGAAAGATAAACAAGAAAAAAGATTCACAAGATAGTATACAATTCACATATATAAGATTTTAAGAATAACTCCCCGACTAACGAACATACCCCTCGGGCGTATGAACGCTCAGTCACAAAACGTCGAACACATCCAAGTATAAAAATGGACTGTGAGCGACTAAGATAGTATGTCTCAAGAGGGACATCACAGTACGCCCGATCCGAATATGTGTCAGTGCACATGTCCACCCCGTATACGGAATCCAGGATATACGCGGGACAATGTACCTAATTAGCCTCAACGAACTACGTCTCGTGTGCACAGCCTTTCACGGAAAAATATTCACGCATGACTATATATGTGCCCGGCTAAAAATCCTACACAATATCCAATCGGAACGTAGATATGACTCCGGATATGTCACGATGCAACATGACAACGAATTCAAGAATTTCACAAAATCCGAATAAGGATCAAGGGCTCACCGAGATGACAACAAGATCAACAATATCAAGGGACCAAAAGTAACGAACTTGGGAATACAATCCCACGATGAAAACGGGACATCATGAAGAACAACTTCAAATCACAAAGCACAAGTTTATAAGTGTTTCATATACACGAAATGCATAATCATCATAAGAATCCACACATCATTATAACCAAGCAAGATAACTTGCCTCAATACGGAGGCGAGTAAAGTCCTTCTTTGTCGAACGAAACAAATGCGGCCCTTGATTCAAAATCGGTTACTCGGACAATCAACCTTGAATGAAGTATATTTCACTCAATAATACGTTCATATAATCATCTATACCAAACTTCAACGAGACAACATCCTAATTCTCATTTGAGTAGTTCAACTTATTAAGATGTTGAGGGTTTACTCCAAGAATCCTATTCAATGCCATTCTATTCTTACAATTGATTACAAGATGTTTACCAAATGTTTGCTGGATTAAGATGTATCAACAATAATTCCTACTCCTTAAACTCATCAAGGACAACAAAAAGAAAATCTGCACTTCCATCAATTACTTATGTTGAGTTAAGTAGTTACAATTCCATATTATGATTATGAAGACCACTACAAGTGCAACACCTTCTTTATAATCTTTTAATTAACTTGGAGTTTCAAGCATTAATCCTCTGGATTCACGTAGCTTAGGTTCAAGAAGGTTATTCCAAAATTCTAATGATCAACAAGGGTTCTCCAAACATTTTATGGTAATTATTCTAAGAAGTTATTTACATCATAATGAAACAAAGATTATTAATACCTATTGGTGTTATTAATCCAGAAATAAGAGTTTGGTTTAACTAAACATGATCATCATCTTTGAAGATACTAAAAACACAACCTTACAAACCCTTAACTACCATATTCATCATTAAGTTTGTTGGAAGTCTAACTATGAACATGTTTAGCTTGATTAAATCATCACTAGGTGGAGTATACTTAATCACTATCATTATAACTATGAGATTATAGGGTTAAATCGTAGAACATACCTTCAGAAATGGAGAACTATACACCAAACCACAAGAACACAATATAAGCTTTAAGAATGTCTCCAAGTTCCAATCAACAAGCTCCAAAATCAAAATGTAAAGCTCCAACACAAGTAGGAAGAAGGTAAACTTGCTCTAGGGATGAAGGGGATGATTATATGGGTGAAAATCGGAGGTTGGTCGTGCAAAATGAAAGACATAAGTTGTCTTTTTATAATAAAGATGCTACGTACGCTACACAACAAGTGTTACGTACGTAAGCTAAATCCATAGGTTCTTGGACTGAAATACGAACTTCATTACGACGTTACCGCTAGAAGCATTACGTACGTAATGTGGGTCAACTAGGTTGGCTCCAAAATCCGATATTCGAATCCCACCCGGCCCCACACGCCGAAAGTTGAGATCGGATACGATTGCCGGTTACGCACGTAATGTGCTCCCTGCTACGCACGTAAAGGCCTCAACATAGCGTACGCTATGACTTACGATTAACGACGTTAGGCTCAGGTTTTTAATAGTTCAATATGCACTTATCTCTACAACACTGAAAATTCAAACGTAGTACGAGTGATCATTTTATTCAAGTCTGTTATGTTATATTCCAATATCAATATTCATTTCACAAATGCAACAATGATTGCAACAGATTAAATTATCCGAAAAGTACAACAACAAGTAAGAATTCCGTCGGATATTACATACTCCCCCCCTTAAAAGGGGTTTCGTCCTCGAAACTAAGGGGTAAACAATTCAGGATACCTTTCTTGAATGCTTCTCTCCGTCTCCCACGTGGCTTCCTCGACCCCGTGTCGAGACCACTGAACCTTGATAGGGGAATCATCTTATTACGCAGCTTGTTTGATCCTCCTCTCAAGTATTCGACGGGCGCTCCTCATACGAATGATCCTCCGATAAATCGATCTCATCGAATCAAGTACATGACTAGGGTCAAGAACGTATTTCCTTAATCGGGAGACATGGAACACGTTATGGATCCGGCTCGTGGCTGGTGGTAAAGCCAAGCGATAAGCCAAATCGCCTACTGCTCCAAAACCTCAAACGGCCCGATATACCTCGGACTCGGCTTGCCTCGTTTTCCAAAACGAAAGACTCCTCGGGTAGGTGACACCTTCATTAACACATGGTCACCAACCTCGAACTCAAGCGGTCGCCGACGGTGGTCGCATAAGACTTCAGCCGACTTTGAGCCGTTAACAATCGGCTCCTAATCAAAGTGATCTTCTCTCGAGCTGCTAATACCATGTCGGGTTCCGTACCCAGAGATTCTGATAGTTCGTCCCAACACAAAGGGGACCTACAGCGACGGCCATATAATGCCTCATACGGTGCCATCTGAATAGAAGCGTGCCAACTGTTATTATAAGTGAATTCCACCAAAGGCAGCTGGGCTTCCCAATCGTCCTTCCAATCAAGAGCGCATGCTCTCAACATGTCCTCTAGAGTCTGGATGGTTCTCTCGCATGACCATGGCCGTGGATGAAAAGCCGTACTGAAATTCAACTGCGTGCCCATCGCACGATGAACTGCCTTCCAGAAGTGTGACACAAATCGCCCGTCACGGTCTGATACAATGCTCTTGGGGGTACCGTGTAATCTCACAATTTCCTTAATAAACAGCTGGTCCAATCTCTCGGGACCCCACGCGTCCTTAATTTCCAAGAAGTGGGCTGATTTGGTCAGACGGTCCACAATCACCCAAATCGTATTCATTCCTCGACGACTCGTCGGCAATCTAGTAATAAAATCCATTGATATGTCCTCCCATTTCCACTCGGGAATCGGGAGCGGTTTCAAAGATTCTGCTGGTCACCGGGTGCTCAATCTTAACCTGCCGACAGGTTAAACATCTCGAAACAAACTCGGCAACCTCACGTTTCATATTTCCCCACCAATAATTCGCTTCAAATCCTTATACATCTTGCTAGATCCCGGGTGAATAGAGTACGGGGTAGCATGGGCTTCTCTCATGATAGAGTTCCTTAACTCTTCGTCGTGGGTACACAAACTCGATTTCTAAATCGTATCAATCCATCCTCGTGGATCACGAATCGTGGGCTTTCCTTTGGTTAACACATCCCGGACTCGAGATAAGAATGGGTCCGTAACTTGCCTCGATCTGATCATATCATTAAGAGATGAAGAAATCTCAAGGGTGCAAAGTTGTCCCTGAATACGCTGTAACCAAACTTCTATTTCTGGCCTCATAAGGTCCAATTGCAATTCTCTCTGTGCTGTTAAACGGCTCACCATCTGCTCCTGCACTGTCTTACGGCTCAAAGCATCGGCAACCATATTTGCTTTGCCCGGATGATATAGGATCTCGATATCATAGTCTTTGATGAGTTCTAGCCACCTTCTCTGCCTCATGTTTAACTCCTTCTGAGTAAAAATGTATTTCAGGCTTTTGTGATCAGTGAAAATCTGACAGGTTACTCCATACAGATAATGACGCCAGATTTTTAAAGCAAACACCACTGCTGCGAGTTCTAAATCATGGGTGGGGTAGTTGACCTCGTAAGGTCGTAGCTGTCTCGATGCATAAGAGATCACCTTCCCGTTTTGCATTAGTACACACCCAAGGCCCTGTTTAGACGCATCACTATACACTACAAACCCTTCCGTTCCTTTCGGTAGGACTAAAATAGGTGCCGAAGTCAACCGACTCTTAAGTTCATCAAAGCTCTGCTGACAAGCCTCTGACCATAAATATTTCTTATCCTTCCTCAACAAATTAGTCATTGGTTGGGCAATTCTGGAAAAACCCTCTACGAACCGTCGGTAATAACTCGCTAGTCCCAAGAAATCTGCGTACTTCCTTAACGTTCTTTGGTGGTAACCAATCTCGGATAGCTTCGTCTTCATGGGTCTACTCGACCCCATCAACTGATATCACATGCCCGAGAAAGATAACTTCATTTATCCAGAACTCACATTTAGAAATTTTTCCATAAAGCTGCTCTCGCCTTAACGCCTCGAGAACTAGATGGAGATGACGCTCGTGCTCTTCATGGTCACGAGAATAGATCAGAATGTCGTCAATAAAAACGACTACAAAGCGATCCAGATAATTAATAAACACTCGATTCATCAGCTCCATAAATACTGCCGGTGCATTCGTCAGTCCAAAAGGCATCACTACGAACTCATAATGCCCATAGCGAGTACGAAAAGCGGTCTTCGAAATATCAGACTCACGAATCCTCAACTGATGGTAACCAGACCTCAGGTCGATCTTAGAAAACACAGCAGCCCCTTGAAGCTGGTCCAATAAATCATCAATACGCGGCAATGGGTATTTGTTCTTAATGGTTACCCTGTTCAACTCACGATAATCAATACACAGACGTAGAGATCCGTCCTTCTTACGTACAAGCAAGATCGGGTGCTCCCCAAGGGGACGCACTAGGCCTAATGTAACCCTTCTCGGTCAAATCCTCGAGTTGGCTCTTGACTCCTGCATCTCGGTTGGAGCCATGCGATACGGTGCTTTAGAGAGTGGGGACGTACTGTGCTCTAGCTCAATATTGAACTCTACATCACGATGCGGAGGTAAGCCCGGCAATTCATCCGGAAATACGTGCGGGTAGTCTCGGACTACCGGAATATCGATCAATTCAACTGGTCGATTCATAGTCTTGGTCATGTAACACCAATAGCCAATACATCCTTGATTAAGCGGTTTCACCGTTTTCATAGCGCTGATGATTCTCCCTAACGGCTGGGATTATCACCTGGAAGGTACACTCAACACCATCGTCGATGTGACGGTCACGTCGCCATGGACACTAATTATGGCATCATGACGGTCCATCCAATCGATACCCAAGATCACATCATCTTAAGGTAAATCGACCACAATTAAGTTTGACAACCACTCACGGTCGTTCATTCGAATCGAGCAGTACTGAACTTCACGATTCCCAACAATTCTTCTACCATCAGGTAGACCAATTATATAAGGTTCACAATTGATAACATGCTCTAGTTGCAAACGACTCAAACAAGAAGTAGATAAAAAGGAGTGTGAAGCACCAGTATCAAAAAGAACACAGACAGGCTGAGATTGGATCTCGAGAGTACCTGCAATCATGCTGGCTTCGGGATCTTCAGCCCTCTTCATCTCGTAAACTCTAGGTTTTGAAGCACTGCACTGATGTACTGCTTGATTTCCACGTCCCATCCCTTTGTTTGCCCTTAGTCGATAAGAAGCGGATGGAGGTACACGGTCTGAATCAAGATTGTCTCGAGCATGAGGTGTCATGGGAAAACGCCCTAGTCCACTCCTACAATAACGAGCACGATGTCCGTTCTTCCCACAAGTATGGCATGACACGGCTGGCCTAGGACATTTCGAATTGATGTGCCCGGGTCTCCACAATTAAAGCATACAATGATAGGCCGACCGCTCGAGGTTGCGATCCGGTTGGCTTCGATGCCGTAGGTTGCCGCTCGTAAAGATTTGGCACCGGTTGGGGTCTCTTGAATGTTCCCGGTTGCCGCCTCGGTTACGGTTCTGAATTTCTTGTTGTTAGATGCGGTTGCTTCTTGGAAATTTCCTTCACGGTCAATTCGTACTCGAGCTTTCTCGATGAACTCCGGCAAGGTCACACAATGATGGTTCAACAGTGCATTCTCATTCGGGGTTTAAGCCTTTTGAGAAAGTATTTAATCTTATCGCCACGTGTGGACAATCGTCGCAGAAAAGGGAGAAGTGCACGAAATTTCTCGGCGATAGATAGTACGTCATCATCTTCGGACGGTTCCGGATTCAGCAATTGAAAATTTGGCCTCGCGGAGAGGACACGGATAGTAACGATCTAGCATGAGATTTTTAAATTCTTCCCAAGTACATACGCCATCACCGGCCTCACCGAGAGCCACCAAGTGTGGGCACCCTTGCCCAAGTAGTAAGTCGCTACGAGACGCGATTCTCATCGGACTCTACCATATCGAACAACTTCTCGAAGTGTTCGATCCAATGCATGATATCAGCCGGCCTGCAGGAACCTTCAAAATCGGGGTCGTTGGCGCGAGATGTCACCGATGATCCGATTTACCGGCCCGCCATGTATAGGAGGTGGCCCCGATCTTTGGTCGGTAGCGACTCTGCATTGTTTCCATTAATCGACCCATTTGGGTCATTCGAGCCATCATGCCTGCATTATAGTGTAAGGATCAACACGAGCATCCTCGCGTCCATTGTGATGCGATTGGTCCCTAGAAGGCGAATCACCGCTGCGGAACTATGCTCTGCGTTCGCACGTCTGTTGGCTCGCGGTATCGGGATTTGGCCCCTTCCGCGGCCTCGTCCCCCTCTGCCACGGCCTCTCAAATTTCTTTCCATACTGAAAGAATCAATTTTTTAATAATAATCATAAGTATAGTTCATGATACCAATCAGAATTCATGCTAAGTTAATGGCAGTAAGAAATTACGTATTCGAGAAAACAGTTCGTAATGAGTTATCATCACTACGAGGGTCACACAAAATATCATATCGACGTTTGAGTCGAATGTTTATCAATCATATAATCAATCCAGAATTTTATTTGAATCATCAATCAGATAATTCCTGCCACAAACCCTTAAAATGCCGAGATCAACAAGGAGATCTATTCAGAGATCAATATCATGTCAATAATCTATTCATGGTTCATAAAGCACGTACCGCATTTGGCTCGTAGGATCAGGCGCTTGTACGGGTCACACGTGATGCGAAGGTCTCTTGATACTAGTTCAATACACAAAGACTCAAAAAGAAAGAAAACAATCTCTCTGATACCATCTTCTGTAACACCCCGATAAGGCGGCCATTATAAAGGCCGTGGACCCTACACCGGGATCCACCGGCGATATCCAAAGTAAAGATTAAATACACAATACATGTGATACCGAACCACAAAACATAGTACGTACCCGATGTGGAGTTTTACAGTATGGACTAAGGCCTTATTACACAAAGTATCCAATTCATAAGTATAATTAATATGGATATGAATTATACCTCTATTAACATTACATTAGTTCTAACTTAAAATGAAGCGGAAAAATAACATTACAGTACGAACATGACCGGACACGAAAGACTTGGGGCCCCGAACTAGTATCCTTCGAACCCTTCGTCATCACCTTGATCTTCCCGTGCCTTGCCTTTTCCTCGACCTAAAATACAACACAAGTATTTCGCCCAACACAGGTCGGATATACATGATAAATGATTCTCAAGATAGTATACAATTCACATATATAAGATTTTAAGAATAACTCCCGACTAACGAACATACCCTCGGGCGTATGAACGTCGATCCACAAAACGTCGAACACATCCAAGTATAAAAATGGACTGTGAGCGACTAAGATAGTATGGCTCAAGAGGACATCACAAGACGCCCGATCCGAATATGTGTCAGTGCACATGTCCACCCCGTATACGGAATCCAGGATATACGCGGGACAATGTACCTAATTAGCCTCAACGAACTACGTCTCGTGTGCACAGCCTTTCACGGAAAAATATTCACGCATGACTATATATGTGCCCGGCTAAAAATCCTACACAATATCCAATCGGAACGTAGATATGACTCCGGATATGTCACGATGCAACATGACAACGAATTCAAGAATTTCACAAAATCCGAATAAGGATCAAGGACTCACCGAGATGACAACAAGATCAACAATATCAAGGGACCAAAAGTAACGAACTTGGGAATACAATCCCACGATGAAAACGGGACATCATGAAGAACAACTTCAAATCACAAAGCACAAGTTTATAAGTGTTTCATATACACGAAATGCATAATCATCATAAGAATCCACACATCATTATAACCAAGCAAGATAACTTGCCTCAATACGGAGGCGAGTAAAGTCCTTCTTTGTCGAACGAAACAATGCCCTTGATTCAAAATCGGTTACTCGGACAATCAACCTTGAATGAAGTATATTTCACTCAATAATACGTTCATATAATCATCTATACCAAACTTCAACGAGACAACATCCTAATTCTCATTTGAGTAGTTCAACTTATTAAGATGTTGAGGGTTTACTCCAAGAATCCTATTCAATGCCATTCTATTCTTACAATTGATTACAAGATGTTTACCAAATGTTTGTCGGATTAAGATGTATCAACAATAATTCCTACTCCTTAAACTCATCAAGGACAACAAAAGAAAATCTGCACTTCCATCAATTACTTATGTTGAGTTAAGTAGTTACAATTCCATATTATGATTATGAAGACCACTACAAGTGCAACACCTTCTTTATAATCTTTTAATTAACTTGGAGGTTCAAGCATTAATCCTCTGGATTCACTTAGCTTAGGTTCAAGAAGGTTATTCCAAAATTCTAATGATCAACAAGGGTTCTCCAAACATTTTATGGTAATTATTCTAAGAAGTTATTTACATCATAATGAAACAAAGATTATTAATCTATTGGTGTTATTAATCCGTAAATAAGAGTTTGGTTTAACTAAACATGATCATCATCTTTGAAGATACTAAAAACACAACCTTACAAACCCTTAACTACCATATTCATCATTAAGTTTGTTGGAAGTCTAACTATGAACATGTTTAGCTTGATTAAATCATCACTAGGTGGAGTATACTTAATCACTATCATTATAACTATGAGATTATAGGGTTAAATCGTAGAACATACCTTGAAATGGAGAACTATACACCAAACCACAAGAACACAATATAAGCTTTAAGAATGTCTCCAAGTTCCAATCAACAAGCTCCAAAATCAAAATGTAAAGCTCCAACACAAGTAGGAAGAAGGTAAACTTGCTCTAGGGATGAAGGGGGATGATTATATGGGTGAAAATCGGAGGTTGGTCGTGCAAAATGAAAGACATAAGTTGTCTTTTTATAAAGATAGTTCGTTACGTACGCTACACAACAAGTGTTACGACGTAAGCTAAATCCATAGGTTCTTGGACTGAAATACGAACTTCATTACGACGTTACCGCTAGAAGCATTACGTACGTAATGTGGGTCAACTAGGTTGGCTCCAAAAATCCGATATTCGAATCCCACCCGGCCCCACACGCCGAAAGTTGAGATCGGATACGATTGCACTGGTTACGTACGTAACAGGCTCCTCGTTACGTACGTAAAGGCCTCAACATAGCGTACGCTATGACTTACGATTAACGTACGTTAGGCTCAGGTTTTTAATAGTTCAATATGCACTTATCTCTACAACACTGAAAATTCAAACGTAATACGAGTGATCATTTTATTCAAGTCTGTTATGTTATATTCCAATATCAATATTCATTTCACAAATGCAACAATGATTGCAACAGTATTAAATTATCCGAAAAGTACAACAACAAGTAAGAATTCCGTCGGATATTACATGGAAAGCCCGCCTTCATTCCCTGCTGCTCCCGGCGCGAAAGGAGATCGTCCAGATTTGAATTCAGATCGGCTGATCGGCTAAACATTGGCGATCGCCAACAGTGCCACCTCACCCCGTGTTTCCAACATCGAGGCGAGCTGGGGGGTAATTGTTGTGCGGCGATTATTACGCCTCGATAGGCGATTGGCATCACAATCAGAGAAGCCAGCCATGGGATACATACTCTGGACAAACGCCTAGAGTTCGGCATAATACGGCGACCGTCTTTTGATACCCAGCGATCGTCTTTTGATGCCTGACGATCGTCTTTAATGAGCGAACCAGAGGCGATCATCTCATGCCACGTATAGATCCAGCATCAGTCAAAGTCGTCGAAAACCGAATCTTGGACGGTGGCCCACGTGCGGATCTACAAAGGATACCGACAGATAGGACCTTTGACCCCAGCCTGTCACCTACCACACCTACCGACAAGGCCGCCGAAAGGTACAAAGTGGGTCCTCCCCGGACAGCGACTCAAGACGCGTGCTGGCTTCCCATTGGTTCGCCCAGCTGGCCACCAGCAGCGACCTCGGACCTCAAGGGAACAGGCCCACGTGACGGGACGATCGGCCATCTTATTTTAATATAGAAAACGGCGGTCGCCCGCGATCGCCTGAGGAGTCCCAACTACCTTGTCCCCTATAAATAGAGAACTCACTGCAATGGCCAAAGAGAGGCGAATTTGACTACGAATTCAGTGCAAAATACATACAAAAGAGAGAATCAAAGACTCTTTTGGCAATCACTTATACATTCATAGTGATATTCATACATATTCATCATATAGCCTAAGCAAGAACTCACAGATTTACCTATCTAGTTCTTCCGGCAATCTACGCGCTCTAAAGCCTAGATAACTAGAAGTCTTTACACTCCTTGTAATAGATTCTAACATTAATATTTGTACTCAACAGTATATTTATTAATAACATCTCGCGAGAGCATTCAAGCCCGGGATTAACAACCCCGACAAATCTTGTGTTATCTATTTTCTCACGGAAGTGTTCTCGCATTTGTTTGTTACTCGATCATTCCAGCAATACTATCTCCGGATAATATTTTGGGTAACAACACATACGCTAACACGTAGCCTTAACGTATGCTACATAGAATACGTAGCGTGCGAAGCAAGCCAGGCAGATTACGATTTATGAACTTCCGATTATAAATTAGATTGTTAACATTCGTGCGACGGGAGATGAATTCTATATTATTTCTTTTATTTAAGGTTCGAGCTTGTTACGTGATTGATCGAAGGGGTGACCTTCGAGTGTTTCGTTTTTCGTGGAAGTATCATTCTTGTCATCGAATCGAGGCAAGTACCTTAATTAGAATTGTCCGAATTATGTCGGTTATATTATGATTGTACTGTGTACATGTGTTGTGATTAATTGTCCACCATGTGTTGATCCTACGGGAATCATCATGGGAAATCTATAGCTGTGTGTGCTGGATCGTTGGACAGGTAGTTCCACCATGTTTTGGTCCAACGGAATCATCATGGAAATCTATAGTTGTGTGCGCTGGATCGTTAAAATACCATGAGTATGTTGAGACTGTTATAATGTGATATGTGTTGTTAATATTTTCTCGTTGGAGAAATTTGTCATGATTATTGTTGATTAAATTATTGTTATATGATTATCGTACTTGTACTAGCATCGTTGTGCTAACCCCTCCGGGGGTGAACATTTGTGTATGTTCAGGATCCAGGAGAGCAGGAAAACAACCACTAGAGATGCATGACGACGAGGGTGCAGAGTGATGTTCCGGCCGTGTTTCATTGTCTGTTGTTGTGTTATTTTTAATAAGTACTCGAGTACGACGTCATTTCTGATGATTGGATTTTGGTGATGTATTAATATTCTTCCTTTGGATAATTGTGTTTTCGGTATCTTTGTCCAGAACTATTGTATTTATTCTAGTTACTTTCATATGTTGGTCCTTGTTGTTGTCTTTTCATTTCTTCAGCCTTGTAAATTCTTATTAAAAGGATTTATGGCGCTGTAATATTCCTGAATATATCGGGGGTGTTACAGCGACGATATCAAAATATATCAAAACAACGTTAAACACTTTAAATTAATCAAATATGTGCATACTAACCACTCTAAAATCAGCCATGTAAATTCAAATTAAAATAGTCCTAAATGCTACCAAATCAATCAATAATATACCCATAAAACGCTCTAAAATCAGCCATTAAAATCCATATCGAAACACCCTAAAACACTCTAAATTAATCAACTATATGCATACTGATCATTCTAAAATCAGCCATGTAAATACACATTAAAACAGTCTTAAACGTTACCAAATCAATCAATAATATACACACAAAATGCTTTAAAATCAGCCAAAATAAACGACGACAAAAACAGCCCTAAAAAAAGTAATAAAAACAACGATAAAAACAGCCCTAAAAGAATATAAATAATATGTTATACTTGCTAGATGCATCTTTAATTACTTCTTTCTCCAAGTTAGACCTTTGATTTGGAGTACCACTTGTTGAAGCGTAAATATCGGTGAGTGTGACAATAAACTCTTTCAATTCATCATATTTTTTCTTCGCCAAATCAATATCAAACCCCATCATTTTTTGAAGAAGTAGCATGAAAAATCTTAACTTCCTTCTAGGGTCTAACACCAAAGCAACGAGTAAGAGTTGATTGATATCTTCTACTTTATCAAAATATTTTCTATATTTGCTCTTCAAGTGAACCGACATATCAAAAATAACTTTTTGGACACCAATATTATCCTCACTACACAGAAATCATGATTTTGTGACTATCAAAAACTGTCACAAATGGCAAAAATAAATACAAAGGATCATTATAAAATCAAGAATACAAGTTTTTGTGATACCAAAAATAAATACAAAACAGTGACAAAACCTCATTTATATGACTTTACAATACCACTTTCTATGGCAGTCACAAATATCATTTATGACTGTCATTAGCAGTCACGAATTTCCACTTTTGTGACAGTCATTAGCATTCACGAAATTCAACTTTCGTGACTTCCATGGACAGTCACAAATATCATTTTTCTTGACTGTTTTGTGACTGTTTTTAGAAGTCACAAATGTTGAAAAAAATACAAAAAAATAGCAAAACCCCATTTTTCTCTGAATGCCATCTAATTATTTTTCACAATGAATTCATAATACAATCCAAACATATTTCTCAAAGTATTCACACAACAATCCAATTAGTTTTTACTAGACATATAAAAATCACAATGTAATCCAACATGTAGTCGCATTTCTGTAGTAAGGATTTCTACAAGGTAAGAGGGATCCAGATGTATCCATGTGTTTGAACGTAATCTGCCTTTTCAAGTAACTTGTCAGCATCCTTTGGCCCTCTGCTGCCCCGCTTGTATGGAATTGATTTAAACTCGCTGTTATCTATTCTGTGCAAAAGAGGATTAAAGATCTCCCAGGCTGTCTGATGTATAATAAAAACGAAGATTAATTACAATGTCCTAATGCACCAGATGTTTCATATGCAGATCATAAGATTCAGTTGTGTACCTTCAGTTCATCTCTCCGAAGAAAATGTTGTTGATCACCACTAATCCTTTACAGAGAAAAAACAGAGTTCAGCAAATTTAGCAAATTATTATTGTATCTCCTAAACACGGATTATATATTGGTATAGTCCCCTGTGTGAAAAATCCCCAAAGTTCCCCTTACCTTAAACCCCTCCGTTTTTCTACATGGGCAGGTAATACAAACACCACTTTACTTTGTTTCTTATTGTTTTTGCAGAATGTTAGACTACTAGTTTAGAACACACACTATTTACCACACACACACGTAACATGTATTAGAGTAGTCTTTCCATCTCATAATCACTTATATCAGTTTCCTCTTCTAATTAAATTACTAATTTATTACTTCTACCAAAATGCACAAGCATAATGTTAAAATCTCTGAAAATAGTCCAGCAAACACAGTCAAATGAGGTTCTAGTATTTGCAAGTGGTGGACAAAATTACCTCTTACAATAAGAATTAGCAGGTGTTTTCTTTTAATGTGCAGACAACAGGGAGACTGACCTGATGATGTTTGCATGAATGACCTTTGACAGGAATTTTGATACGTATCATGCTGTTGACATTAAAAATCAATTAAAAATTCAGCAATTTAGCTATGGACCAAATTCAAATTTAGACTAAAGGGAATGCCGCCTATACTAGGCTAATCAGTATTTAGCTGCCAAAGAGCAAAAACATAGTCTATAGCGCAACAAAAAATTGAAAAAATGACGTGTTGTATGAAGAATAGTAGCTACTATAAGAAACCGAAATATCTTACCTCACTCTCGGAATCTGAAAAGGCGCCAATAGGCAGAGTATCTGTTCCCAAGCTTACCTCACCATCACCTTGGAGATCATCATTCTCATACAGGTGCACATACGCATTTAGGATGGAGTTGACCTGAATAATTAAAGTGAGATCCTTCTATCAATATTCAACTCTAGATCAGCAGTTTCATTAACACACTTGTCTAGGTTACTCTTACATTGAAAGCCTCTACATAAGGCTTGCTGGTTATGTTCCCAACATCCATTCTAAGAAGATCATTGGTCAACGAACTATTAGCATCTTGTTCTGAAGAGCCTTTGGAGAGTGTTAGATCATTGTACCCACTCTGCAAATCCGATTTTAAGAACAAAGAGGTATTTTGAAGTGAGGTATATATGTTTTGTTTCCAACATTTAGATCCAGGGAACTCATTAGCTGGCAAGTTCAGGTCTCTTTCGAAAACCATGTAGTCAGACTATTAATAAAAAATTTGATTTACTATTGAAAAAAATATGTGCAAAATTTGCAATAACAAGTTAACTCATTAAGATGATAGTTATTCCAATATATTAAGACCTCAAGTTTTTATTAATCACATGCATAGTTAACCTAATCTGAGAAGTCAACTAATGTTCTAGAAAAGTAGAGTGTCTAGGACCATAAGAAAATAAATGTCATGCTACAGGATGAAAAAACAGTTTATTAATAAATTCAAGATGCAGGTGTCAAGACTAAACACACCGTAGCATGTCCTAAAATAATATTTAAATTTACTTAAAATGTAATATTCGTCATGCTCGACATCCCAGGATATTTAGTACACTGAACGCAATGGTCATACATTTTTACCTCTTCTGGCATCTCACTAAAGTTTCCTATGGGATGAGCCAGTGGAGCAATCGGTTTAAAGAAAGAATTCTTGGCAAAATATGAAAATTTACATAAAAGAAATTTGGAAATATGATACATTTGAAAAGAGCAAGCAGACCTAACTAAATTTCAGTCTAGGTATTCTAGCGGAGAAATACCACTTCTTGTAAAAGAATTCAGTTGCTTCTTTTTCCATTCCCTTATGATTGATGTCCATCGAGAACTCTTGGCTATCTGCAGTTGGAGTAAGAGAAACTGCACAAAAGAGAGATTTTCCAGCAACTGGACTGAGTGCTCACATAATTTTACTATAAAGAGAATGCTTCTTGATTCCTCCAATGACTATCAAACATGCGATGTTAACTTAGATGCACCACAGCTACTAATAGCAAACATTCATTAACAAAGCTATTATAATAACTACTACGATTCATAACACAGAGGAATAGAAACTTCAACTTCAAGAAAATTAAACTTCTAATATATTGCAACTTGCCTAGAGGAAGCACCGACTTATTCTTGAAGTGTTCCTCTGTCAAAAGAAGTCCGAGCTTATTAATATGATTACAGAGACGCAAGATTGGTATCCAAAATAGGAAGACTACCATACCTTATTACAGATATTACAGATAAATAGAACATAATGCAAGAAACAGGTCCGGTCCGGGTCTGGATAAAAACTGGGTCCGGACCATTTGTGCTCAGCCCTACGTGGAGGACAGAATAAAAATCATTGAGATATTCCTATTCCAAGAACCTAATAACGACTTATACGAAAAATGGATTAAAACGATCTAATGAGATGGTGGTCCAATAAAACATTATAACAAGGTCATGATGATACAAATTGATCACTATCAAGATCATCTACACAGGAAAAAGGCAGTATATGAACCGAATGAGGAAGTTCTAAACAATAATATTTGTGGTTATCCAAAGTGGTAACCATTAACATGATTTTTTTTACTCTTGGGGTCCGTTTGCTTTCAAATGAGTAATCGGTCAGATTAAAAAGCCTGCTATTAATTGGATTGGATGACAATAATTCACTAATGTATTAAGTTGTTTGGTTTAGGGCTGAAAGTCTTGAATAACACTTTATTATCTCATGGTCATAATCACCTACACAAGCAAACATGAATATCCATGGCTAACATTTACGAATGTAAAAAAAAATACAGAGAAAAAATCCAGAATATCAAGGCTAAAACTATAACTAAGAATCAGGGTAACCACATTCACATATACAGCCTGATGAAGTAAAAAAAAGACATCAATCATAAGATATTATCACCGAAAAGCACAAACTGAAAGCAACGAGTTAAATGCAGATGCCGACAGTACATCAACAACTGAATAGCATAGATCGATATGCAACAGTAAAAAAAATAGAGACATACCCTGTTCTGGTCGATAAGATCAACAATGATGACGAACTTTCCATAGTCCTTGCCGTAGTTGATGAGGCCACACTTCCAATCTCGACGTACTTCTTGAAGGGCTACACATGAAACAAATCCAAAAAAAGACAAAAAATAAAATCAAAATAAAAATCCCTAAATTACGAAACTTACATACGCATTACTCAGTGGTAATGAAAGAGATCAAATCATTTTCAAGGCCTCACCATTTTTGTGGATTTGTCACTGTGTGTGTGTGTGTGCGCGCGTTCTGTGTGAGAGGAGGCACAGAGAGAGGCAAAAAAAATAAAGATTGTGAACGAGGGAGAAGAAATGAGGGAGTCTGATTCATTTAGGGTTAGGAAAAAAAATAAAGATTAAAATTATTATTTAATAAATATAATTAATATAATAATATCATTTAACTTGAAATGTTTGTGACTATTCACGACAGTTACAACGCTTGTGACAGTCATTAACAGTCACAAACATTTGGATTTATCACTGTTTGGTCTTTGTGACTGTTATTGGCAGTCATAAAGTTGTGACTGTCATTGACAGTCACAAATCCAGCGAGTTTCAATGTCATATAATTCTGTTTTTGGTGTAGTGCCTTCATGTTGGAGCAAGATCGTTATTTGCGCAGTTTGTGCGGAAGCGTAAATAAAATGCGGAAAATAAATGACACGCGGATTTATAGAGGTTCGGTCAAACGTGCCTACGTCCTCTCTCGATGTATTTTTTTCTATAGGTTCAAGATCAAAACCTCTGCACCTCTCTTCTATCAGTCGAGGGATTACCGTTACAAGCTCGTCTTCTATCGATCCGAGTAAAACCGTTTTTCCTTTTCTATTGGATAAGGAATCAACCACTCTAGCTTTCTATTGGTATTAGATAGACCTCACTAAGATAGCGATTGTGATTCTAACAATGACGGATCCTTGATCCTAATAACACCAAATCCAATCGTATCTTTTCTTTTTCTCACTCGTGTATGATTTTGTGTTTAACACTCAATCACTCTAATTTAAGCTCAAGAACAACAACTATAATGTTTACAATGATATCTCAAGTGTATATGACTTGCTCAATGTTGTTGTGTGGAATGATACCAACTCATTTGGTATTTATAGCTTTCTTCCACAAACTAGCCGTTACTGCCAGTTGTTATTAGCGTGCGCTAGGCTTCTTTCCTTAGCATGCGCTATCGCGTATGTATATGCCTTAGCATACGTTATGTACTGTTACGTATGTTAACGTCTTCTATTTTCAGTCTAGTGGCTTTTGTCCTTCACAGTTAACATGCGCTAACACTTTCTTGTAGCGTGCGCTAATCATGCATAATTGCATGTGTCATATATCCGTTAATACCTTTTGACTTGTAGCAGATTCTCCCCAATGGATTGATTGACTTGATTCAAACTTTGATATTTAGCGTGCGCTAAATATCATCTCTTGCGTGCGCTAAGCTTACTTCACTACATACGTCATTCTTTGTTTGAATCTCTTCACAACGGTAATATTGGCTCGATAGCGTGCGTTAGTCCTTACGTGTAGTGTGCGCTATCCTCATCAGGTGACTTAACTTCAGGTTACTTCGAACTCGTCTGATCTGCAGCCGGGACCCATTAGCACGCGCTAACTTATATATCTAGCGTGCGCTAGCTTTGTATTTTGTCCAGCTTTTTGCGTATTCGATTCCTTCGTCGTTTTGCTTCGTCTTTGTTGTTTTGTTTTGTTTAGCAACTTAATCATCAAAACATTATTTATGAATATGTGGAATAAATATTCCAACAATCTCCCCCTTTTTGATGATTACAAAACAACTCTTGAATTGGATAAAACCTGCAAAATAAAATTGTATATGTATGTACGTTTCAAAGGTTTCGACTTTGATCGTTTCGTTAGTTTCACCCATTTTATTTTTCTGTCATTTTCGACTACTTCATTTCGTATTTTTCGACTCCTTTGTTTCTCCCCCTTTTTGTATGCTTTCTTCTTCTTTTCGACTTCTTCAATTTTTATTATTTTCTCTTCCTTTTTACTTTTTATTTTTCTTGTCATATCTTTCATGACGCTTTTATCCGATTCAACTTCTTCTCCCCCTTTTGTATTCAGCAAAAAGTGTAAAAAATATAAAGGGTACCAATTTGAACAATATGCATGAATATAAAAAATATGCAATAATAGGATGGTGTTATACCCATTTAAAAAATAATACTCCCCCTGAAAATATTATTTCCCCCTTTGTAAAATATCAAAATTTAATTTTTGGGGATCCAACCGAAATTCGGTTTTTCTTTCGAGACGAAAATGATATTTGAAACAATTGTTCCTTTAGGAACCCAAATTTTCTTTACTTTAATCGTCCGTCTTGGGCTTTTGCAATTCGAAATGTGATGCCCAATTTTCGAACATTTTTCACACCGGGGTATTTTGAAATTTACGGATTCATTTTTAGATCGTGGTTTGAATCCTAACCCCTCTTTATTTAAAGTATATTTTTGAACCGAGAGCATATTTTCAAATTTCTCGTTTCCGAATGAAAATTTCTTTGTTAAATTTTTGAGCTCGGTTTGAACTTTAACAAGATCATTCTTTAAAATATTCCCGTTTTCAACGCATTTTGAATGATCGATCTCAATAGATTTTCCTTTTTCAAGAATTTTGGAAATCTCATTTTCCAATGATTTATTTTTAAATTGAAGGAATTTAATTTCTTTTAAAGCATTTTGATAATCGGTATGTAATAACTCGAATGCTTCAAAAAGTTCGTCGTAAGAATTACTTACTTGTCTTTCGACGTCGCTATCTTCGAATGAACTCCGGAACATGAGTGCGAGATTATTTTGATTCATGAAATCATCATCAGGATCTTCGTCACTCCATGTTGCAACTAAGACTTCCTTTTGTTTTACTCAACAGTTCTTAGCAAAATGGCCTGGTTTACCACATAATCGACAGGTGTTGTCGAATTTCTTAAATTCGCCCGCTTGAATGTCCTTCTTTCTCCGGCTTAATAAGTGTTGGAACTTATTAATATTCATTACATAATATGCCGATTCTTCGTCGCTTTCGTCCACCGGGATTTCTTCTTTTTTCCTTGACATTTTAGCCTTCATGGCTATCGACCTCTCCTTCGGTTTCGGTTTGGCATTCCGAGATTTTAGAATAATCTCGTAGTTTATAAGAGAACCAAAGAGAGCACTAAAATCAAGATTATTTAAATCCTTTGATTCCATTATGGCCGTAACCGTACCGTCCCATTCTCGAGGTAGTGATCGGAGAATTTTCTTTACTCTTTAACTACTCGAAAGTGGTTTCCCGAAACATGCTAATCCATTAGTAATAACCGAAAAACGGTCAAGCATTATCGTGATGGATTCGTCGTCCTTCATTTGTAATAGTTCGTATTCGTGAAGGAGCATGTTTATTTTCGTCTCCTTGACTTGAGACGTACCTTCGTGTGTTACCTCAAGCATTTTCCAAATTTCTTTGGTACTATGACACGATGATATCCGGTTGTGTTCTTCCGGATTTAAGGCACAATAAAGAAGTTGAGTTGCCTTACAATTGTAGTGGTCATTTTTCCAATCGGAATCGTCATATTCTTCGAAAGTTTTAAGCGTACCGTTGGAATTCGTCGGAATTTTCGGACCAAAACAAATCACCTTCCAAAGCTCGATGTCATATGCTCGGATGAATATTAACATCTTCTTCTTCCACATCATGAAATTTGAGCCATCAAAAAATGGTGGTCGGTTGAGATCAAGGCCTTCGACGGGAGCAAGTTGAAACGCCGTTGGATCTTTTCTTCTTGGATGTAAAGCCACTTATAGGAGTACCGCTCCGATACCAATTGTTGGAGCAAGATTGTTATTTGCCCCGTTTGTGCGGAAGCGTAAATAAAGTGCGGAAAATAAATGACACACGGATTTATAGAGGTTCAGCCAAACGTGCCTACGTCCTCTCTCGATGTATCTTTTTCTATAGGTTCAAGATCAAAACCTCTGCACCTCTCTTCTATCAGTCGAGGGATTACCGTTACAAGCTCGTCTTCTATCGGTCTAAGTAAAACCATTTTTCCTTTTCTATTGGATAAGGAATCAACCACTCTAGCTTTCTATTGGTACTAGATAGACCTCACTAAGATAGCGATTGTGATTCTAATAATGCCGGATCCTTGATCCTATTAACACCGAATCCAATCGTATCTTTTCTTTTTCTCACTCGTGTATGATTTTGTGTATAACACTCAATCACTCTAATTTAAGCTCAAGAATAACAACTATAATGTTTACAATGATATCTCAAGTGTATATGAATTGCTCAATATTGTTATGTGGAATGATACCAACTCATTTGGTATTTATAGCTTTCTTCTACAAACTAGCCATTACTGCCAGTTGTTATTAGCGTGCGCTAGGCTTCTTTCCTTAGCGTGCGCTATCACGTATGTATATGCCTTAGCGTACGTTATGTACTATTACGTACGTTAACGTCTTCTATTTTCAATCCAGTGGCTTTTGTCTTTCACAGTGAATGTGCGCTAACACTTTCTTGTAGCGTGCGCTAATCATGCATCATTGCATGCATCATATATCCGTTAATACTTTTTGACTTGTAGCAGATTCTCCCCAACGGATTGATTGACTTGATTCAAACTTTGATATTTAGCGTGCGCTAAATATCATCTCTTGCGTGCGCTAAGCTTACTTCACTGCATACGTCATTCTTTGTTTGAATCTCTTCACAACGGTAATATTGGGTCGATAGCGTGCGTTAGTCCTTATGTGTAGGGCGTGCTATCCTCATCAGGTGACTTAACTTCAGGTTACTTCGAACTCGTCTGATCTACAGCCGGGACCCGTTAGCGTGCGCTAACTTATATATCTAGCATGCGCTAGCTTTATATTTTGTCCAGCATTTTGCGTCTTCGATTCCTTCGTCGTTTTGCTTCGCCTTTGTTGTTTTGTTTTGTTTAGCAACTTAATCATAAAAACATTAGTTATGAATATGTGGAATAAATATTCCAACACTTCACATAAGGGTGGTTGCAAATATTATCGCTCTCATATTTGATTCCAACAACCTCAATGAATGATTTGTTGGCACTTTGCTTGTTTGATGTACTAATATTCATAGTTGCTTCATAAAAAACGTACAAAAACGTCACCAACTCTAAAGCCCTACCTCAATCATCTTCATTTGGAGGCCCCACCCTTTTCTTACCATTTCCCCCAATATCAAGTCCAACTCATCTTCTTCACCTTCTCCATCATCTTCTTCATCAAAATACCCCGTATACTTCAAATCCTCCTCGTCTAACAACCTATCAAATGCTTGCCTAAGCTCAAGTGTCATCTCAAGCATTAGGTAAGTCGAATTCCACCTACTGGGAACATCCAAAACACACACACCTTTTTTACTCTCTAACGAATTCCGTTCTTTGATTCAACATTAAGTGTGGTGGAGTAATACTTACATTGAGCTTTTGTAGTATGCCCAACCTGAATCTCTTTTCCATCTTGATTTTTCATCAAAGGTATCTTTTGTGCATTGAAATGGTCCCACACCCAAGACGTATTCGCTCTCGATTTATCTTTCAATTTCCTCTTTCTTGAATTCTTCTTTAGTAGTTGAGTTGTATTTGTAGCACCATCACGTATTTCATTCCTTGTATCGCCGCTACTTGTGCTCTTAGTATCATCAGAAATAGAAGCTATCGAAAATCAGAATCTGCATGACATAAACAATTTAAAATCGCGCCAGAAAGCCAAAAATCATGGCTGCTATAAGAAATACTATATATAAAAATAATTATTCAAATATATTACTTGATTTATTTATGGGTGAAATGCGACTGAGCACAAATTATTTTTTTAGATCTGAAAGTAAGTAATTAAAACTTCTTATGCAACCTTGGTAATATATCAGGCATTGAATATACACTACTGTTGTACTGCACTACTGCATCTTAGGACCAACATTAACTAGCTGTATAGACATGTGTTGTTAAGAAAATTCCGTATGTACTAATAGCTACCTTAAAATTCACACTATCTTAGAATAACAAGTTAGGTATGGATTTTTATGAAAAACTAAGAATAAAAATTACAGATGAGGAATTCAATCTATAGAGATGGTTTCTGTTGAGAAATTTATGATATAGTTATAGCTAAAGGGTTTGGTTTTTCACTTTTCACGAAATCTCTTAAAATGTTCTTAAATTTGGTGAGAAATTGAGAATTAGATGATGGGTACATACCGTATAGTAGCAATGGCATATCGGTGAAGAAGAAACGTAGAAGAAACGGAAACCCTCCCTGTGTTCGGTCGATCTTTCTCTTTCTTGTCGCCTTAGCCTTTATGTTGAGTTTTCTCTCTTGGTCGTGACTTTACAGGCTCCCTCGTGGTTTTGAGTGAAAGGCTGAAAGCGGCGCCTGTGAGTAAAAAAGAATTAGGGTTACTTCTATTTTGTTTAAACTAAGCCTTTTATTTTTTATATTATTAAATATAATTATATTATATGTATTTAAAATCCGATTCTTAACCGGGTAATGTGTATTTTGAAATTGAAGACCCAAAACCCGAAACCGGTTTATTTAAATAAACCCGAATCAAGAACTGGGCTCGCTTTTTGTTATAAAAATTGAAACCGTATCTGGTTTTGTCGGTTCGGTTTTTAAAAAAATCGGTTCTACAGTTAAAAATCCCACCCCTAATTGAAAGAGTGAGAGAGTGAAGATGTAACATCCCCAATCCGCTCAGGGATATTACACGCCGTAGAACCTTTCCTCAAGGATCTACCAGGCTGGTAACAACATAGAACGTCTCAACAATGCCTTTAAGGCTAAAATAACTCAGTAGACTGATTTGGTCTTTCAGTAAATACATACAACTCAAACTCATTACATGCCCATGCAGGGGTCGAATACAACACACTCCCGTATAACGGGAAAGAATACTGCAGCGGAAAAATAAACTATAACTAAACCAAAGACATCATACGGATCCTCGTGTGATTAGTATCGTTCATCTTTCATCATCCTTCGTGCCGACCCTGTGTTATGCTCCTAAACCTGAATGCAAAAACAGACATCCACCCCCCGAATACTCGAGGGTTAGCAAAACTCCACTGTTTTGCTAGTGCAAGAACAAAGTGCAAATACGAGCCATACAATTCATATTCCACGAATAACAATAACCAGGAATCCTCAAAGATCCAAACGTAACGAAAAGTACTTCCCGAGGAAAGAGTTTGGGTAAAACATTCCAAAACCGAAAGATCACAAATAAAGGGAAACAATTTGTAAAACAGTTTAAAATGCCATCGAGAGTTTTAATAGAAAACAATTTAGGATTACCGAATCCTTATCTTTCCAAAATCAACAGGGGTCACAGCCCAAAGGTTTTCTTTTCGCAAATAGAAAACCGACAACAATTCACAGTGCCAGAGTCCAACATCACGTGTCCTCGACGGACATAAAAATCAACAAAACATAATCGCGCACGCGCATCGCCTAGGACCGGGACGAAGCCACAAATCCCACTCGAGGCCTCGAAGGACCCTCCCGAGCTGGCTAGCGAAACAAATCACACACATCTCATGGTTGGATCAATTGCTTGTTGCATCATGGCCACATGATAGCATGACATGTGCCACCGTAGATTATCTTTGGCGCTCACGGTTGGATCAATCACTTGTTGCATCCTGGACACATGATCGCATGCCATGTGCCACCGTAGTTTTTATTAGGCTCTCACGGTTGGACCAATCGCTTGTTGCATCCTGGCCACATGATCACATTCCATGTGCCACCGTAGGCCCCGCCCACATCCATACATTCACACACAGCACAATACAACACATATATTCAAACAATTCACCCAGAGGCATCAAACACTTAGCAAAACACCACGTCAAACCACTACACACCGAAATGAAATAATATACGTCCACACGCAATACCAAGTGCAACATCAACACCAAACATATCCATAGAGTTCACATAGTCATTCTCAAACCACACCATTCACAAAACACACGCGTTTCGAAAGCAAGCCTTTAACAAGGCTAAACCGAATCTTTTGAAAGTTCAATTCAAACGACCAAACAACCACATTTAGACTATCACTAATTATCGTATCCATAAAACAAGAATAGTATGGACAAGGTACTTGCCTCGAATAACCACAACGCGGAGAATCGACCGAAGTAGGTTGGCACGAACCGACTACGAACTCGCCGACTCCAACGAACGCCAACTCGCGATAATAAACTACGAAGGACAATAACAACAATGAAAATGAATTCCATAGCACGACTTAAAGACGTTGAATTCAAAGACGAATGATGAAAGTTCAAGTGTTTCCCCCAAAACGGCCAAGAACACGATTCGTCCTGACAAAACACGAAAACGGAATTCCAAGTCGATATATGGATATACAATCCATAGAATATGTTTAAAAACATCATTTAACCACAATCGATCCATCAAAAATGGATGGAAAACGAGATCGAGAACAAATCCCCCAAAAAGTCTATTCGAACGAAATCAAGAAATATACTTCGATTCGACGAAGAATAATAGATTAAATGATGTTAAACACAAGAATACTACTAATATTAATCATACCCATCATGAATTAATCAACAATACGGAACGAATCGGACAAATAACGCAAAAACCCCAAAATTCAAGAAACTAGGGTTCTAAGAAGAGATTACCTTGATTCGCTGGATCAAAGGATGATATAGGATGATCAATCAATGATATCAACTCAAGAACTTCATGGATTTGTTGTTCAACAACATGGCTTCGCCTCCTACGAAGCTCCAGCCGCAGATCGGAAAGAAAGTAAATGAAAAATGAGTGAAAATGAGGCTGCTCTGTCACATTTATACTGGTGCAGCCTAGCGCGCGCTGCCAAGGCGGCGCTATCGGCCAGTGCCGCAATCCAAAACCTCACCGCTCTCCGACTCGGCCAGATAGCGTGCGCAGCCTTCCGGACGTAGCGCGCTACCGCCGGTCAGAAGGCGCAGCGTTCGACAAAGAGCGCGGCGCTACCTGCCGAACCTACCCGAGTCCAGAACCTCATAACCCCTCTGCCCAGACATGATAGCGTCTGCTGGGCCGATTGACAGCGTGCGCTACACCTGCCGAGCTAGCGCGCACAGCCTTCCGGTCATAGCGTGCGCTACTCCAGTTCCTGCGGTGCCTGCTCAGCCAGGCTCAAGACTTCCGACGATGCCGCACTGTCTCGGCCACCGCCACCGCCATGACCCGACGTCTCGATTTTCGAAAACGTACGGAACGAACACGACGAAAAGTTTGCGGACAACATCAACCACCCGAAATGAAAACATAATGCAATAATTAATCATACGCAACTAAGAAAAGGGTTGAGACAACAAATACGAATACGGATACCCTTAACTTTGGGTAAATTACAAAATGGCCTAAAACGCCCGAAAATCATGATACGTGATCGAATAACCAAACCGAAGTTCACAACAAGTCTAACAAAGTTAAACGGACTTACGGGAAACTCGAAACAGTAGTTTTGAACGAGATTCACAAGAATCGAACTCGAATGCCGAAAAGTCGCTAAGAAACACGAAACTGAACAAAACGACGCCGAAACGAACTCGGATGTCAAAAAGTGTAGAATTAATCATTCTGAGAATGACGAAACGGTCATGAGCGAGTCGTCAAAATGGACTTTCGCCGAAAAAAAAAATTATCGGAAATCGAAATTACGGGTATTACACACTACCCTCCTTAAAAAAGTTTCGTCCCGAAACTTAAAACAAGTAGGGAGAAGCAATATCCCGCCAGGAAAACTCAACGAGATACACAAGAAACGCGTAACTTACACCCATCGGCGAAACGTTACAAGCAACGCAAAGGAATATACGGCGTAAAAACGCGCTCCACGACGACCAACACAACGTCGCCGTTAGGGATATAATAAAACCAACAAATGACAAGCGTCATCAAACGGATAATATAGTCAAGTCAATTATCCGAAAAATCATAGAACACAACGAACGAAAATCAATATGATTGACCAACACAACAGTACATCAATCAAAAGGCGAGCCAATCGCCGAACAAATACGGAATTCCCCAAGGGTTGGAAGATCGAAAACGAGACCAATTTCCCGAACTTAAGGGAATTACGAAGGAGTCTGAACGTTCAACAATCATGAGACGATATCAACAAAAACCAAACAATCAAACGATCAAGCCATAGTAATCGAGACAACAAAAATCGAACAATCATGTTCGAATCACGAGGAACAATAAAATTCAAACAACAACTCCAAGGCTCACAGGAATCGAACCGAAGTCGGAAAAGTCACAACGATAACCAGATCGACCCAAAACAAGATCACAGCTCGTTCAAACGATGAACCCGAAATACAGAACAAGTTCAGAAAGTATCAACGAACACTAGCGAGTCGATAGAATTGGGAAAGAGAAAATGCAGAAGCCAAAAATAATACGGGTATTATATTCGACCTCTTCTAAAAGAAGTGTAGTCCCCGAAACTCACAACAACGAAATCAAGGTGACAACATAACAAGCAACCAACAGAAACATCCTTCAAAGGCCTCTCACAGCCGATTCTGATAACTGTGCTGAAGCGCGAACTTCAAAAGTCTCGGTAGCCCATTCGTAAAACTGGATTCGGTGTCCCTCGAGTCCGCACTTGAAACGCGTTACTGACGAGAAGGACAATTTACACGTGCATGCCCCGGCACATCACGGTTGAAACGCCTCGGCTCGGCATACCGAAAATACAAATGCTAGATACAATGGGACGTAACATCACAAAGCAACAAACCAGAGATGCCAATTTAGCATAACATATCAACACATACTAAAATCACAACAACCACGGCATCGTTCGACGATTACAACGGCCCGAATGATAACCAGCACACAAACACAAAATATCATGAAACAATCACAGATGTACACAATCATATAAACCCAAGCTCTAACAAGTCGCATAGGTGCGATAGCACGCAAATCACCACGAAACGACAACATTAAAGATCAACATCACACTTCTCACAGAGGGCTAACGTAACAAATGCGTGGCAACGACTCAACGCTCACGCCACCAATTTAATCACAATTCGGAGGGCTAACACCCTAACGACAATACCAACATCATACACACCTTCTCCGACCACAAGCAGGAAATGATGGGTTTTTAAAATGAAAACCACCTTTTGAAAATAGTTTGGAAACACCAGTTGATCTTGAGTATCACTTTACAAAAAGTTGAACAAACATCATTGTCGAGACTTTGAAAACCACCTTGCGTTTGAACAAAAATGAGGACACTTTTCTTTTAGTGAAAAAAAACTTTCAGAAATATTCGACCCTCGGGTCTAAGTAAAAGTGTTTCTAAAACATTGAAAATATCTCAAAACATTTTGGTCCTCGAGGTAGAAGAATTTTGAAACATATTGTGGCACCTTGGATGTACCACGAGAAAATAATTCATTTTAAAAGTACATCTCGAAATTTATTTTCTAAGATACTCAAGGTTTTCAAAGATAATTCAATGGCCTAGAATGCCCAAATATTTCAGGTAATTACACGGAACATTATAGCGCCGTGGGTCCCGCGCCGAAACCCACCAGGCTAAAAACCATTTACAAAAACGCCAAAAAAGCCGATGACGGTAATATTTCAAAAACTCACAAAAGCCATTTACAAAATACTAAATACCGTCATAAGAATTTCGCCAAAATGATCAAGGACATAATGCCAAAAACTCGGTTAAGGGAATCGGTTTTCGAAATAAAACTCAGTCGGTAAAATACGGAAAGCCATTACAAAAAAACTCACGCAGCGGATAATAGAAATACAGTCCAACATGCACAATCCAGCAACACTACTCCTCATATGAACGAAGTATGAGAGTCACATAAACACATCACGAAACCGAGAATCTACATAAAGATTCCATCACTTAACACACAATCATACCAGCAACTCATGTCACACGAGGCACAACACAAAGGAGGGAGACTTACATGCACATGTCGCACGAAGATGATGATCGCCCCACGATACTAATCACGACCAACAAACTCAGACGACGCGTCGCGAAACGACTCAGTGAGACAAAATCTGAAGAGACAAAACTCAACAGACCCTTCTTGACCCGACAGCCTAGGTTTCCACAACCTAAGCTCCGATACCATTTATGTAACACCCCCAATCCGCTCAGGGATATTACACGCCGTAGAACCTTTCCTCAAGGATCTACCAGACTGGTAACAACATAGAACGTCTCAACAATGCCTTTAAGGCTCTAATGACTCAGTAGACTGATTTGGTCTTTCAGTAAATACATACAACTCAAACTCATTACATGCCCACGCAGGGGTCGAATACAACACACTCCCGTATAACGGGAAAGAATACTGCAGCGGAAAAATAAACTATAACTAAACCAAAGACATCATATGGATCCTCGTGTGATTAGTATCGTTCATCATTCATCATCCTTCGTGCAGACCCTGTGTTATGCTCGTAAACCTGAATGCAAAAACAGACATCCACCCCTCGAATATTCGGGGGTTAGCAAAACTCACTGTTTTGCTAGTGCAAGAACAAAGTGCAACTACGAGCCATACAATTCATATTCCACGAATAACAATAACCAGGAATCCTCAAAGATCCAAACGTAACGAAAAGTACTTCCCGAGGCAAGAGTTTGGGTAAAACATTCCAAAACCGAAAGATCACAAATAAAGGGAAACAATTTGTAAAACAGTTTAAAATGCCATTGAGAGTTTTAATAGAAAACAATTTAGGATTACGGAATCCTTATCTTTCCAAAATCAACATGGGTCACAGCCCAAAGGTTTTGTTTTCGCAAATAGAAAACCGAAAACAATTCACAGGGCCAGAGCCCAACATCACGTGTCTTCGACGGACATAAAAATAAACAAAACATAATCGCGCACGCGCATCGCCTAGGACTGGGACGAAGCCACAAATCCCACTCGAGGCCTCGAAGGACCCTCCCGAGCTGGCTAGCGAAACAAATCACACATATCTCACGGTTGGATCAATCGCTTGTTGCATCCTGGCCACATGATCGCATGCCATGTGCCACCGTAGATTATCTTTGGCGCTAACGGTTGGATCAATCACTTGTTGCATCCTGGCCACATGATCGCATGCCATATGCCACCGTAGTTTTTATTAGGCTCTCACGGTTGGACCAATCGCTTGTTGCATCCTGGCCACATGATCGCATGCCATGTGCCACCGTAGGCCCCGCCCACATCCATACATTCACACACAGCACAATACAACACATATATTCAAACAATTCACCCAGTGGCATCAAACACTTAGCAAAACACCACGTCAAACCACTACGCACTGAAATGAAATAATATACGTCCACACGCAATACCAAGTGCAACATCAACACCAAACATATCCATAGAGTTCACATAGTCATTCTCAAACCACATCATTCACAAAACACATGCGTTTTGAAAGCAAACCTTTAACAAGGCTAAACCGAATCTTTTGAAAGTTCAATTCAAACGACCAAACAACCACATTTAGACGATCACTAATTATCGTATCCGTAAAACAAGAATTGTATGGACAAGGTACTTGCCTCGAATAACCACAATGCGGAGAATCGACCGAAGTAGGTTGGCACGAACCGACTACGAACTCGCCGACTCCACCGAACACCAACTCGCGATAATAAACTACGAAGGACAATAACAACAATGAAAATGAATTCCATAGCACCACTTAAAGCCGTTGAATTTAAAGAACGAATGACGAAAGTTCAAGTGTTTCCCCCAAAACGGCCAAGAACACGATTCGTCCCGACAGAACACGAAAACGGAATTCCAAGTCGAAATATGGACATAAAATCCATATAATATGTTTAAAAACATCATTTAACCACAATCGATCCATCAAAAACGGATGGAAAACGAGATCGAGAACAAATCCCCCAAAAAGTCTATTCGAAGGAAATCAAGAAATATACTTCGATTCGACGAAGAACAATGGATTAAATGATGTTAAACACAAGAATACTACCAAGATTAATCATACCTATTATGAATTAATCAACAATACGGAACGAATCGGATAAAAACGCAAAACCCCCAAAATTCAAGAAACTAGGGTTCTAAGAAGAGATTACCTTGATTCGCTGGATCAAAGGATGATATAGGATGATCAATCAATGATATGAACTCAATAAATTCATGGATTTGTTGTTCAACAACATGGCTTTGCCTCCTCCAAAGCTCCCGCCGCGGATCGAAAAGAAAGGAAATGAAAAACGAGTGAAAATGAGGCTACTCTGTCACATTTATACTGGTGCATCCTAGCGCGCGCTAGGCTGCCGGGCTAGCGTGCGCTATCGGCCGAGGCCGCAATCCAGAAACTCACTGCCCTACTGACTCGGCCAGGTAGCGTGCGCAGCCTTCCGGACGTAGCGAGTTCTACCTGCCGGTCGTAGCGTGCGCTGTGCCCGACAGTAGCGTACGCTACCTGCCGAACCTACCCGAGTCCAGAACCTCAGAACCCCTCTGTCCAGACCCGATAGCGTACGCTGGGCTGATCGACAGCATGCGCTACACCTGCCAAGCTAGCGCGCGCAGCCTTCCGGCCGTAGCGTGCACTATGCCGGTTCCTGCCGTGCCTGCTCGGCCAGTGCCCAGCACTTCCGATAGTGCCGCACCTGTCCGGCTAGCTGCTCAGCCGCCATGACCCGACGACTCGATTTCCGAAAACGTACGGAACGAACACGACGAAAAGTTCGCAGACAACATCAACGACCCGAAATGAAAATCACGATATGTAATCGAATAACCATAACTTTGGGTAAATTACAAAATAGCCCAAAACGCCCGAAAATCACGATACGTGATCGAATATCCAAACCGAAGTTCACAACAAGTCTAAAAAAGTTAAACGGACTTACGGGAAACTCGAAACAGTAGTTTCGAACGAGATTCACAAGAATCGAACTCGAATGCGGAAAAGTCGCTAAGAAACACGAAACTGAACAAAACTACGCCGAAACGAACTCGGATGTCAAAAAGTGTAGAATTAATCATTCTCAGAATGACGAAACGGTCATGAGCGAGTCGTCAAAATGGACTTTTGCCGAAAAAAATTTATCGGAAATTGAAATTACGGGTATTACAGAAGAGAGGGAATTATTTTTGTGAGTGGATTATTTTGTGAGAGTGAAGAGAGGGAGCATATACAGAGTGAATTAATTTGCGGGAATAATTTCACAAGTGAATTATCACTTCCCCCATTTTTTTTACAAGTAAATTTCACTTTCCCCCCATTATTTTAACACTTTATTTGTAATCTACGGTAACATCTACAGAAGTGTTGTCATTGCTAACTCAATTAAGTATAAGGTAACTTTACTTGACATCAACGGTAACATCAAATTAATATGTTGGCTTACATAAAAAATAAGCCATCTAAGGCTACATTTTACATGCCAACATGGGTCCCCAGTGTTGGCAAAGACCATATATAGTGTAGTGTTACTGAATGTTATTACTAATATTTGCATTTTATTTAATTGTAATTACTTTTTATTTTCTGTATTGTGTAAGGCAAAATTGTTTATTAAAGTTGGACTCTTTAATTTTATTAATTATCAATATAGATAATTATTAAATTATGATCTAATTAGTTAAATCATTTATGTTCAATCGTTTATCTGTGTAGAATATTCTAATATGATACGATGAAATGCAAAAATCGATGCAAGTTTAATTATCAAATCGGTTATCCAAAAATTAAAAAGAAAATAAATGTACAATTCAGATCAAAATATTTGGATTAAATTTATATACTTATTGGATTTATAAATTTCATAAATTTAATATTGTTATGAAAATTATTGGAGATGACTTTAACATGTAAAATCATATAAATTCAAATGCACGTAAAACAAACTAAGTTGGGCCTAATAAAATTCAATTATTAAAATGGAAAGTCGGTCATTACAGTTTGTTATTTATAATGATGCTTCTAATCAAGGGTTGGATTGTGTGTTGATGCAAGATGGAAGAGTCATTGCTTATGTGTGAGATCAGAGCCTCACACTCCTCATCTAGCTAATATGACTCATGCATTACTTGTTAATTATGTGCTAGTTATGTTCACTGAGCCATTTCATATTTTATTTTATCACACATTTTAAGTACACTCATTAACACTGAATATTTAAATTTAAACTCCGAATACTTTAATTTATTATGGACAATTATCTTTGTATAACGATAAAAACACATGTCAATATATCGTACTAGATACACGTGGTAAATCTAGAAGACTCAATGTGTCAGCGACGTATCCTTCAGGAGCTGAGAATTTTACCCCTGATTTTAATCGGCACGTGTCTTGAGTCAATTTAGATTGTTGTTTCAAGTGAGTAACTTGTATTTAATCTAATAACACGTGTTAAACACCTCAACTCCTTTCCATACTCTATAGAATGCAATATGTGATTGCACCAGATGACGCTTGCTAAATAATGTGATCTGTCTATAACTGATTGGTTCTAACTGCGATCAAGATCAAACCTATATTTTAGCTTATTGCCCTACCTATATCATGTTTATAAGTGAGTTCTTTCTTATCTATAGTATTATATGTATAAAGTTTTATAAAATTGATAATAAACTCCTTCACTAGCATTTTCAGCACTGTTCACATAAGTAACCGACTTAAACAATGAGAAAACACCCTAAACTTTTACAAAACCCCTAGAACGGCCATATATATCCTAAATATGGTTCATTTACAAGGAACCGATTCAACCCATCCAAGAACCAGATCATAACCATCAAAACCACTCCGTTCTTTCAAACCTGATTTCTAAAAGCTATTGGGGAGGTATTTGTGACATTTCATACTATACCGATCTAACTTACTTTGATGAGGGGTAAAATTGATCCTAATCCCTCATACAGAGTCTGAACTTCATCAAGAAGCTCAGAACCTCGAAAATTCACCAAACATTCAAGGAGAATTCTCAAAACACCAACACCTCATATTATTTGACAATCAAGGTGAGTTCCTTTGTTCTCTTCATGTTCTTGCAATATTTATTGAATATTTTGAAGAAACGAGGATTTGTTCAGGCCCTTAAACATGTTACAATGATGTTAAGAATTCATCCACGGCTTAATCTTGTGTTTAGTATGGATTTATAGAGCTTAAATCACCATTAGACAACAAACAACTCAATTTTGCCACCTTTTAGAAACATCTATAAATTGTATGTAATTCGGGTGATTAAGGGATAGGGGCTCCCACATATTTGTTCATAAGTATGTTAGGCATGTTATGTCAAAATTTTGTGCAAATCAAACATATATTCAATGAGTAATGAGCTATATAAATTCAGATTCTTGTAAAGGGTTAGGCAACTTCCTCGGTTGAACTTATTGTTGCATTAACTTATAGTTGAAGGATTATAATGAGGAAGGAAACCTTAATAAGTATGTATACAATCTCTTAACATGTTTAGGATGTGTGTTAATTGAGTTCATAGGCTGAGCATAAAACCCGGTAGGTACCGAATTCGTGCCTATTAGAAAATCAGTAACTTTAAAAGTTTAAAAGAGTCGTTGAACTAAACCAGAATTTGTTGTAACCCTTAGATGTATTGTATGGAACATGTCTTAAGTTTATAAGGTTATATTCACCACCATAAAACCATAGGTTTGAGCATTTTCCAACTCAAAATAAAAGTCCATCTACAACTACAATGCATAAACATAGTATTATGTGATATGTGTGTATTCAATATATATATGTGTGACCAAAGTGGATGTTAAGTGATGTATAATCGTTAAATGATGTTTCAATATGATGATAATGACATTACATGTCATGCATTCTATTTGCAGGTGCATGCATATTACATAGTCAGATAAAACATCTTGCATACACGTCACTATAATGAGGAAGGAAAATATTTTATTAATTAACCATGCAAGTACACAATGACAAGTAAGGCATGATTGTGTTATGTATGAGCCAGGTGCCCTGTGAGACATTACTTCGGGTGTGTGAGACATTCGAATTTGGCTCTTGATTTTATGCAGTGCCATGTGAGACATTACTTTCGGTGTGTGAGACAGTCGGTGAGCCATTATGATTATTGATTCCAGTGCCCTGTGAGACATTACTTCAGGTGTGTGATATAGTCGAACTGGAAGTTATGATTATTGATTATATATATAGAGTTCTTTTTGGTGTATATCAGTTGAGTCAAGGGCCTAAATAGATAAATTTATTTTAAGTGATGAGAATTAAAATACGTGTTCATGTCAAGCATTGCACTTCATGTTGAATTGTATAGAAGTAGCGATATTATTACATTAACATGCATGACTTTTACTTACTTAGCTTTAGTTTATATAGTTTATGTATTGTAGGTGAGCTTGTTGATACCTAATCACTAGCTGCCTGGATTGTTGGAGTTCCTATGGGTTTTGAGAGGTGATGTACATGAATGACGACCTGTTGGGCTGAACCATGGGCTTATCGTGTCTTGGATACTTTTTATGAATCTTGTATCATAGATATGTACTACTCCCTCTGTCAATGAAAAGTGTGGTCTTTACATATATGGAAATGACCCCACTTAAAATATTACCTTTTTCCCACTAAAAAATACATCTATCTTCCACTTTCTCCACCAAAAAATTACATTCCTCCTCTACTTTATTAAAACCCATGCCACTCCGTCTGGATACACTTTTCATGGATGGATAGGGTATGTTATTGAGTTAGTTTACATATATGTTGGCGTGGTTTGTTATTTTATGTAATGTTAGTAAGGTTTTTGAACTTAATGGTGTGTTTAGATATGGGATTTATGTACGTGAGATGATTGGACTTCGGTACCTATTGGTGTTTGATCTTATTTATACGCGGTTCTAATGCTAGGTCAAGGAGATGAGTTTGTTTCGGGTTGAGACGAGATGTCTCTAAGTGATGGTGATGTTAGTTTTTAATATTGTTGTCACAGGTTTTGGGATAAGTACTATATTATAGAAAACTCTGTCAAAATTCAATCATGTTTTATGAATATTATTACGGTATTAGATAGGTTGTGTCATGATTTAGAAGTGGGACGTGTTAGAGGGGTATCAAAGCCTGGTTTGTGCCCTGTAGACTATCCATGTTCATCAACTCAAGAATTATGGAGCGCAACAATACCAATAAGTTAATCTTGTTTCATTTGTTATATTGTGTTATATGTTTCATGAATTTTATTGGCCATGCGTAGTTGAGGCTCTAGTCAATAAGTGCTAAATTTATGATGAGGACAAGAAGTGAAGGTAGTCATAGGGAGACTAGGAGTGCAGGTGAAGCAACATCAAATCCACAAGATGATTGGGATATTATCATTCATTGTCTGACTAAGCTAGCAGAAAGACAATCCCAACAACTCATCCAACAAAGGGATACGGGTGGACAACGTAGGGATGAAGCGAACCAGCCACCATCTCACATGGTACAAATAAAGGTAGTTGGAGAGAGATTTCTAAAGCTAAATCCACCTATATTAGAGGACATAATAGATCATGTTGGTGCAGAAAATTGGTTGAAGACCTTAGAAAATATATTTCTCTCCAGTAAAATCCCTGAAGAAGAAAAAGTACTTTGCGCTTCATTCATGCTACGTGGCAGTGCGGCACATTGGTGGGACACAATGAAAAGCATAGAGGATGTGGCTACCATGACCTAGAAAAGATTTAAAGATATATTCAGGAACAAATACTTTATGTGTAACACCCCCAATCCGCTCAGGGATATTGCACGTCGTAGAACCTTTCCTCAAGGATCTACCAGGTGTAATATCCGCATTTTCTATCCTTGGTAATTTATATTTTGGTGCATATTCGTTTCGGACAACTCGCCTGGCACTGTTTTGTAATTCTGAACCTATTTTGTTCTTGGAGTTTTTCCGTTTGGACGGGACTTGATAATGTTTTTACGTAATTTCATCTCGTGTTATATTCTGTCTCATGTGTATTCGATTCTCGTTAAACTCGTTCGATTTCATCGTTTTCTTACTTCCATGAGTTCGTATGCTTATATAGAGCATGTTACGAGTTTCGGATTGTTAATCCGACGTTGTGTCGTGACTATTCGGTTGTTTGGGCCGTTTTTGTAATTTCCTAAAAGTTTAGAGAATTTGTCCCTTGTTCGACTTTGGTTGTGTACCTCAGACCGTTTTTGGGTTCCGTACTTCGACTACGTGTTATTGTTATCCAAATATCGATCCCTGTTGCTTTTATTCTCCTTCCGGATCATTTTTCGTCATTTTGGGACCCGTAGGGGGGTGTGGGCCGCGGCACAAGGATTGTGAGCCGCGGCACACACATCGCCCAGTTGTTGCCTAAACAAACTGTACCGTGTGCTACGGCACAAGGATTGTGAGCCGCGGCACACAGCCGAGTCAGTGCCGCGGCACACTTGTCCGGGCCGCGGCACACCCGTGTGACACTTGCCGGCCAAAATCGATCAGTCTGCGTGCCGCGCATAGTCCGGCAAAGCCGCAAAGACATACCGAGTCTGAGCCGCGGCACACTTCGGATGAGCCGCGGCACAACGAGCGGTCAGCCGACTACTGGGCACCATTTTTGGCTCTGTGCCGCGGCACAGTTTATCTGAGCCGCGGCACACGGCACGGTCAGCGCTATATCAGCGTTTTATTCAGCGAAATCGCTCATTTCCTCCCCCTTCTTCAACCGTGCGAGAGAGAGAGAGAGAGTCTTGAGAGGGAGAGTTCCTCCATCTATCACTCACTTGTGTAGATTTCTTCATCCCTTTTCGATCGGGTGGCTCGGATTGCGGATCTAACCCGTGGTTTTTGGATTTGAATGCTTGATTCATCAAGAGGTAAGAATTCCTTTAACCCTAGTATGATTTTGGGGAGGGTTTGGTGGTGATCTTGTGTTTTAATTCGAATTAACCGATGTTGTTATTAGATTTTGATAGTATACTCGTGACCCTTGGCTTTCTTGTTCTTGATCGGTATGAAATCCCGTTGTTATACCATTGACCGATTTCGTTTCCTTATGCACTCTTGGTGTCCGATGAATTGTCGCAACGGGTAGAATTAGGATTAATTCTTACCTTTCCGCATTATTGAGACTTGTGTATACCGTTATTGTGTTAGGATCGGATTTGGGAGGATTGTTCGGACCGAAACCTATTCCGTCGTCGTTTCCTTCGTTTCGTTTCATTAAAGGCAAGTACATGTATTACATTTCGTTATGTATATTGTGATTTTCGAAATGAATGATGAATGGTGATTTTTGGGTGCGTGAGTTGTGTTCCTTCCACCCGGAGTGTCCGACAGGGTGTCTGGGGGTCGATACTAAGGGGTACGGCCGCGGAAGTGGACTTGGGTGCGCGTGTGATTGAACTTCCACCCGGAGTGTCCGACGGGGTGTCTGGGGGTCGATACTAAGGGGTACGGCCGCGGAAGTGGTATCCCACCCGGAGTGTCCGACGGGATGTCTGGGGGTCGATACTGAGGGGTACGGCCACGGGATACCAGTTGTGATTTTGTGATATCGTGATGATTGAAATGGATGTGATTGCCAATGTAGTATTCCGGAATATATATGTGGCAAATGACTTATGTTGAGATGATTGTGTATAACCGTATTTTTGTATATAATGTTGTGTAATTGTGTACTTGCACTAGCTATTCGAATGCTAACCCCTTAAATGGGGGAAATGCGTCTTATGCATTTCAGGTACCGGGAGAGCTGAGGAGCAGGCACGGGGCGCGCACGGAAAGGATGGGATGGCTTGATGATGTAGCTCGAGTCAGTACTTTTATGTTGTGTCATTGCATAACCTGGTTTAAGTCCCCTGCGTGGGCAATGAATTGGTATTTATATTATATGCATGTACTCCGTTTAAAACGTTTTGGCCGAGGCCACGGCCTTACTTACTTTTTGAATGCATCATTTGGGATTATATTGTGGTTTATGTGTTAAGTGTCAGCCTGGTAGACCACATGAGGGTTCTACGGCGTGTAACATCCCATTTGTGTATTGGGGTGTTACATTTATGGTATCGGAGCTTAGGTTTTGAATACCTAGGCTGTCAGTGAATTTTTGGGTCTGTCAGTTGCGTCATTAGAGTCAGTCGTTGAGCCTAATATCATCATGCTACCGTCTTTTCGTGCGACCCGTGGCTGTAAGTCTCCTCGAACTCTTATATCTCTGTAATTCGTTTTCTTAAGTTGTTCGGAATTGTGACTTGTGTTACCAACTTTGTAAATTGTGAATCTTTCTGATCTTGTCCTTTTCCTACTTCCTTCAGTATGTTGAGAGGTCGTGGTAGACCGGCTAGGGGACGCGGCCGAGGCCGTGGTCGGGGTGCTGATAATGAGGAGGGCTCACTTTCTCAGTCCTCTGCGGACTCAGCCTCTCACTCAGTGTCGTCGGGTAATAATGCCGACGCTGGCTCTGCCAGACTTCCAGCGATTGGTAGCCCAACTTACTCGATAGCTCGGGTGGACGCTGAGTCGCCCCAACACCGGAAGAGGAGGCTAGTAAGTGGCTTCAGACGGTGACTAAGATGCACCCTCCTCGTTTCTCCGGACCCTCTGACTCCCTCGGTTGGGAGAATTGGCTCTTTCAGTTGTCCAGGACCTTCGACGCCGTAGCTTGTCCTGAAGACAGGAGGGTACATATTGCCCAAAGACTCCCGGATAAGGAAGCTGCGGAATGGTGGGAGGCCGTTGTGCCCAGAGACCGTCGAGCTACTTGGGAGGAATTCAAGGCTGCTATGGAAGCAGAATATTGTCCGCCGCCAGTCAAGGAGCGCAGAATTGTGGAGTTCTTCACCGCTACACCTCAGGACGTGCCTATTTCTCGTGCCATCATTACTTACAATCAGCGGTTGGGTTTCGTGAGAGATCAGGTGAGGACGGAGGTGATAAAATCCGTTACTTCAATATGCGCATGAAGCCGCATATTAGGCGAGTATGGCACCGCTCATGTGTGCCACTTTGAAAGAATACGAGATCGCGCCTAGCGATCGAGATGGCGGTTCCTAATCGAGTCGGTTTGAAGCTAAGAAGGTAAGGCTAGGTGGATTCTCGACCGGGAAGGGTGGTCGGTTTTCGAGGTCTCGTTCTGCTCCCATACCGGGAAGAGGCCGTTCCATCAGACGGTGGATCTCGTGGTAACCGCTCGATTCGATCCGTCGCTTCGGTGGCGGTTTGTTTTAATCGCAACCAATATGAGCATTTGATGAAGGATTGTCCTTTTCCCCCCGTTGCTTGCTTCACTTGCGGGCAGACCGGGCATCGGGCGGCTCATTGTGAGAGAGCCACCAGGGCCGCTAGAGTTCCGACTACCACTACCGATCAGAGGGATCATAGTACTCCAGCTACTCAGGTTCCGCAGGGTTCGGGTCGCGGTAGAGGTCGGGGGCAATGGATCGCCGCAGCCTCGAGCTCGAGTTCATCCACCCCGATATCGGATGAGGCGCACAGAGGAGGCGACATTCAGTGGCGTCAGGTACCACTCAGATCCTTACTCATCCAGTTTCCGTGCTTTTTGATTCGGGTGCTACCCATTCATTTATTGCGTCGGATTGTGTGAATCGTATTGGCTTTAACTGCTTGTTTGAGTGTGAACCGTTTGTGGTGGGTACGCCTAGCGGGGATCGTATGGTTGGGGACCAGGAAGTTAGGGATTGCCCCGTGAGGATCGGGAGCCGAGATTGGCCCTCGAACCTCATCGTTATCGACCTCAAGGGTGAGGATCTAATCCTCGGGGACGATTGGTTAGAGCGTCACGGTGCTATCATGAACTATCGGACTCGTACTATCTCGATCGTGGCCAAGGATGTCACCGAGCATACTCTCGTCGGCTGTAAGCCGGGTAGATCGGGGAGCGTGATTAGCGCCTTGAAGGCGATGAAACTTCTGAACCAGGGCTGTCTCGGCTACTGGTGCTATGCTCTGAAGGCGGAAGATGGTGGAGTTGACATGTCGTCAATTCCAGTTGTTAGTGAGTATCCCGATGTCTTCCCAGACGACTTGCCGGGATTACCACCACAGCGAGAGGTGGAGTTTCCTATCGATCTAGAGCCGAATGCAGCCCCTATTTCTCGAGCACCGTACCGTATGGCACCGTCGGAGATGTTAGAGTTGAAGAACCAGTTGGGAGAATTGTTAGATAAAGGGTATATTCGACCGAGCGCATCGCCTTGGGGTGCGCCTGTACTTTTCGTTAAGAAGAAAGATGGGTCGCTTCGTTTATGCATCGATTATCGAGAATTAAACAAGCTGACCATCAAAAATAAATACCCTTTGCCCGAATTGACGATTTGTTTGATCGGCTTCAGGGGGCAGTCTTTTCGAAGATTGATTTGCGATCGGGCTACTACCAGTTGAGAATTCGGGACGTCGATATTCCGAAAGCCGCCTTTCGGACGAGATATGGCCATTACGAGTTTGTGGTTATGCCTTTCGGGCTAACCAATGCCCCAGCAGTGTTCATGCAGTTGATGAACAAGGTTTTTATTGAGTATTTGGACAAGTTCGTAGTCGTTTTTATCGACGATATTCTTATCTATTCACGGAGTCGGGAGGATCACGCCTTACATCTCCGAATTGTATTAGACACTTTGAGGACTGAGCAGTTGTACGCGAAGTTCTCTAAGTGTGAGTTATGGCTCGAGGAAGTGACGTTCCTCGGGCACGTGATTTCAGCAGAGGGAGTTCGGGTAGATCCGCAGAAGATAGAGGCAGTGATGGCTTGGGAGCCGCCTAAGAATGTGAAGGAAGTGAGGAGTTTTCTGGGTCTCGCCGGCTATTACCGCAGATTCGTTGAGGGATTTTCTAAGATCGCTAGACCACTCACTCAATTGCTCCAGAAAACTCAGAAGTTTGAGTGGACTGCAGACAGGCAGGACAGCTTTGACGAGTTAAAGAGACGTCTGACTACCGCGCCCGTTTTAGTATTGCCTTAGGGGAACGAGGACTTCGTAGTGTATAGTGATGCTTCGGGCCTTGGTCTAGGGTGTGTTTTGATGCAGAGAGATAGAGTCATTGCTTATGCGTCCCGCTAGTTGAAACCTTACGAGGTGAATTATCCCACGCACGATTTGGAGTTAGCTGCGGTCGTTTTCGCCTTAAAGATCTGGAGGCATTATCTTTATGGGTCGTCTTGTAAGATTTTTACGGATCATAAGAGCTTGAAGTATATCTTCAGTCAGAAAGAATTGAATATGAGACAGCGTAGGTGGTTGGAACTAATTAAAGATTACGACCTCGAGATACTTTACCATCCGGGTAAGGCTAACGTAGTGGCCGATGCGTTGAGCCGAAAACCGATGGCTTTGCAGATGTTAGAGGTACTTACACCGCAGAGTAAGATCCAGCGAGATTTCATCCGTCAGAACATTGAGGTTTGGGTTCAGAGAGTTCAGGGCCAGTTATGTGCATTAGAGATCACTTCGTCCTTGACTGATGATATCAAGGCGAAGCAATATGACGACCCGTTTTTGGTCCAGCTGAGGGAGGATGTGAGGAAAGGGAAAGCCCCTGGATTTGTGGTTCACGATGATGGAGTTTTGAGGTTTCGCGGCAGACTTTGTGTACCATGTGATATTGGGCTGAGACAGAAGATCTTGAGCGAAGCTCATACCACGCCCTACTCCGTACATCCTGGTACGAGTAAAATGTACAAGGACGTGAGGAGTAACTACTGGTGGAGTAATTTAAATATGGATGTTAACGAGTTTGTGGCGAAGTGTTTCACCTGTCAACAGGTTAAGATTGAGCATCAGCGACCGGCGGGGCTGTTACGACCACTTCCTATCCCGGAGTGGAAATGGGAGGATATTTCTATGGATTTCATTACCAATATGCCTAAGACTCGGACGGGAATGAACATGATTTGGGTCGTTGTTGATCGACTAACCAAATCAGCTCATTTTCTAAGTATTAAGGACACTTGGAGGCCGGAGAGGCTTGCACGAGTGTTTGTTGCGGAAATAGTGAGATTGCATGGGACCCCTAAGAGCATTGTTTCGGATCGTGATGGCCGGTTCATATCACATTTGTGGCAGGCCGTTCATAGAGCTTTGGGAACCGAGTTGAGACTTAGTACATCCTACCACCCTCAGACAGACGGACAGTCTGAGCGGACGATACAGACGCTAGAGGATATGCTGAGAGCTTGTGCCTTAGATTGGAAGGATGATTGGGAGACACACTTGCCGTTGATCGAGTTCACGTATAACAATAGTTGGCATGCCTCGATCAAAATGGCACCATTCGAAGCGTTGTATGGAAGGAGGTGCATATCACCGTTGTGTTGGGATGATACGTCCGAGCTAATCGGTACCGAGCCCGACCTGATAGTTGAGACGAGGGAGAAGATTACCCTAATTCGTGGTAGATTGTTGACGGCCTAGAGTCGGCAGAAGTCTTATGCCGATACACGTCGCCTACCGTTGGAGTTTGAGGTGGGAGATCACGTCTTGCTTAAGGTGTCGCCGACACGGGGAGTTTACCGCTTCGGTCGGAAGGGTAAACTTAGTCCGAGATTTATCGTGCCGTTTGAGATTTTAGATAGAGTTGGAGAACTCGCGTATCGGTTAGGCTTGCCGCCGTCCCTGAGCCACGTGCATAACGTATTTCATGTTTCCCAGCTTAGGAAGTACGTATCGGATCCTAGCCATATTATTTATTTTGGAGAGATCGAGTTAGGGCCCGACATTACCTTCGAGGAGAGGCCGATTCAGATCTTAGAGCGTCGGGTTAAGCAACTCAGGCACAAAACCATCCCTTTGGTCAAAGTGCAGTGGTCAAGGCATGGATCCGAGGAGGCCACGTGGGAAACAGAGGAGAGTATGAGGTCGAGATACCCCGAGTTATTCGTGTTGTAAGTTTCGGGACGAAACTTATTTTTAGGGGGAGATAATGTAATATCCGCGTTTTCTATCCTTGGTAATTTCTATTTTGGTGCATATTCGTTTCGGACAACTCGCCTGGCACTGTTTTGTAATTCTGAACCTATTTTGTTCTTGGAGTTTTTCCGTTTGGACGGGACTTGATAATGTTTTTACGTAATTTCATCTCGTGTTATATTCTGTCTCATGTGTATTCGATTCTCGTTAAACTCGTTCGATTTCATCGTTTTCTTACTTCTATGAGTTCGTATGCTTATATAGAGCATGTTACGAGTTTCGGATTGTTAATCCGACGTTGTGTCGTGACTATTCGGTTGTTTGGGCCGTTTTTGTAATTTCCTAGAAGTTTAGAGAATTTGTCCCTTGTTCGACTTTGGTTGTGTACCTCAGATCGTTTTTGGGTTCCGTACTTCCACTACGTGTTATTGTTACCCAAATATCGATCCCTGTTGCTTTTATTCTCCTTCCGGATCATTTTTCGTCATTTTGGGACCCGTAGGGGGTGTGGGCCGCGGCACAAGGATTGTGAGCCGCGGCACACACATCGCCCAGTTGTTGCCTAAACAAACTGTACCGTGTGCTACGGCACAAGGATTGTGAGCCGCGGCACACAGCCGAGTCAGTGCCGCGGCACACTTGTCCGGGCCGCGGCACACCCGTGTGACACTTGCCGGCCAAAATCGACTGTACCGCGTGCCGCGGCATAGTCCGGCAGTGCCGCAGCACATACCGAGTCTGAGCCGCGGCACACTTCGGATGAGCCGCGGCACAACGAGCGGTCAGCCGACTACTGGGCACCATTTTTGGCTCTGTGCCGCGGCACAGTTTATCTGAGCCGCGGCACACGGCGCGGTCAGCGCTATGTCAGCGTTTTATTCAGCGAAATCGCTCATTTCCTCCCCCTTCTTCAACCGTGCGAGAGAGAGAGAGTCTTGAGAGGGAGAGTTCCTCCATCTATCACTCACTTGTGTAGATTTCTTCATCCCTTTTCGATCGGGTGGCTCGGATTGCGGATCTAACCCGTGGTTTTTGGATTTGAATGCTTGATTCATCAAGAGGTAAGAATTCCTTTAACCCTAGTATGATTTTGGGGAGGGTTTGGTGGTGATCTTGTGTTTTAATTCAAATTAACCGATGTTGTTATTAGATTTTGATAGTATACTCGTGACCCTTGGCTTTCTTGTTCTTGATCGGGATGAAATCCCGTTGTTATACCATTGACCGATTTCGTTTCCTTATGCACTCTTGGTGTCCGATGAATTGTCCCAACGGGTAGAATTAGGATTAATTCTTACCTTTCCGCATTATTGAGACTTGTGTATACCGTTATTGTGTTAGGATCGGATTTGGGAGGATTGTTCGGACTGAAACCTATTCCGTCGTCGTTTCCTTCGTTTCGTTTCATTCAAGGCAAGTACATGTATTACATTTTGTTATGTATATTGTGATTTTCGAAATGAATGATGAATGGTGATTTTTGGGTGCGTGAGTTGTGTTCCTTCCACCCGGAGTGTCCGACGGGGTGTCTGGGGGTCGATAAGGGGTACGGCCGCGGAAGTGGACTTGGGTGCGTGTGTGATTGAACTTCCACCCGGAGTGTCCGACGGGGTGTCTGGGGGTCGATACTAAGGGGTACGGCCGCGGAAGTGGTATCCCACCCGGAGTGTCCGACGGGATGTCTGGGGGTCGATACTGAGGGCTACGGCCATGGGATACCAGTTGTGATTTTGTGATATCGTGATGATTGAAATGGATGTGATTGCCAATGTAGTATTCCGGAATATATATGTGGCAAATGACTTATGTTGAGATGATTGTGTATAACCGTATTTTTGTATATAATGTTGTGTAATTGTGTACTTGCACTAGCTATTCGAATGCTAACCCCTTAAATGGGGGAAATGCGTCTTATGCATTTCAGGTACCGGGAGAGCTGAGGAGCAGGCACGGGGCGCGCACGGAAAGGATGGGATGGCTTGATGATGTGGCTCGAGTCAGTACTTTTATGTTGTGTCATTGCATAACCTGGTTTAAGTCCCCTGCGTGGGCAATGAATTGGTATTTATATTATATGCATGTACTCCGTTTAAAAGGTTTTGGCCGAGGCCACGGCCTTACTTACTTTTTGAATGCATCATTTGGGATTATATTGTGGTTTATGTGTTAAGTGTCAGCCTGGTAGACCACATGAGGGTTCTACGGCGTGTAACGTCCCATTTGTGTATTGGGGTGTTACACCAGGCTGGTAACAACATATAACAACTCAACCATGCCTTTAAGGCTAAAATGACTCAGTAGACCGATTTGGTCTTTCAATAAATACTTACAACTCGAATACAACTCATGCCCACGCAGGGGTCAAAATACAACCACACCCGTACAACGGGAAAAAAATATAGCAGCGGAAAATAAAGTACAACTAAACCAATACGACATCAACGGGTCCTCGGGTGATTAGTATCGTTTATCTTTCATCATCCTTCATGCCGACCCTGTGCTCTGCTCCAAAACCTGAATGCAATACAGACATCCACCCCCCGAATACTCGAGGGTTAGCAAAACTCCACTGTTTTGCTAGTGCAAATACAAAGTGCAAATACGAGCCATATAATTCAAGTTCCACGAATAACAATAACTAGGAAATCCTCAAAGATTCAAATGTAACGAAAAGTACTTCCCGAGGCATGAGTTTGGGTAAAACACTCCAAAACCGCTAGATCATAAATCAAGGGAAACAATTTATAAAACCGTTTTAAGTGCCATCGAGAGTTTTAATAGAAAACAGTTTTAGGATTATCGAATCCTTCTCTTTCCAAAAATCAACAGGGTCACAGCCCAAAGGTTTTGTTTTCGCAAATAGAAAACCAACAACAATTCACAGGGACAGAGCCCAACATCACGTGTCCTCAACGGACGAAAAATCAACGAAACATAATCACGCACGCGCATCGCCTAGGACCGGGACGCTACCACCGACATCCCACTCGAGGCCTCGAAGGACCCTCCCGAGCTGGCTAGCGAAACAAATCACACACATCTCACGGTTGGATCAATCGCTTGTTGCATCCTGGCCACATGATCACATGCCATGTGCCACCGTAGATTATCTCAGGCTCTCACGGTTGGATCAATCACTTGTTGCATCCTGACCACATGATCACATGCCATGTGTCACCGTAGACCTTCAACCGTATCCGCACATTCACACAAATAACATATCACATCAAGGATATTCCAACAATTCGCCCAGGGCATCAAACAGTTAGCAAAACACCACGTCAAACCACAATGCACCGAAATGAAACAATATACGTCCACACGCAAATACCAAGTGCAACATCAACACCAAACATATCCATAGAGTTCACATAGTCATTCTCAAACCACACCATTTACAAAACACACGCGTTTTGAAAGCAAGCCTTTAACAAGGCTAAACCGAATCTTTTGAAAACTCATTTCAAACAATCAAACAACCACATAAATACGATCACCAATTATCATATTCACAAAACAAGAATTATATGGACAAGGTACTTGCCTCGAAATCGGCACGCAAGTATTCCGACGAACACGGCTCAACCGGAAAGCTTCGAAACGCCCGATGTTAACGAAAAGGAAGATAACAACGAACGGAAGGGTTCAACACAGTTTCTTCGCAAGAAACTCGACCCTAACATCATATAATCCATAAATCAACAATCATACGAGGAAGGATAATCGTAGAACGCTCGAAAACCCCTCTAAGACATTCTACCGGACACCTTCAAGGCGTCGATCAAGAACTTGACCAAAACAACGAATCGATACGATCCAACCATGGAATAACAAGGGAAATGATATAATACATCTAAATAATCATCAATACATCATAATCCTAAGTTAAATCGGATTAAACGGATGAAAACAACCAAAACACCCAATTTCCCCAAAACTAGATTTCTAGGAAATCTGACCTGATTCGGTAGATCGGAGGATGTTATAGGACGGATGATTGATGATATGAACCTCAAAACTTCATGGATTCATTGTCCAACAACATCTCTAGAAGATTCACACACCCACAGCCGCGGAAGAGAAGTGGAAGAAGGAGAAAAATGGCGAGAAAAACGACTGCTGGGCCTTAAATAGGCTGACAGACTCGACCGTGTCCGCCTGACACGGTCGTGGCGCAGCTGATTGACCGGCGAGGACTCGACCGTGTCCCTGCTAGACACGGTCGCGGCGCCGAGGGGCCTTCAATAGTGACCCGTCCGACAAGCGGCGACTTCGGCGACTCGGCCGTGTCCCGGAACACGGTCGGGCGTGTCGGCGATCGGTCGGCATTTCCGGACGAGTGCAGACGGCCGTGTCGGACGACACGGTCGGGTCTGAGACGAAACTCGGCATTTCGGACGAGTGCAGCACGGGCCGTGTCGGACGACACGGTCGGTCCGGCCCGGTGATCGCCAATAACGAGCGGGTGAGCTAAAACGACCATAACTCTCTCGTCCGGACTCCGATTGACTCACCGTTTGAACCATTGGAAAGCTAACTCGATGCTCTATAATATTGCAAAGATTTAGAATTTTTGGAGTTACCAAAAATTAATGGTGACTTTACAAAGTCGAACTCCCACGTGAAAAAGTCGATTAAGGACACGGAACTCAATAAAACGACACCGAAACGAACTCGGATGACAAAAAGTGCAGAATTAATCATTCCCGAAATGACGAAAGGTCATGAGCGAGTCGTCAAAACGGACTTCCGCCGAAAAAAGAAAATTACCGAAATTCAAAATTGCGGATATTACATTCTACCCTCATTAAAAGAAGTTTCGTCCCGAAACTTAAAACAAGTAGGGGGGAGCAATATACCCGCCAGGAAAACTCGACGAGATACACCAAAAACAGAAAACTCGCGCCCAACGGCGAAATGCTGTAAGAAACGCAAAGAGACATACGGCGTGAAAACACGCTCCACGACGACCAACACAACGTCGCCGTTAGGGATATAATAAAACCAACAAATGACAAGCGTCATCAAATGGATAATACAATCAAGTCAATTATCCGAACAATCACAAAACACAACGAACGAAAATCAATATGATTGACCAACCCAACGGTACATCAATCAAAACGCGAGCCAATCGCTGAACAAATACGGAATTCCACCGCTCAAGGGTTGGAAGATCGAAAACGAGACTAATTTCCCGAACTTAAGGGAATTAGGAAGGAGCCTGAATGCTCAACGATCACGAAACGAGGACAAAAACCGAACAAACAAACGACCGAACCACAACGGTCGAGACAACAAAAGCGAACAATCATGTTCGAATCACGAAGAACAATAAAATTCAAACAACAACTCCAAGGTTCACATCTCGACTCGAGACATTATATGATCCGGTGAAAACAACAACGTATGCATTCACATAAGATCCACATGAAAGGGAATAGAAATTGAAAAGTCACAATGACAAACGAGTTATTCCGAAATGATGCCACACTCGTTCGATAAACAAAAACAAGGGGCGGGACAAGCTCAGAAATGTCAACGAACATAAATGAGTCGACAAAGTAGAATATACAGAAGTTCAAAATCTGATCCACTTCGAATAGAAGAACTAGTAGAACCAAAAGATGTTACATCCGAACAAGGTTCACAAGTATCGAACCGGACTCGGAAAAGTCACAGCGATAAACAGAAAAACAAGATCACAGCTCGTTCGAACGATGAAACCGAAATACAGAACAAGTTCAGAAAGTGTCAACGAACACGAGCGAGTCGATAGAATCGAGAAAGAGAAAATGCAGGAGTCTAAAAACAACACGGGTACTACATTCGACCTCTTATAAAAGAAGGTCGCCCCCGCAACTCACAACAGCGAAATCAAGGTGACGACACAACAAGCAACCGACAGAAACATCCTTCGAAGGCCTCTCAAAGCCGATTCCGATGATCGTCTTTGAAGCGCGAACTCCGAAAGTCTCGGTAGCCAATTCACAAAACTGAATTCGGTGTCCCTCGAGTCCACACTTGAAATGTGTTACCGACGAGAAGGACAATTTACACGTGCATGCCCCGGCACATCACGATTGAAACGCCTCGGCTCGGCATACCGAAAATACAAATGCTAGATACAATGGGGCATAACGTCGCAAAACAACATAGCGGAGATGCCAACTCAGCACAACAAAGAATCATAACACATACCATATACAACGATTACCATCATAAAGTAATACACACACAAACACTACAGCAACGACGGTATCGTTCGGCGACCTCAACGGCCCGAACAATAACCAGCACATAATTACAAACATTATGAAACACTCACATATGTACACAAACGTACAAACCCAAGCTTTAACAGCTCACACCCGTGCGACAACACGCAAATCACCACGAGGCGACAAAAAGTAAATACCAGTTCACACCTCTCACAGAGGGCTAGTACAACAAATGCGTGGCAACGCCTCGACGTTCATGCCACCAATTCGATCACAATTCGGGGTTAACACCGTAACGAAAGTTCGAAAACCATACACGCATTTCCGGTCCGCAAACAGGAATGATAGGTTTTAAAAACGAGAACCACCTTTTGAAAACAGTTTGGAAACAACAGTTGATCTTGAGTATCATTTTACAAAAAGTAGTACAAACACCATTTTCGAGACTTTGAAAATCATCTTGCGTTTGAACAAAAATGAGGACACCTTCTCTTAGTGAAAAACTTTCAAAAATATTCGACCCTTGGGTCTAAGCAACTGCATTTGAAAATATCTCAAAAATATTTTTGGTCCTCAACCGGAAAATTTTTGAAATGTATTGCGGCATTAGAAAACACCTTGAAAACACCGCAAGAAAATAATTCATTTTAAAAGTACGTCTCGAATTTTATTTCTAAGATACTCAAGTTTTCGAAAATAATTCAATGCCAAAAAGGACGATGCTAAAAAGGCTAGAATGCCCAAAAATTTCAGGTAATCACACGGAACATCATAGCGCTGTGGGTCCTGTGAACCCACGGTGCTAAAACCATTTACAAAAATGCCAAAAAGGCCGATGACGGTAATATTTCAAAAACTCACAAAAGCCATTTACAAAATACTAAATACCGTCATAAGAATTTTGCCAAAACGATTAAAGCCATAATGCCAAAAACTTGGTTAAGGGAATTAGTTTTCGAAATAAAACTCAGTCGGTAAAATACCGAAAGCCATTACAAAAGAACTCACGCAGCGGATAAAAGAAATTAAGTCAAACATGCACAAGACAGCAACACTACTCCTCATATGAACGAAAAATGGGATTCAAATAATCACATATCACGAAATCAAAATCCATAAGAGGATTCCGTCACTTAACAAATAATCATAAAAATAGCTCGTGTCACACGAGGCTCAACACAAATAAGGGAGACTTACATTCACAGGTCGCACGAAGATGATGATCGCCCCACGATACTAATCACAACAAACCAACTCAGACGACGCGTCGCGACACGACTTAGTCAGACAAAATCCGACGAGACAAAAACTCAATAGACACCACTAACCCGACAGCCTAGGTTCCCACAACCTAATCTCCGATACCATTCTGTAACACCCCCAATCCGCTCAGGGATATTACATGCCGTAGAACCTTTCCTCAAGGATCTACCAGGCTGGTAACAACATATAACAACTCAACCATGCCTTTAAGGCTAAAATGACTCAGTAGACCGATTTGGTCTTTCAATAAATACTTACAACTCGAATACAACTCATGCCCACGCAGGGGTCAAAATACAACCACACCCGTACAACGGGAAAAAAATATAGCAGCGGAAAATAAAGTACAACTAAACCAATACGACATCAACGGGTCCTCGTGTGATTAGTATCGTTCATCTTTCATCATCCTTCATGCCGACCCTGTGCTCTGCTCCAAAACCTGAATGCAATACAGACATCCACCCCCCGAATACTCGGGGGTTAGCAAAACTCCACTGTTTTGCTAGTGCAAATACAAAGTGCAAATACGAGCCATATAATTCAAGTTCCACGAATAACAATAACTAGGAAATCCTCAAAGATTCAAACGTAACGAAAAGTACTTCCCGAGGCACGAGTTTGGGTAAAACACTCCAAAACCGCTAGATCATAAATCAAGGGAAACAATTTATAAAACCGTTTTAAATGCCATCGAGAGTTTTAATAGAAAACAATTTTAGGATTATCGAATCCTTCTCTTTCCAAAAATCAACAGGGTCACAGCCCAAAGGTTTTGTTTTCGCAAATAGAAAACCAACAACAATTCACAGGGCCAGAGCCCAACATCACGTGTCCTCAACGGACGAAAAATCAACGAAACATAATCACGCACGCGCATCGCCTAGGACCGGGACGCTACCACCGACATCCCACTCGAGGCCTCGAAGGACCCTCCCGAGCTGGCTAGCGAAACAAATCACACACATCTCACGGTTGGATCAATCGCTTGTTGCATCCTGGCCACATGATCACATGCCATGTGCCACCGTAGATTATCTCAGGCTCTCACGGTTGGATCAATCACTTGTTGCATCCTGACCACATGATCACGTGCCATGTGTCACCGTAGACCTTCAACCGTATCCGCACATTCACACAAATAACATATCACATCAAGGATATTCCAACAATTCGCCCAGAGCATCAAACAGTTAGCAAAACACCACGTCAAACCACAATGCACCGAAATGAAACAATATACGTCCACACGCAAATACCAAGTGCAACATAAACACCAAACATATCCATAGAGTTCACATAGTCATTCTCAAACCACACCATTTACAAAACACACGCGTTTTGAAAGCAAGCCTTTAACAAGGCTAAACCGAATCTTTTGAAAACTCATTTCAAACAATCAAACAACCACATAAAGACGATCACCAATTATCATATTCACAAAACGAGAATTATATGGACAAGGTACTTGCCTCGAAATCGGCACGCAAGTATTCCGACGAACACGGCTCAACCGGAAAGCTTCGAAACGCCCGATGTTAACGAAAAGGAAGATAACAACGAACGGAAGGGTTCAACACGGTTTCTTCGCAAGAAGCTCGACCCTAACATCATATAATCCATAAATCAACAATCATACGAGGAAGGATAATCGTAGAACGCCCGAAAACCCCTCTAAGACATTCTACCGGACACCTTCAAGGCGTCGATCAAGAACTTGACCAAAACAACGAATCGATACGATCCAACCATGGAATAACAAGGGAAATGATATAATACATCTAAATAATCATCAATACATCATAATCCTAAGTTAAATCGGATTAAACGGATGAAAACAACCAAAACACCCAATTTCCCCAAAACTAGATTTCTAGGAAATCTGACCTGATTCGGTAGATCGGAGGATGTTATAGGACGGATGATTGATGATATGAACCTCAAAACTTCATGGATTCATTGTCCAACAACATCTCTAGAAGATTCACACACCCACAACCGCGGAAGAGAAGTGGAAGAAGGAGAAAAATGGCGAGAAAAGCATTATTGGGCCTTAAATAGCCGCAGACTCGGCCGTGTCCGCGACACGGCCGTGGCGCAGATTGACCGGCGAGGACTCGACCGTGTCTGCTAGACACGGTTGCGGCGCGGAGGGCCTTCCGATAGTGATCCGTCCGAGCGGTGACTCGGCGACTTCGGCCGTGTCTGGAACACGGTCGGGCGTGTCGGCGATCGGTCCGGCATTTCGGACGAGTGCACGGCACGGGCCGTGTCGGACGACACGGTCGGGTCTGAGACGAAACCGGCATTTCCGGACGAGTGCAGCCGCGGGCCGTGTCGGACGACACGGTCGGTCCGGCCGGCGATGATCGCCAATAACGAGCGGGTGAGCTAAAACGACCATAACTCTCTCGTCCGGACTCCGATTGACTCACCGTTTGAACCATTGGAAAGCTAACTCGATGCTCTATAATATTGCAAAGATTTAGAATTTTTGGAGTTACCAAAAATTAATGGTGACTTTACAAAGTCGAACTCCCACGTGAAAAAGTCGATTAAGGACACGGAACTCAATAAAACGACACCGAAACGAACTCGGATGACAAAAAGTGCAGAATTAATCATTCTCGAAATGACGAAAGGTCATGAGCGAGTCGTCAAAACGGACTTCCGCCGAAAAAAGAAAATTACCGAAATTCGAAATTGCGGATATTACATTATGGATCCTGTACGTGCAATGAAGATGAACGCGTTTATATAACTGAGGCAGGAGTGTGACAATCGCGAATATATATTCGTAAGTTCGAACAACTATCAAGGTTTGCTGAACATATGGTCTGTACGGATGCGTTAAAGATAGAGAGGTTTCTTGAAGGGTTAAGACCAAAACTCTATAGAGGTGTGAGTATGGCTGGAATACAAGGAGTAACGTATTCTCAAGTTACTGAGATAGTAGTAGTTGTAGAACAAGCTGAGCTAAAAATTAGGCAAGCACAGGAGGTCCGACGTCGGTTCACAGAAGGACAAAAACAAGGACAACACTGCAATGGAAATGAAAAGAAAAGGCCACCTCAGTTTTAGAGCTCTAAACCCAAATTTCAACAACAACAAGTGTAGGAGCAAGTAAATCCAGGCAAACGGGTCAAAATTGATCAGGATAAAGCACCGACACCACCAACTACTTGCCCAAAATGGGGAAGGCAACATAATGGAACCTATCTTTGTGGAACGGGAGTATGTTTCTCATGTGAGTAGTCTGGGAATATAGCTAATTTTTGCCCGAATAGACCAAAACCGATGATACAAGAGAGAGCCCCAGCTAGAGTTTTTACCATGACTCGAGAGGATGCAGAAGTGAACCCGTCTGTCATTACATGTAATTTATCTATCTTTAGTATTCCAACATTTGCATTGTTTGGTCTTGGAGCAACAGATTCATTTGCATCCATTGAGTATGTGAGGAAGTTGAATACAGTACCCGATAAACTGGGGGTGGGTATAATGTAGTGATTCCTCCTGGAGATTCAAAACAGACTAATAAGGTTTTACGAGCATGTTATATCCCAATATGAGGTAGAGAACTCTAAGTTGATCTAATTTTTTTAGACATGAATGATTATGACATAATTTTGGAGATGGACTGGTTGTCAAAATATCATGTTACTATTGATTGTCAGAAGAAAGTTGTGACACTTCAACCATCCGAAGACCAATCTTTTTATTTTGTCGGAATTATCAAAGCTATTAAATTTCCTCTGATCTCCGCAATGAAGGCGTGAAAGCTATTAAATAGTGGTTGTGAAGGATATATGATATGTGTAATGAGTATTGAAAAATGAGTGTCCCAGCATTAATGAGGTGTCAGTGGTCCGGGAATACCCTGAAGTATTCCCGAAGACCTCACAGGGCTACCACCAGACCGCGAGATTGAGTTTGAAATTGAACTACAATCTAGTTTTTCGCTTTGGGGAGCACCGCTATTCGGAAAAATAATGGTACTCTGGGAATGTGTATAGATTACCGAAATTTGAATAAAGTCACTACTAAGAACAAATATTATGTACCTAGAATTGATGATTTGTTTGACCAACATCAAGGTGCAGCTGTATTTTCGAAAATTGATTTGCGTTTGGGTTACCATCAACTCAAGATTAAGGCTGAAGATATTCCTAAGATGGCATTTAGTACAAGATATGGACACTACATCTAGTGATGCCATTAGGTCTGTATTGGAAAAAATACAGCCTTGTTTTGATAATTGCCACCATACATCATAAAGACTTCAAAGTCAGCATTTCCACTATAACAATAAACATCAAAGACTTCGGATAATATCTGAAATAAAACCATTATAATTACCGAAGTCTATTTGCGTGTAGTAAAAGGTTTACTTTAGACTTTGCTTTTTATACAAAGTCTAATATCATAATAACTGAAGTATATCTTGGTTTTTAGAACCCGAATATGGGGTTTGCGAAGTAAAAAATGCTTTGGACTTCACTTATCTTACAATCGCTGAAGTGTATATTTCCTATTAGCTTCAGTATATTATATACAGATGAAGTGAAATAATGGTATCGACTTCACTTGTTAATAGGCAATGAAGTTAAAGATATCCCATTCACTTCACTTTTATTTGTTTAGCCAAAGCATTACACTCCTTTTTACTTCGCTTATTGTGTTTTGTGTCGCTAATTATATATCTCTAACTTTCTTTTTTCTCCGAAGTAAATAACCACATTGCATATTTCTTTTCAATTTGTAAATATAGAATCATATTATACAAAAACATGATCCATCCAATAAAAAAAACCTCAATTCAGAAGATCCCAACAACACAACCTCAAATACATCAATCAACCTCATTAAAAAAACAACAATCTCAAGTCACAAGATCCCAATTCAATAACAAAAGATCATAAGCATTGATAATAGTAATAAACCACACACTTTCATCTATAAACGGCGGCTTGTCGTACAAAAATGCCAAATAGTCATATTCGCGTGATTCACAAGTTTGCATTGGGCATAACTATAATATGCCAACATCAAATAAACTTCCACATCAACAAAACATTCACCATATTTACCCGATGAAACGACATGTTCTGATCTAACTATACCAACAGACATGCACCATCATCACCTGAGTACCAGTAGTGTTGAAACCAAGACCATACATATATAGTACTGATTTGAAACTAGACAAAGAACTTCCTGACAATGAAGCGAGCCTAAGCACCATCGAAAAACATGTAGACGAACTCGTTCCACTCGTTCCTCACTTCATCATACTGCTCCTGAGTGTAGTATTGGTCTTTGAATGAACCAGGATACTGAACAAATCGCATTGAAACCAAAAAATAGATTAAGTACGTTCATAAAAGATGCATCAACATCATAAATTTTGAGTACCAAAACATACTATATAATATAAAAGGATGATATAATGAAAATTATCATCTTCTCAAGCTGTGGATCTTCGCTTTCAACGATCTCTTTGATGTAGCGGAGGACACAAAATCCACAGTGAAGGGAGGATGGTTCTAGTTTCAGATTGCCCTATAAAATTTAAAATCCATGAATCAGTCACTCCATGTCATATATATATATATATATATACATATATATACCGTTCACAAAATGATATCTCCATACACTTACAGTGATTTGATTATAACCCGGAGCCTTATTATATACCCTCGATGCATTGCTGGTTTTCATAGCGCTACATTTAAAAATAGAAGAATTATACCTTTGGAACATTAATGAATCTTCAAGAAAAGAATTAGCCTGCTACTTATATATATATACACCTGATCACAATATTCTTCCAACCATCGTATCGAGTTCTATTCCCGAGGGGATCAATTAGGTAGACCATGTTCTTTCCATCATTGACCACAGTCAGGATCCAATGGTGACTACGTAACTGGTAAAGAAGCATTAATAATGTCACATGATAATATGATATGCATTATCGATAACAAAAATAATTATTTACCCATTGTTATATGGGATATGGCAAATGCAGTCCATCGGTGATGCCATCAAGTGAGCAATGATGTGTTTTTCCTACACACTCTTCTCTAAAGCATGTTCCACGCACCCAGGATCTACGAAGCAAAAAGAATACTAATGATTTTTCCCATTCAAGTTATTGAAGAGCTTACTGCATTAGGCCATACAATTACAATTGTATCAAGGCCATAGGTCTACCAGAGATACATAATAAGAGAAAGGAAAAAAACATAAGATGCAATTATATTATCTTATACAGATCTTACCCCATATAAGCCAATATATGCATACTACCGATTGCTTTCATTTCCATGAAGTCAAGGATTGCATTTCTCGACAGCCAGACTATTTTTTCCCTCCAAGCATTGCCTCATCAAGCACAACGAGCAAGGAAGTATCATTGGTCATGAATCTATCAATGTGAGAATATACAAACTTACAAGCCATGGGTAATGATATCTCTATTTCCTTCAACTTGGATCGAACAAAATCAGCATCCTTCTTTCCCGACTTGGTTTTCTTCCCAACCCGATTCAACTTAAGTGGATCTTCATGAGCATTAGTTAGATCGATGGACTCATCATGAGCAGCTTCTTCTTTATGGGGAGAATCAACCTTCTTCTGCACAATATTTAATTAATGTAAGCCATAGTGTTCTGACTATCTATTCTTAATATACAAAACATCTATATACCCATTATACGAGAGAATTACCTCTGAACTAGTTAGAATCACCATGTCTTTTGGCCAAGCAACGATAGCTCCAAGGGCATCCGCAATAGTTAGTGGACTCTTTTTAATGGTAACGGGGAGATCCTCATCATACCCGTCCTCGACGACACCGTCAATAGACACTTTCCAGTTGTCTTTGCCAATTGGTACAGTATGGATCAACACATGCGGCCCTCCAACCGACACTACTGTCCTATATGCAATAATATGGTCAACTTCTCCTTTGGCCAGAGTGCAAGATCTCCTCTAAATAGTATCATACGATGAGAATTAAACATAGAAGCATATGATAAAAAAATGGCATGGATAATGAAAACTCTAGAGTTGAAAACCTCTATTTCACGTGGATCAACCTCATCCAATTTGCCAATAGGTTGTCTTATTTTCAGCTTGTTCTTTTCCCCCTTGAAAGAACAATAAGATAAGAATTAGCTTTGATGTACATATGAGGAAATAATATATCGACTTAATATTTATAAGAAAGTGAGAGAACCTTAGGATCTGGAGCTGCTTCTTCAATATCTTTTTGTGCTGGGAGGAACTTGGACTTCCTACCCTTCTATTGACAAAAATATGTTGACTAAAATTAGGTAGATGCTATAAAGTGAATGAAATGATGAAAGTCTAAGTAATTAAAATTATAAGAAACCTTCGTCTTTGGACCGCCAACTGCTCCATCTTTCCCCACAGATATCTCAGCAGCTTCGATGATTTGTTTCCTCTCTCAAGAATGTATACAATTAAAAAAGTAGGAGGAAGAAAGAATGTATACAAGTTCCTACATACATATAAGAATGCAGTGATGTACTATTTTAAAAAAATAACCTTCAGCAATCCAGAATTTCCTTCACGGTGACAGTCTTCCATCAAGTTGCTTTTTGCCTCCTTAAAATTCTGTTTAAGATCAATTTTTAGGCCATTTTACCAAATTAACAAAATATATCGTCATCCTAAAGGGTATAACGGTGAATTACCTTTTGGCTTTGGAGCATCACAGTCATCCAGTCCCACTTGGTCTGTGTCCATCACTGGATTGTCCATGTTTGACGATTTCTTTGATGAAGCAGTCAGGCTTTTTGCTTCCATTTCTGCAGCAAGTTCAGCTTTCAATCTGTCCACTTCATCCCTCAAACTAGACACTTCTTCAGTCTTCTCTTTTAGGTTCTCAATCAAGGCCTTTGAAACTGGTTCTCTCGTCTTTCGTGCAGCTCCGAAATAAACTTGGGGTTTGACGAACCCTCCTATGCCTCTTACCCTTCCATATTTCTCGTCTGTCCACAACGCTTCAGTTAAAGCATCATGAGATCCTTCTGGAATAAAATCTCCCTTAGCTTGTTTCTTCAAGACTTCCTCCTATAACAATCTACATGCCATACATGTAAAAGCAAGTGTTTAGATAATAAGATAAGACAAATAGAGCAAAAGCATTTGAAATTAAATTAAAGGGCCTAATTATTTAAAAATACTCACAATATTTGCGATCATCGCCGTTGTCTCCTCATCTGCTATAAGACATTCGTCATCTTGGCGGGCTAAGATCTAACGCATCAATCTATTGATTTCCTCATCCTCACTAAGTAATCCCTTCTTTCTCTGTTTTTTAATGATAAAAAATTATTACCTCACCCAAAGGTTTATAAATATCTGAATAAAAAAAGGCCCGGTGTATGAAGCGTCCCCGCAAGGCGAGGGTCCGGGGAAGGGTCACACGACAACAACTTTATAAAAATCTGAATATGGTGATTAAATAAATTTCTTACTAGCTCAGCCTCCAGACCGAAATAACCCTTTCAAGATGCCTTATGACGATATTTAATCTGTTTAGTCCGAGCCTTCTACTCCTCGTGTGTAATCTAGCATGACTCCCAAATAAGTACATATTTGAGAGATTTAAATGGGAAAATGTCAACTTTTAATACCTTCCATGAAGGGTCCATTCTCTTATCCATAAACTCTTTCCAAACTTCAGCTGAGATTTGATATTCAGTGGGTGGAGAAGATCGCACCAGAACAGGATTTTTGCGAAATGGCCACACAAACTTCTTAGTCATTTTAGTCTTCCAGTCACGCCATTTCTGGTTCGCGAAAGTCAACACAGTCTTCTTAGTTTGTGGCGCTACTTCAAACACATTCATCCAATTATCAAAAAATTTGTTAATATTAGAACAAAGCATCAACAAATATCTGATATCATATAAAATACATATATAACCTTGCAACATTTAGTCTTACCAGTATCTCTTCCCAGATCTTATCTTTGATATCCTTTGGAACGAACCTCCAGTTGTCTATGTTGCATGGACCATGGATCTTGCAACATGGCCAATATATGACTGCAAGGCCTTATTATCCTCATACAAAGCCCGCCCAAGGCTATCGTAACGGACCTTAACCTTATTCCCTCTTTCCCTCAGCTTAACCAATTTCCACATAGATGATGGACCCCGTTTGGTTCTTTTTTGCTCGTGAACAGGTACTTTTCATCTGTAACTACATGTTGTTTAGCCTCCTCATGTTCAGATGCCCTCTTCTCATAAGCATCAACCATCTTTCTTTGCTGAACACTTCTTTTCTTTGTTTTCTTAGGAGCCATCTGCCTTTTTCCTGCAATAACCCATAAAATACATCATTTAAGTTTTTCATAATTCAGATAAAAATAAATAATAAATTTGAGAAAACACATAAAACATTATAACATAACAGGACCACATAACAATCATAACATGTACAAGAAAAAGACAATAACATAAATTGATGTTCATCACTTTAAACAATACATAACAAACTGTTACATCATTTTTTCATTTTCACCACCCAAACACCCTCATCCTTACTACCATCCTTACTACCCGACCTAACATATCGTCGATGAGTAGAAATACAATGAGTTGCCAAGTCATATAAAGGACGAGAAAGTGGAATGCTAGTCACTTCATCATTCTCCCCCTCACTATTATTCTTGGGAATTTGTAGAACCACTGACCATCCTTTTCTTAGCGGGTCATCAATGTAAAAAACCTGACTAACTTGACTTGCTATCACAAACTCTTCTTTCCTATGACCCTGTTTGTTCAAATTGACTAAGGTGAATCCACATTCGTCGTTCGTGATTATTCCCTTATCATTTGGAACCCATGCACACTTGAAAATAGGAACTTGAAATTGATGATAGTTTAACTCCAATATCTCCTCAATTACTTCATAGTAGCATACATCTGCAAACAAGGGGTTCTTATCTTTTACACTGCTAACAAGCATCGTGTTCGCCACTTGAGAGACCCCACTGGTTTGACAAACTCTTTCATTATCTCGGGCCTTTGTTTGGTACAAACTACCATTTATCACACAACTACTGTACTTAATGACTCGCGCACGTGGCCCATGCGCCAACCATGTTAATGTTGACGTCGTCCCCCCATTGCAACTATTTATTTCCCCAACCACCTTCCTTTTCAACCACCCAGTGAACTGCTTGTTGTGAATATCTTGTATCCACTTGTCATCTTTCGCTTTCTTCGGATTCAGCACTTTCAAATAGGCCTTATGCTCACTGTAGAAGTGTTTATACATCACATTATTAGTTCAAAGCAACACCATACTATGTATAGAAAATTATAAACAATGAATGTGTAGTTTTTGCAAATTGAATTAGGCTTACATGATGTAGGGAGACACTTCTTCACTATTTTCTAACACAATTTGTGTGCCCTATGCAAATCAACTTTTGCCACCAATTTTGCTGCCCTTCCGTCTAGGAAATCGGGAGTTGTGGTATTGAGGTCTCTAACTGGAATAGGTATCCCAACAGGATCGAGATCTTTCATGTATTCTGAACAACACTCGAAAGCCTCTTTTGCAGCATATCGTTGAACAATACAGCCTTCGGGGTGTTTTCGAGTTGCCACATATCCTTTATACACCTTCATGCACCTTTCGAATGGATACATCCACCTAAAGTGAAATGGTCCACATAACCGGACTTCTCGAACAAGCTGTACTGTAAGGTGAACCATGATATCGAAGAAAGAGAGTGGAAAGTATTGCTTCAATAGGCAAAGGGTCTCAATCAAGTCAGATTGCAGCTTATCTAGCATGAGTACGTCGACGACTTTCGAACAAAGATCTTTGAAGAAGAAGCAAAATCTCATAACAACATATCTCACATGCTTTGCAGAGCATCACGTAGAAGTATAGGCAGGAAATGTTGCATTAGCACATGACAATCATGTGACTTTAGGCCCGTCAGCTTCAAGTCATCAAGGCAAACAATACTTTTCATGTTTGAAGACAAGCCCTCCAGACTTTTATATCCATCAATGATGTGCAGAATTGTAGCTTTTATTTTTTTGTGAACGAGCATGCGCTAAGAGGAAGAAATGTTCTCTTCTCCCCAACTTCGGGTGCTAGTTCTGGCCTGATCTCCATCTTCACAAAGTCTATCCTTGCCGCTACATTATCTTTAGTCTTGCCTTTGAAATTCATCAGAGTATTCATCAAGGACTCGAAGACGTTCTTCTCAATATGCATAACATCCAAACAGTGCCTCACGTGTAAATGCTTCCATTAAGGAAGATCGAAAAAGATAGACTTATTCTTCCAGCATTTTTTGAAATTAGCATCTTCCACAGTCTTCTCGTCGTCTTCCTCTATCTGCTCACTTCTTTTTTTCTTTCTTTAGCTCCCACATTGACCTTCTTACCAAATTGAAACTTGATGTGCGACAGTTTCTCGAACAATTTTATTCCAGATAATGGTTTGGGTGCTTCTCCAAGTTCTTCCATGCCATTAAACTCCTTCGTAAGACTTCGATATGGATGAGACTTTTTAAGAAACTGTCTATGGCCAGCAAACGACATTTTCTTCCCATTGTTCAAGTGCTTTGCATGTGTATTTGCTCCACATATTGGACACGCGAAGTAGCCATGTGTAGCACATCCACTAATATTTTCGTATGCAGGGAAGTCGTTAATTGTCCATACTGCTCTCAATGTGAAAACTTGGTCTCTAAATGCATCATACACTCCATCAACTCCCTTCCACAACAACTGCAAGTCCTCAACTAACAACTAAAGGTAGACATCTATATCATTTCCCGGCTGCTTTGGACCGGATATAAGCATTGTTAACATGATGAATTTCCTCTTCATGCACATCTCTGGAGGCAAGTTATATGTGACTAACATTACAGGCCAACAACTGTGTGTAGTGCTCATAGAACTGTGAGGATTAATTCCATCAGTAGCAAGCGCCACTACGCCATAAATGGCCTTTGGCAACCACATAACGGTGTTACCTTAGACCCAATTTTCTGTTGCCACAGACCCAAAATAGGCAAAGATAACACTTTAGCTAAGATGCTCTGTGAGCAGTAGCCTTTGGACTCAAAGTCAACAGAATAAGCAGCCTAAGCTAACATAGACAAACTTGTTACCAAAGAACTCTACAGCAACGTCATAAGGATCCTACAGCAACATCAATTTTGTGTTGCAACAGACTTTATGATTTTACAAAATATATAGAAAAACATATGGCCCCACAAAATGGGCCCATATGTGGGCTCCGTCGGTGGGCCCCACCTTGGTGGCCCCACAGATAGGGCCCACTTTGTGGGGCCACCTTGATAGGGCCCACAGGTAGGGCCCACATGGGGCCCAATGTCTGGGGTCCACTATCTTGGATCCACTTTGTGGGGCCCACAAGATATGCAAACATTAGTTAGTCTAATGTAACACCTATTTTACCAACTGCAACACCCTACGTGTTGCCAATGCAAGGTATTGGTAACATATATATTATACCTAAGGTAACACCTTAGTTTAAAAAAAATAAAAATATAAACTTTAAATATCGCATTTCCCATTAAAAATGCCAACAAACCAATTCAAAAAACCATCCAATCATAAAACTACCAACTACATCAGATCAAAACCAAAACTACATCATCCACCAACTACATCAACCCATATCCGCCAACTCCAACTTTAAGTATTAGAACAAAAATATAACATAAAAGCGATAAAAGAAACAACACACTAGTTTTTTTTTTTTGAGAAACAGATTACTCAATTGCATTCATGAAAAATCAGTTCAGATGGGAGAAAGATGAACTAATAAGGCATCTTCGTAAGACCATCCTTATCACTAACTACAAACTTAGACAAGTCATGAGCCATTGCATTTGCGGAATGAAGAACATTAGTAAAAGTAATTGTGATAAACAAGGTAGCTTTATTTTTGACTTCTTCCACAATGTGCCCTCAGATGCTAAGCAGTTAGTAGTAGACATGATAGCTTTAATCACCTCCGAACAGTCACTCTCTAGAATCACATCCTGGAACCCAAGCGATAATGCCAAATCAAGTCCAATTTTGACAGCAAAGGACTCAGCAGTTTCTGCGCAAAGTATGTATAGAAGCTTACGTTGTCTCCAAGCCAACATTTTACCCGCTGCGTCTCGTATAACCACTCCTATCCCAGCTGCGTTACAGGCATTTAAGATTGATGCGTCCACATTAATCTTCACAGAAATCCCTTCCAGCGATGACCACTGCGTATTTGAATCTGGTGGTCTAAGCTTTATAAAGTGATGCTGGACAGCTTTAAATCGACCCAGGTAATCTGCAGCGAAGAAAAAGAGTTGAATGAATGCCCAAACCTTATAGAGCAAACCTATAGAAGATGGTACTTTACAAATTCTCATACCTCTGGCCCAAAATGAAACACAACTAGTTTTTCTAAACTTATACAACCTGCTCATTTGTATCAATCAAAATCTAAAAAACACTTAAAAACTCAGCAGATATCATAACACTCAAGTGTAAGAAAACAAACAGGCAAACCTTGACAAAAAAGCCCGTACATGAGACATCATTATACCCACCTAACCAATCTCCTATACCCCCAAAATTGATAGTTCACATACCCCTAAATAGTAAATCTTTATATCCAACCCACCTAAGCTCGTTATGCTCGTTTTAGCCCAGCAGGGCTTGAACGGAAAAACAAAACCAAAACCCTAATTTTTCTCATTTACTCTCTTGCTCTCTCTGCTCGATTTATCCTAGCACATTCACAACACAGCACAAAATAGGCCCCACAAAAGAATACCCAATTTCAACCAACCAGAACTCTAATGGAGAAGCCTCAAGAAATGCTAAATCTAGAGAATCCGAACGGAAAATCAGAAAAATCCAAAAACCCATCCAGAAAAATACAAACAGAAATCAGCGAGAATGACCGCAAATATGAAAATCTGTTCAGTCCAACATTCCAATTCAAACCATAAGAAAAGATCCAAATTACATAGTTTTGAAAAGATAAAGAAAACAAAGGAGAATAGGAAGAAATAGATTTACCGTAAAGAAATAAACAAAGCAAGAGCGATGAAGATG